>OZ037788.1:1573806-1596306 GCA_964035525.1 Porites cylindrica | reverse complement strand
ACTTGTGAGCACGATATACAACAATCCCTGTAACCAAATGAATGGGAAGTCTCTTGGTCAACATATCTACCACTAAGATTCTTGATGTCACAAACAGAACCCCTCCACTGAGGTACACTGACTCTCTGCAACACAAAAATAGCCAAATTTAATTGTCATTTTTATTTTTTAGAAAAACCTTTGTTCTACAAGGTAACATATTCTTCATATTCATTAGCAAGGTACAAAGAATGCCAGTTAACAGGCTTGCCATTTGAGCATGTTGAAGTTGGCATATACTAGCCACAAAAGTCATTTTTTAACTACATGCATGTAGCCAGAAAAAGATTTTCGATGAGCAGGATTGATTCCAAAAAAAACTTCACTAGCCTGTCAGGCAAGTTAAGCAAAGAATTCACTAGTCCAATAGCAAAATCCACTAGCCCCAGGCTACTCAACACGACTTTCTATGCACACTGCACAAACCTCTCTGAGGAACTGAATTCAGTGGTGATGACTTTTGGGAGTGGCACATCTGCAGATTTCAGCTCATCAAGAATATAATCCTGTAAAAAAATAAAATTCTGCAAATCAGCACGAGTAAATAGAGAAAGAAGAAAGGACACCTGAAAACAAAAAGTGTAAATTGTATACTTGAGTTGGGACACACTAAGCGACATATCATAGCAACATGGTGCATCAACAAAATTAATCACTCTTTGTATACAGGTCAGGTGACAAGTTGTGCAAAACATTGTGGGGGCAAATCACTTCCTGCGTGCTAAAGAATTTTTGTGAAAATCGTTGTCTCTGCAATATAATTTTGTACACACTATCTGTCTCCTTATTGGCTGAGAGCCTACGATTAATTTTTGAAATCAGTGCAACCTACAGTGTAAATAACTAATCTAAAGGCTGAGTGCGCAATGTATGATTTCCAAAAACAATATTAAAAAGTATTGCGTACAATGCATGGCGGTTTGTAGTTACTTTCTTCAAATACATGTTTATTAAAACAATTATTGGATTCTGTATTTGTGATATCCAGAACAATCAAGGACCTTGATAATTCCAGATATCACAAAAACCTCAAACGATAATATTGTTCATTATCACCTCTTCTTGATCGGTTGTATTAATCACCAGGACCAATGAAATAGAAGATGGATCACTTGTGACACAGTGTATCTTCAGAAAGCTTGCTATTACTCTCTCCATGCTCAAACCCCTACAAACCACAGATATTAAGAATGAATACATAGCAACAAGATTGCATCAGTGGTCTGCTCACATACATGTAAGTTTACAGGTATCAATGCGTAGTGCTTCTCAGATCACGCTTGTAATCAATCAATCAATTTTATCTGTTGTACATGTATATGAGGTAATGAATGAAATTGTAGAACATAAGCTTAAACTCAAGCTGAAATAAATAGCTATAGTTGTTCGCTCTCTATCAATGGTCTTTATGTGCATATAAATTCAAGCAGAAATCAAGACATGTTTTTTACTTTGAAATGCTTACGTACTTCGCTGTAACGAACAAGCCATCGTCGTCCATGAGCTCAAGAAACATGGAATTTTCATATTCCGACAATGAGGCCGCCATTTTTGCTATAGTCTCCGGGGAAAGACCGCTGTTCAAAAAACTTCCAGGTTTCTAAAAGACACCAGTGGTAGCCTCCCCGCAGACGTCCTTTGGGGTTCGTTGGTCACGCATTCATTTCTCCCCCACGGACGGGGAGAAATGAATGCGTGACAAACGAACCCCAAAGGACGTCTGAGGGGAGGCTAGGTCAGTGGCGGCCTTGGAACGGGAGAATTAA
Source organism: Porites cylindrica (assembly GCA_964035525.1). Classification (NCBI taxonomy): domain Eukaryota; kingdom Metazoa; phylum Cnidaria; class Anthozoa; order Scleractinia; family Poritidae; genus Porites; species Porites cylindrica. The sequence continues at coordinate 1,594,501 of OZ037788.1, read as the reverse complement.
GAAAAGATAAAAAGAGGACTGGGAACACTCGCTACTGGCAAAGGTCAGGTCAGCGGTGAATATATAGGAGTATGGCCTTAGAGGGATTTCACGATATGAGATATGGAATAGGACAGGCCAGGTGTCGTTCAAGGTATCTGCTAGACAACGTCTTCTATTCTTCCATGAAACAAAGGAATTTAAGAGCCACTGTCTGTAAATATCGACCAAAATCGACTTTTTGTGGCACAAGTTCAAAATTCGAATTTCGCTCATTTTTGGCTCATCGATAACCCTTAATGAGTAATGAAATATGCCGTAGTTAGTTTTCCCAAATAACGTATTGTTTTGATGAAATTCGAGAAAACCCATTTTGCCCGTTCGGAGTTCAAAATCCACTTCCGGTAAAGCGAAATTTTACACAAATTCCATTGACTCGTACGTCAAACCACAACGATTTGGCAGCCTTTGTAGAACACGAATAGTTTTTATGACCCTTTCTTTCTTATAAGACGATAAATTTGTGAAAGCTGTAATAAGTTTGTGGCCAAAAAGGTATTGTTAAAAATAGCCCCTATTGACAATTTCTACCGTTCAAAATTATAGGGTTAAAATGATGTAAACTTTTACAATGCGCTATAACTTAGAATTTCGCAAATTGACTTTCTACGGCTTAACTAGGCCCAAACATATCAGAAAATCGAAACAAATCTCTGGGCAAACGATTTTAAGTAGCCCGAAAGACGCCGAGTTCAACCCAAATTTTGCGAAAAATCGCGCCATTCCAGTGGTTAAAAATAGCGTGACACGGCCCGTCACGCCAGCGGTGTTACAGCGGTGATCATATTGGCGTGAACACCTAAAATATGTCTGGAATGTTTATTGTGATGTAACCAATCACAGACGAGATCATCACACCACAGAAACCACAGGCAACGAACGGTTTCCTATCTGTCACGGAAGAAATTATATTTTCATTTTGTTTTAACATTCAGTCTTTTTACAAGTAAACAATTGCTTTTCCTTCCTATTTGTTTACAGTATTTGCTATAATAGCGAAGAATACAGGTTTGAGCGATTTTGAAATAAATTACAAAGCCGATGTGCCGGGCCTACGCACGCGACTGTTTGGCGCGCGAGTTTTCAAACTTTTTGTAACTATCGAAATCGGTAGTTACGCCTGATCGTAGGTAGTAGATTGTAGTTCGAAGGTTCAATCGTTAGTGCACACAAATCGAATCCCCTTGTTCTACAAAAAAATATTAGCAAGGATTGTGCTATCAGAAACGAAAACATCACGATTGTTCATTTTTTATTCTCTTCACGTGATATGTCGTTACATGGAAAGCTCGTCGCCGTCGCGTCGCGTTGGCTTCTAAAACTTTTCTTTCTAAAATCGAACGATATACTGGATGCGGTCCTCGGCACTGATCTTGGGGAACAGCAGTGTTTTAAAGTCCTAATAAGGCAGTTTGTATCCTTAAACAAAACGAAAATAATTTGTTCCATGACCGATCGGAAACCGTTCGTTGCCTGTGGTTTCTGTGGTGTGAAGATCTCACCTGCAATTGGTTGCAACACAACAAACATTCCAGACATATTTTAGGTGTTCACGCCAATATAATCACCGCTGTAACGACAGATTCAGTTTCAACATTCTATTCAACGCTGATCACATGCCAAATCCCAGCATACAATCTATAATCAATCTTTCAATACACTTATCTTATTTAGAAGAGTCATTTTGTTTGGATACAATGTATAGTGTAGAACTGCCCAAAAGTCGGCTTTTTTGAGCGACGTCGGCAAGACGTCGACGACCGGAGCCTAACGAAAACAAACTTTAAACAAGTACAGTGGTGTGTTTTATTAATTTAAGCATGCGTCAAAAGGCATAAATATGTTAAATTTAAGACGGGAATAACCAATATTAACTAATTAGAACTCTTTTTTTTGCGAGTTTTCTCTTTGAAGTAATTATGTATAAGTATAAATGTACGTTTCGATGTATTAAACGGCTTGGAAACTAAAATTTCGAGGACGTTTTTGGAATTTTTACATTTAGGGCATGAATTATTCGTCATTTCAGGCCATGGAACCTAAAAATGAGCCTAGCTAGCTGTAAAAAGGGGCAATACGGAGGCAATACGTCCTAGCCGGCATGATCACATGCTGTTTACGGAAAATTCCCTCATCTATGTCAGGAAATTCTGTATTTTAAAGCCTCCCCTAGGGCATGACTCAGCAATTGAGGACATTTCTGCTATGTTTTCATTGTTGGTTAGCATGCAAGGATTTTTCGCATGCCTATCGTCAATGATTTGCTCACTGGTAATAGAGGGGGTGGCCCCAGAGTGGTTTTGCATTGAAATTGGCATGCAACAGAATTTCGCATGCCCTGTAAGCATAATTTAAGGGTTCTGTGACCTTCTCACCCAGGCCGCGAGAAGCCTAGGTTCTAGTAATAAGTAATTCATACCCAGCAAAATCTCCTGCATGCCGGGCATGCCAAATTTTCTGACATGCCCGGCATGCTAAATTCTCTGGAATGCCGGGCGTGCCATAATCTGGGTCATGCCGGGCATGCCAAAATTAGTCTCTGGCATGCTCTCAACGCACAGGTTATAATTCCTTGAATCTACAGATATTTTAAGCCTGGCTAAAAACAAAAAAAAACTAAACAGATCACAGTGCTTATCTTTTGATGTACGGTTACACGATGACGTCATTGCTATTCCTTTCATTTTCATAGATTTGGTTGTCCCAGAGAACTTTAAATAACAAAAGCTCTAATTTTCACAAGCAAGTAAAACCCTGAGGGATTCGTCCGTAGTAATAAAACAGCGTCATCGTGGAGATGACCTGTTGGGGGATTGTAAAAACTCCTCACCCCTTTTAATGAGTCTTTAATAGGATTCCCATTTCACATTGCGAATAAAATGGAATTGACTGAAATCAGTAAAAAGAGAGACAGAGACTATTTTCATTGTATAATAAAATGCATCTATGTTCCATGAAAGCTTTTAAAAATACAAGGTTATAGAATATCTTTCAAAGTTCATTACAAACTGAGCTAAGCCCCAAAATCACTGTTCATTATTCAGTAAATTATGATGTTTGACAATGCAATGTGCTTGAATATAACGTTGCAATTGCAAATCTCTCTAACGCAATTTTCCCTACGTTAGAAAAGCTGTTAGAAAGTCTGAGTTCCTCTTTCTTGTTTTGTAGGCTTGCCAGGGATTAATGTTTTTGTGTCATTACCAGTGTCTGTGTTCTTTGTTTTTAACTCAAAGTAAGTCAGTAATAACTGACAGTATCAAAGAATTGCTCTCTAGAAAAGTAATTATCTCCTCGTCATGTCTGGAAGTTACCTGTAACAAAAAAGAAATGGAATGTTAACACATGCAAGGGCAATATGAAAAAAAGAAATAGAACATGTAGACTCAGCTTCTCTTAACATATTTTCATACTGGCTTGTTGAGTCTGTTAAAGGTCGCAACTAATTGTCTGAGGCTAATTTCACAAGAGTGTGCAATTGAGATAAATGCATGGTAAATAAAGTGAAAGAAACGTGGTTTCACATTAGCCAATTTACATTGCGCTGTTCGATGATGTTAACACGCTTTTCTACTGCGAAATAAACCTTTGCATTTGGATTTGCAAGTCAAGATTATACCGAGTTTGACTGACACTTAATTGAACAACAGTTTCATTTTTAAGTAGGTAAGGTGTAGACCCATATAAAGCCGGAATATGTAAAGGAAACTCAGCGAAAACTTTTTCGCATCTTTTTGTGGCGATATTCTCTCACGGCCCGTCAACTGATTAGGGGTTGCGAAGAAAAAATAAATTAGGACCAAAGGTTAAAGCCTGTCCGGTTACATCATTTCGTATGTTACCTAGTGTTCTAATAAATAGGTCATAAAATAGGATTTAACGAGTGCGAATTTGTTTCTCAATCGGTGTATAAAAAAGTGAGGCTATCAAATGAGAAGTTTATAGAGTATCAAAATTATTAAATTAAAAGCTCATATAATTAGGAAAATTCCTATACGAAAATAATGCTAGTGACATTAAATTGATCAGATAAAATTCTCAGAAAATATGTCGAATAAAAGCCTCATTGTTTGCTTTTGTTTTTGCGTAAAGGTAAATTTTTCGGCCCACAAAGCAAAGTTGAAAAAGCGACTAAATCTTAGTTTTTTACATTGAACATGTTTATTAGCTTAGTTTTCGTCCGTTTTAAAAGCTTTATAACCCAATCATAATTTAATCATAAAATAGTACAAAATCATTTCAAAAACCATGTTCATTGAAAGTAGACCCGGCAAACGTGAACATTTTGTAATTCAAAAGTCGGACCCAGCCAGGTTGTTTAAGCTTAGAATTATTTGCATTTTAGCGTCCTATAAATTTACCAGAATCGCCTCTCAGAGGCTTACTGTAGCAAAGCATTTTGTACTACACTCGTAGACAAGCGATGTAAGCCTTAAGTCTTTAATTGGATGAGATGTCCAAAAGAAAAATTAGTTTTGTGGACCTAAACGCACATTCACAGACTGCTTATATTGAGTTGTTTACAACTTTGCATTGACACACGCGGCATGTTCATTTTTTTAAAGCGAAATCCAAATCTGATTTTGGCATTTGATTTACGGATATTTTATTTTGTCTCCAAAAGTGATTGTAATATCCGTTTGATTGTCTTTCAAACAACAGTCAAACTATGCAGCAAAAATAAGTAATTTTACCAGTACAGTGAAAAAAATATGACCGTAGGTGCCAAAAATAATTATACTCGAGCTATAAAATTAGATCTGACTTTTTTTAGCTTTGGTTTCTTATTTTTGAAGTTTTCTCTAGTCTTCTTAGCAGCAGAAGAAGATTACAAGACATACAAACAGAAACAATCCGAAGTGAACGAGTTGACAACCACTTATGCCGGAGTTCTTAGGCATGCTCAACAGCAAGATAAACTGAATGCCAAAAGAATAATTCAGTCGATCCCGTGACATACATTGTGACAAACATGACTTTTTTTGTTATAATCTGCATTTATTGCCAGGCATGAAACCTGTAACTTCAAGCTCCCTAAGATATATTTGGCGATTATATGATTCTCAGGACATGATGCTGGAGCGAACATCAAAATCAGTCACGCTAGGCATTCCAATTTCATACCCGGCATGCCGGACATGCCAAACACAACTGGCTTCATTATCGGCATGCCCGGCATGCCAAACCAGGCGAGCAAAAACTGGAAATGAATTATCAACCCGGCGAGAGATCTGGGACCTAAGTTTAGCTAGGTCAATTTTAAGGTCAATTTTGGGATGGGACGGCATGAACCCATTTTTTCCATGCCTATGAGATGTTGTTTCTAAGAACCAATGTTCCCTTGAATTTTGTCATGCCTAAATATATAAAATTTTCCCTCTCTAATTAATCCTTAGACTGGATGCGATTTTTACGCTAGCTAGGCATGTTCAACTGAAAATCATGCCCATACCCTTATTCAAAACAAAATGCTATCGAATTTTAGTTTCCAAGCCGTTAAAAGCACAAACTTTTTATCGAAATAGAATTATCGTACATTTTGAAAGGATCAGAATAGCAACATGAAAAATCCTTTCAATTAGCTTTTATAAATACCTGATAGATAATCTAAGTCTCCTTCGAGCGGTAATAATTAATCGTTTTCACCTTTTTTAATAAAGGCCCGCATAAAAAAGGAAAAATTATCAAAACCATTGCTAAAAAAGATTACCTGGGAAGAAGTTAAGCTCGTGTCTGTTGACGTAAGACACGACGATTAAGCCAAAACTTTAATTCGCCTTTTTTTTTTTGCATTTAAATCAGCTCTCGTTTGTCCTCTATATCATCTATCATCTGCAGTACTAGTGAATTATTTCAAAATTTAAAGTGGACAAAACTTGTCCATCAGCGCGCAGTTAGTAAAGTAATAATGATGCATATTATTGTAAATAACACTGCTCCAGAATATCTGACTTGGCGTTTTGTTCGCCGCTGCGATTTAACTAGTTATAACCTTAGAGAGAATGAATACAAGCTCGCTGTTCCACAACCCCGTACTGAATTTTATAAAAGAAGTCTTTCTTACAGCGGAAGTGTGTAATGGAACGGCTTGCCTCTGGAGGTGTGGCAATTGACATCCCCTAGTATATTTAAGGGAAAATTAAGAGACATAGCGATATTCTGTTTTTACACACGGCCTCCTTGAAAAGCAGGTGTTCTCTTTTCACCTTTATTATTTTAGTTTTTATCTTAGATTTTAGATTAGTTAGGAAGTCAGTTTTTCTATACTTCAATGTAAATGTATACCTGATGGAAATACCGTGTTTGACTAAAGTTGCCTTACCTTACCTTAACTTACCTTACCTTATCCAGGAATATCTTTGCACGACAGCTTTAAAGTTACGATAACATACCCATAAAGACATTGTATAAAGAAAATATTCCTCTTGATATAAAGTAAAAACATTCCTTTTTGTATGAACACACTGCAAAATCAACGTCAACAGAGCTATCATCTTTGGTTGTCATTTTGGCACCTGTATGATCTTTCCGCGAATGACGTCATTTATTGAAAATTCAAGATGGCGCCCAGACTTATTAAAAGCGTGTATAGACAGTCGCTCTTAATCGGAGGCAAATCTTAAAAAGACAGTGCGCAAATTGTACTTTGTATTGCTGTTTTTTTGCTTAAGATAACACATGGATGACAAGCAAATTATCTTATATTTCTTCGTGGCAATTTGTCTTTTGGGACAACGGAAGGTATCTGGTAAGTTTACAGCCAAAAATATATCGATGCTTTGCATGTTTACGTCCTGACGCATAGTTTGACACCATGCAAGTCAAACAGCGAAGTATTTATTTTCATCCAATTTGGGATGAATATCTTTTATAAACCCATCATTGAACCTCCCATTTTCCCATCTCTACCGACTTCTTACCGAATCGTGATCAGTTTCGTCTAGTTTTGCCCTTCAGCTCAAAAGCATTTTTGGTCGCATCACAATGGCGGAATAATAACTTTCATTTTTCACGCATTGCGGAAATGAGACCTCAGGCAATGATGGAACTTTATTTGTACTTAAAAAATAAAGAAAGGCACATCTTGGAAGGAACTCCCTTAAAGGGATCACTAAGAAATGTGACCTGGAAAGCAAAAACAGCCACCACTGTTAAAAGGATGGTATGTACACGGAAATAGTTTAAGTGGTGACGAATGGTCTTAGCGAGCATTCGCGAACATTTCGAGCACTGCGATTTTTTTGCGAGCACGAGCAGAGATAAAAAATTTGATTTGCGAGCAGCGAGCAGTTTAGAGAGTACAACTCGCGAGCAGCGAGTATTTCTTATATTTTCCGCTTGCAGCAATCCATATGGAAATCCTTTTCCATATGGGGTTTTCATTTTGAGCGCACCAAGTTTTTTGAAGCAAGTTTGAGTGACACCTTCTCCTCATTTTTATTGTTTTCCCTCCACCTTCTCCTCATTTCTATTGTTATAGGAGGTGGAGGAGGAGGAGGAGGAGGAGGAGGATGAGGAGGAGGAGGCGGAGAGAGAACAATAGAGATGATGAGGAGGGAATTCAAGAATGAGGAGCGAAAATAACAAAATTGTGGAGGAGGGAATAAAAAAAAAATTGAGGAGGGAAACGTGGTAAAAAAAGATAGCTTGCTTTCTTTGACTATTCTAATAGATTTCTTTCAAAGTGCTGAGTATTTGACTCTTTTTGTTTTAAACGGTATCGCGTGTCTGGTTTTATTGCTAGCAATTATTAGTCGCGTGTTTAATCAATTGATCCTTGTTAAGTTTTTTCTTTTATAATAATACGTCAAGATGCTCCCTTGAGGTTTTTCCTGTAGAGCTAATTTGTATTCAACTTTGGGCTTGTGAACTCGTATAATTACCAGACTAACGGCGCGTGAAACGTTGAGACTTCAATAGTTTTTCATTTCCTCGAGATAGAACGGAGGAAACAGTTCTGTAATAGTCAGACAAAATTGAAATTGAGAGTTTTCAGCTGCACTTTGTGTATATGTGCGTGTGTTTTGTTTATATATCCCAGTTTTAGAGCTAAATAAGAAGACGTAAACTTAATTGAAATAAAGACTTTTCAACTCCACTTTCTGTATGTGTTTTGTTTATATGTCTGAGTTTTAGCGCTAAATAAGATATAGGAAGCCGTTTCTCGCGTTGCTAGGTGATCGCTTCTCTTATTCCTATTTTCCTTTTTATAGACGGTATCAAAACCGAGCTCAAGTTACTTCACCGGCAAGCCGAGGCAAGCCTATTGTGCCTATTGTAGTATTCGCTCATTAGTAAACCTATACCGAATTAGTATGCAGAAAGACACTTATACATATTAATAAAGGGAACCCACTTTTTGCGAGGGAATCTACCAACGAAGCTTATCTTAGACCCTAGTATACTACTCATAATAACATAAAAAAACTGATGATGAAACGCACAAACTTTTTATCGAAATAGAATTATCGTACATTTTGAAAGATCAGAATAGCAACATGAAAAATTCTTTCATTAGCTTTTATAAATACCTGATAGATAATCGAAGTCTCCTGCGAGCGGTAATAATGAATCGTTTTCAGCTTTTTTAATAAAGGCCCGCATAAAAAAGGAAAAAGTATCAAAACCATTGCTAAAAAAGATTACCTGGGAAAAAGTTAAGCTCGTGTCTGTTGACGTAAGACACGACGATTAAGCCAAAACTTTAATTCGCATTTTTTTTCTTTGTTTTCCATTTAAATCAGCTCTCGTTTGTCCTCGATATCATCTATCCAGGAATATCTTTGCACGACAGCTTTAAAGTTACGATAACATACTCATAAAGACATTGTATAAAGAAAATATTCCTCTTGATATAAAGTAAAAACATTCCTTTTTGTATGAACACACTGCAAAATCAACTTCAACAGAGCTATCATCTTTGGTTGTCATTTTGCCCACCTGTATGATCTTTCCGCCAATGGCGTCATTCATTGAAAATTCAAGATGGCGCCCAGACTTATTAAAAGCGTGTTACAGCCGCTCTTAATCGGGGGAAAATCTTAAAAAGACAGTGCGCAAATTGAACTTTGTATTGCTGTTTTTTTGCTTAAGATAACACATGGATGACAAGCAAATTATCTTATATTTCTTCGTGGCAATTTGTCTTTTGGGACAACGGAAGGTATCTGGTAAGTTTACAGCCAAAATATATCGATGCTTTGCATGTTTAGGTCCTGAAGCATGGTTTGAATCCATGCCAGTCAAACAGCGAAGTATTTATTTTCATCCAATTTGGGATGAATATCTTTTATAAAGCCATCATTGAACCTCCCATTTTCCCATCTCTACCGACTTCTTACCGAATCGTGATCAGTTTCGTCTAGTATTGCTCTTCAGCTCAAAAGCATTTTTTGTCGCATCACAAGGGCGGAATAATAACTTTCATTTTTCACGCATTGCGGAAATGAGACCTCAGGCAATGATGAAACTTTATTTGTACTTAAAAAATAAAGAAAGGCACATCTTGGAAGGAACTCCCTTAAAGGGATCACTAAGAAATGTGACCTGGAAAGCAAAAACAGCCACCACTGTTAAAAGGATGGTATGTACACGGAAATAGTTTAAGGGGTGACGAATGGTCTTAGCGAGCATTCGCGAACGTTTCGAGCACTGCGATTTTTTTGCGAGCACGAGCAGAGATAAAAAATTTGCTTTCCGAGCAGCGAGCAGTTTAGAGAGTACAACTCGCGAGCAGCGAGCACTTCTTATATTTTCCGCTTGCAGCAATCCATATGGAAATCCTTTTCCATATGGGGTTTTAATTTTGAGCGCACCAAGTTCTTTGAAGCAAGTTTGAGTGACACCTTATCGAGATCTAACCAATTACAGTCGCCTTTGATGCCAAATGATGTCACATTTTCGCTTCACTTCATCACGCACGTGTTCGCACGGATGAGAAAGCAAAGGTCACAAGAAGAACAGCCGCATATAACAAAAATAAATAACCATATATCTAGATTAGCTGATTTATTATTTATCGTTGTCATTTATCGCGTGCATTTCCACTGAACTTGATCGCCATATTTATAGGAATCAAGCACCATACAGAATTACATTTACTTTAACCCAAAGAAGGATTTACAAAATTTCGAGCAATACTGACAAGAAAGCGAGGTTTTTGGAGCACGAGCAAGCGAGCACTCGTTTAAACTTTGCGAGCAAATCGAGCAAAGGTAAAATTTTGCGAGCAGTTAAAAATTTAGTCTGCTACACAGCCGTTTTTAGAGTCGTCACGGAACGCTCCTTCTTTGTGGGGAGGAGCGTTGCGTGGCGACACTAAAAACGGCTGTGTAGTAGCCTATTAAAAATTTTAATGGACCATTCATCACCCCTAGTTTACGGCTGACTGAACACAAGTTTTTAAATGGATTCCATTTCCCTTTTAAAGGATAATGATAAGCGTGGAACAGTCGGGCAAAGCAAAACTTTAACGGTTAAGAAATTTTTTAACGGAAAGCCGCGAGCGTTAAATGGCTTAAGATCCAAAAATACCCGTTGCCTCAAAAGATATGCCAGACTTTAAAAAATTATTATTTGCTGCGGTTCTAAGAATAGCAGCAAATTATTGTTTTCACGGTTCCAGCTTATTGACAGCTGTCATGGAGACTCAAGTATAAAAGGGCGGCATTTTACTTAGGTGATCATTCTAAGCTGACATCGCTGCCTGACTTTCGTTTGTCAATGCTTTTTTCTTTCTGTTTCATTTGAATTGATTCTCGTTGGTCGCTGATGTACCCATAATTTTGTATTCTAGTTCAACCTCTCTCCTGGCTCTGCTATCAGGAGGGTTCGGGTTTCCTCCTTAGTTAAGGGGGTCTTTCCTGACGAGCAGCAGACACGATATCATCTTTATTATTGATCAAAGAAATTTACTTGGAACTAGCCTTGTTACATTTTTTTCTATATCACTGCCTATGCAGTATCTAAGTGTTTGTATTTGTGTGAATAAACGGGGACTGATGTTCTCATTACGCTGGGCTTCTATCCAGTGCAGCAGTAAGTTTTCCTATTTAACACGGAATGATTTCATTTTTTTCACTCTGTGTTCACCGTTTCAACGATAGGGAATAGGGAAAACGTAGGTTCTTATACGCGGGTGCAATACTGTACGTTTTAACATTCGTTTGAACAAGATGCTTAAATTGGTCTAGCTGATAGATGCATTCTAGGCAACCAGTAATTTCAATGTTTTATCCCTTTTTGTAGCATCATGTGAACAAGTTGATGTAGGGGTGAGCTGGTACATTCTCGACAATCAGTTAAATGCTTCTTCTGAACTGAATGCCAGCACACCAGCAAAGAATGGGCGACTGAACTTTGTAGCTGGATCATCATGGTGTGCATCCACAAGTGACAGCAGTCCATATCTACAGATTGACTTACAGATTCCTTATATCATCTGTGCTGTATCCACTCAGGGGAATTCCCATGGGAGTCAGTGGGTGGAGTCTTACACCCTACAGTCATCTACAGATGGGACAACTTGGACAGACTATAAAGAAATTGGACAAGTCAAGGTAGTTGAAGTTAAAGGGTGCATATAGTAATGGCCTGGCCCGTCACTTTAAAAAGGAAAAATGCCTTTTTTTTTAGAGTTTTTTTGCTTTTTCCTACCACCCTACTTATGGTAAGACTGGTCTTGATGCAAGCACAAATCTGATTGATAGTGGAATTATGTTGACTGGACCTTTCTTGCTTGACACTTTTAACCCATGGTAATCGTCCTAAGATAGGCTTTTTTATTTTACACCACAACTGTTGAGATACAGTTCTAGTGGTGTTGATTGAATATCATTTATAGGGAAGATGCCCTCTGCAACTTGAGAGCAACAGTTTCAGTTCATTTTAATATGAAGAAAATGTTAAGAGCTTCATTTCTGAGGTACATGTACTTACAGTAGACAGCGCAGTGTAAGATTATTCTTGTGAATCAACCTAGTACACAGGTCCCCGGGACTCAGGAAAAAGGAAACCAGTGTCAAGTTTATTTTCATACACGTACAAAAGTGATCTTAATACAATACTTGTGTGCATAAAAAAAAAGTGTTTTGGGGCTCTGGATTTTTCTTGAGCTGTGAAGGCAGGGAACTGTGAGATTTGTAAGCAGGATGCAAATTAAATGTATTAACAGCGTTTTCTGAGCAATAGTTACAGTTGTCGAGAAAAGAAAATGTGTTATCCCCTTCTTAAACCTTGCCACCAGACTGGGTCTTTGAATGTGCATGAGGATCATTTGTTGAGCACCATTTAAAATTGTCCGATTAAAGGACTTGAGGCAAAATTTTGGTCTGAGTATTGAATTTTTGCCATTTACTGATCAGTAAATAGCTTTCTGTCATTCCAAGAAGATTTGGGACGAGAGAGGTGATGGAATAGACGTTTGTTTTTAGCGCTCCAGCGTAAACGGGTCTAGAAGATAAAATTTCGCTTCAATTCAACTTGACAGGAAAGTACATCGCATTCTATAATCTATTTTACCCCCAAATCTGCAGAATGCCACCCAACCGAGTCAATAACGGACACGGGTTTCGAGCTCGGAAGAAGACAACCACTCCAGCGTGCTAGCCGATAACGCTGTTGTTGATTCACGACATTCAGATGAAGTTAGAAAAGCTGAAGGTGCTTTACAAAATTAATCAGCGGCTAAGTAAAATTGAATACGATATAAAGAACATCAAAGGTAATGTCGCAACAGTGATGTGGCAGATGTAGAACAAGACTTGGAAAAGATAGCGGAGAAAGAGAAGCTTGAGGAACTGGAAAACGAAGTTGAGGAATTACGCAACAGGTCTAGGCGAAACAACCTTGTATACTATCATGTTCCGGAAAAAGCAGAAGGACAAGAATGTGCAGATTTCGTCCAAGACTTTATAGCTACCTACATGGGCCTAGAGACTCTATGTGTACATGCTGAAATAGAACGGGCCCATCGTACACCAACAATGCAAGACGAGCGAAAAACTCTGACAAAGAAAAACCAAGACCAATTCATGTAGCGTTCTTACGATACACTGATAAACGCCGCTGTTATTTTAGATGAAAGGATAATTCCTTTCAAGGAAAGAGAACACAAGAACGATAAAAGGAGCTCGTTCCCTATAAAAAAACATTTATACTGAAAAGAAACCAGGGCAAAAAAGAAAGGCTTTCATTTCTTACCCCGCCACGCTGAAGTACCAGGACGAGAATGGTAGTGAGATGTAAAGCGAAATAGAAAAAAAAAGTAATAGGTAAAAGGAGCCTTTGACTGAAAGTTTATTTTTGCGCGAGGTTTATCGAACTCTACACAGCAGAACACTAATGCTCCGTTTAAGGGGTAATTTTTGCATGATTTGCTTAATTGAAATTCCAAGAATTTAAGTTAGAGTTGATTCTATACACCTAGCTGACAACAACTTTCTCCCAGGAAGGTTTAACAAAATAGATGTTTTTGTTTCTGCTGTTGTTGTTTTCTATTATTATTGTTGTATGTAAGTTTGTCCGTGTACAAACGCGGTATGCTTTGCCAGTTCGACTCTATTGACGAACGCGGATCCGTAATCAATGATACCTCTAGTTACTAGTAACTGTTTGTCGCGTTCGTCAGAAGGCATCTTAATCTGGTGTTTCTGTGGCACAAGGGCAGAAATTTTCAAACTATCACGGGCGACTGCAAATTAGCTAGCCACTTCTGCTAATTTTATCAGGGGCATCTCGGCCGGGAAACTAGACTCCTTTCGACTCGATTTCGTTTCCGTAAGTGACGAACGCGGATCCGTAATCAATGATTACCTCTAATCTAACTATGGTGGTAAACAACGCCGAGATAGAAAAACAAATAGCAATAAGTATTAATTCACGTGAATATTACTATTATAAAGGGAAACCTTTAATTTGAGAAGAAGTTTTTTTGCTGACAGTATTAATTCAACCGGTAAGGACATCTCAACATTAGGGCATCTCAACATTAGACTTGCATGACATCTCAATATTAGACTTGCATTAATTTCACTGTACTTTTGTAGCAAGACTGCAATACAATGTACTGTAAAGTATAGCAATTTATTTTTGTTCTTTATTAACTTTTTTTGTTGATTTAAAGGCAACTTTTGTTGTCTAGTAATTAGTGTTGTTAGAGATTGAAATAAAAAAACTATATTAAAAAAAAAAGAAAATTCCAAGAGGATTCAGCCACATAAATGGTTTAAAGCAATGGGCAAATGATCTTCACTTGAAAAACTTGCTGTAAATTTACTATTACTTTTCAGCTTTCACATTCATAAAGTAAATTACGTGTAACTAAGTCCCCTCCTTGTGAAACTACTCGGGGTTCTGATCTGAGCTTCATAGAGGGTAAATTAATATTTCATCTGGTTTCCTTGGTAATCCTGACACAGGACATCACCATGTGTAGCTCAAATGTTTATGTTTCCTTATGAAAGGTAGGGCAGAAAGTTTAGGGGGGTGGGAGAGGGGTAGGAGGAGAAAGAAAAGGGTGTGGCTGTTGTCACTTCTTTCAGGACACCACTAAGAAACAATTTAGTTCTGGTGTGTGCTTTTGTCTGCTTTCGTAAAGTGTTAAAGCAACCCTAGCTAATTGAGTCATAAATTGGATACCCGTTTATTGTACAGTAGAATTTTGGTATCGTTAATACTACAGTTACAGGTGTTTAGGTGTTTTTAGGAAGGGAAAGATGAAAGAATAGGGGTGGGGATGATGTGGGGGATGGGGGGGGGGGGGGGGGAGTTGGGGTTCTCAAACGCCCAGAGCTTAACCCATTTTCTGCTGCATGAAGCACCTAGGAGTATAAATTACTTCTCCCCTGTGAATGGAATGCTAGTCTGTTCAAAGGTTACCTTCATCACACATATATTGAGGTGGAAGAATGACAAGCGTGTAAAGGAGCAAAGTTTTTATCTAAGGGAGAAATGCCGGGTGAAGCTAATTGAATCCAGAAGCGGGGAGTAGGGAGTGTGAGGTTGATACCCCAATGGGTTCACAGGAAAGTCACTAAGAGCCAGGGACCAGGAATTTCCTAGCTATGTCCTACTACATACCAGTATGACCCCTGGTTACTTTCATAGGAAACAAAAGGAAAGCAGACTGAACCAATAGAATTTCCTTGTTGTTCAAATCCTTACCTATAATTTGCATATATCTTGCAACTTCAAATCTTAGTGACAGCCCTGGGTTTAATACACTGAACTCTATCTTTACTACTTAAAGAATTACCATCTAAATGATAAGCCTTTTTTTGTTTTTGATTTTTTTCCAGACCTTCAATGGAAACTTCGATCAGAATTCAGTAGAAAAACAAATCTTGTTCAGTGCATTTGTTGCCAGATACTTGCGTTTTGTTGTTGGGTCCAAACACGGTGGAGCATGTTTACGAGTAGAAGTTTCTGGCATACCTAGAAGGAGAGGTTTGATATATTGCAGAAATTGTTCAGTTTGTAAGGAATATAGTTTTTTACCCAGTTGTGGAACCTTCCTTCTCATCATTGAAAAGATCCTTTTTTTGTTTTGCGACAACATCAGCTCTTTCTTTCTTTTGAAAAATCTTGTTAAAATACAGTCTTTGCAAGTAATTCACTGTATGCCGTCTCTCCTCACTCCTTGCCGCTAAAGACATTTCACAGGAAAGAGGTCTGCAATTTCACCCCAAAGATTCCATACTGATGATCATAAATTATGTAGATTTGTCTGGAATCTAGTCAACGAACAGGGATTGGTCAAAGTTGTCATTCTATTCTTTTAGTTATTGTTTACGAATGACAGAAAAAAGACAAAAGGTCACAAAGATGTACAGTAAATGCCATGAATCAACAAAAAAATCATTATTCATGGTATATAACCTTCTTTACAAGAAGAATTTGAGTTTTGCTGCTGCTGGCTTGCAGAAGAACTCAAAATTTTTCAATAATAGACCGGGAGAGACTTTAACTCAAACATTTTTATATCTAGAACCCCATGACTACCAGATTAATTTTGTAAACCTTTGATTCATGTCATCAATGTGGAATTTTGGCGGCGATTTTGCAGATGTCTTTCCTGTATAAGGTCTTAAGTGGCGAGAAATTAAGAAAGATGGCTAGTGTATTTGCAGGCTAGTTTGTGACCAACCGGTCACAATTAAGAGGTTGAGATTTTGAACAGTTACCGATCAAATACTTGCCAAGACCATGCATTTTTTCATGCTGCACTGCAGACACACTACATTACAGCTGTACATGTACTTTGAACAATAACAAGTTGATTCTGAAAGGCCTTCAATACTTGATTTTTCTCTGTTTAAGGCTGTACTCTAAGAAAAATTCTAAGGTTCCCAATGATCTGTACCTGTGAAACCCAGGGTACCCAGCAAACAGAAGTAAGGACCCTGCAGTGGTCTCCAGGAGCTGGGGCCGAGAGCACAGCCTGCAACCCCGCTGCGTTTATCTGTAATTTGTATTATTTGTTTGGTTTTCAGTTCCGAGTAATATTGCCTTTTTCAAGCCCACCTCTCAGTCAAGTACAGTCTTGGGTTTGTATGCTAGCAATGCGGTGGATGGAGGAAAGAGTGTACACTACAGCAAGTGTACACACACTAACCAAGAAAGCGATCCTTGGTGGAGAGTAGACCTGGGGCGAGTAGAGCCTGTAGCTGAAGTGAATATACTCAACAGAGGAGACTGCTGTGGGGCGAGGTTAAACGGAGCTGAGATGAGAGTGGGTAGGTACTAAGTGTGGGAGATCATTGGCTGTAATCAGTTGCACTGCCTTTTAACATTTCTCAGAAGAAAAGTATGTAACATCGACCTCTTTGTTTTGTAAAAGTGTATCAATAGCATTTTCTTTCTACATAGTTTAACACATTCATGTAAATTCAAATTCCTACAGATGCTATTTGAGTGAGCCAGTATATATGCCAATGTAAAGGTTTTGCAAGTGAGATTGCAGCACTCCCCTGATCTTGAAGAGAATGCCAAGATTGTTTCTTGTTTACCTTTTCAACTATGATTATACATGATTGTGTTCAAATACTGCAGTTTATGCTACCTCATATTGTGTAGTTCCAGAAAAAATCTATACCCCCCACCCACGGAGGGCACTTTTGCTTAAAACCCCCACCCTCCTGGAATTTCCATTCCAGCAGGTACTCGTCATACCGGCCCCCACCCCCTGTAATTTCCGTTATTATTCAACCTGATTGGGTACCCCCTGGAAAGAATATTTGTGTTAAAAATGTTGTTGTACTTTATTATTATTATGTAAAAGATAATTTTTTCTGCGATAAAGCGAGATAAAAATCTTTTCCCTTACGTTAACAGGGTGTCTAATTATCTCAAGGACGTTCTAATAAGTAACCATAGAGTCGATACCTTACACTACTGACTACACAAATAATGTCATCTGCAAAAGAACCCGTTACATTCAAACTAAACACCACGTGAAATTTAATTGCCTCATCAGTAAGAACATGTTACAAGAAGGCTTAGAACATGACCAAACTATGGTGAATCAAATGGGTAATAAAGCAACAGCCATTGAACAGCTAGATAACCAGAAGTTTATATATTCATGAGCCGATGACATTGTATCAATGAAAGCTGTCGCATTAGCCGTGAAAAAAGCATTTAGCCGACCGTAGATAAAAGATGATCAATGCAACAACGGTAACAGTAAAATAACTTATAGCTTGCTCAACAGAGAAGCTGTTATTTATATAATAATTCACCAATATTACTCAGCCCCCTGGAAAAAAACTCTGTAAGTAGCCCACACCCCTCGGAAATTGCCTTCTTTTGGACCCCCCCTCCCCTCCGATTTACCGTTGCCCTCCTTGAGGAGGGGGGGGGGGGCGTATGTGGGATATTGTCTGGAAGTACACATTTTCTTTTATTCACTTTGCAAGGAAATGAAACAGCAAATGCAGGAGCAAACAACCATCTTTGTGCAGATAACATACAAATCCCAGCAGCAAGTTCCAAGACATATTCCTGTAGTCCCAAAGCATATGGCAGATATTTGTACATCAGAATATCTGGCAATGACAAAGTTTTGACTCTCTGCGAGGTTGAAGTTTATTCATCAAGTAAGAGTGTTAATCTTTCCTCCTGTTTATTTTGTAGGTATGCTTGTGTGCGTATCTTTTGTATCTTTGTTTGTTTTTTTTTTGCCTTTTACTAAACAAGTAATCTGTTTAAAAAAAAAAACACTAGCCATGACCATTTTTTTCTGTATGTAAAGCTGCACATGCACTTTGAACATTAACAAGTTGATTCAGAAAAACCTTTAGTACTTGATTTTCCTTTGTTTAAGGCTGTGCTCTAAGAATAATTCTATGGAGCCCAGTGCTCTGTAGCTGAGATTTTCTAGTCGCCCAAGAGCAGAAGTAAGGACCTAGTTGTCTCCAGGAGCTGGGGAGAGCAAAGCCGGCAACCCTGCTTCGTTTATCCGTAATTTTTATTAATTGTTTGGTTTTTAGATCAGAGCAATATTGCCCTTTTCCAGCCAACAAGACAGTCAAGTACATACAGTGGTTCGAACCCTGCTAGTAATGCAGTGGATGGAAATAGGAGTCCACACATCAACAAGTGTACACACACTAATAAAGACAACAAACCTTGGTGGCGAGTAGACCTGGGGCGAGTAGAGCCTGTAGCCGAAGTGAATATAGCCAACAGATACGGAGGAGCGGCAAGCAGATTGAATGGAGCTGAGATAAGAGTGGGTAAGTAGTAATTTTGGGAGATGCTGTAATCAGTTGTTTTACCTTCTTCAAAAGTGTTCCTTGTTCATTTTAAAATAATTAAATTAATATGAGATTATTTTCCATTTGTCAGAAGAAAATTATATGATCACTGTGTTTTCTACATGTATTTAGTATCAATAACATTCATTTGCGTAAAAAATTTCACCGCTACGCCTGTTCCTTTTCGTAAATCCGGCCAAACCTTCAATGTTTGAGACCATCATTATTTTTAGTCATATTATGGCTTAAATTCAGAGGTTTGTATTTGATTGTAAAACTCCCTGAAGAAGTCTACGTTAGTTAGACGAAACGCTTAGGAGAATAAACAAGTTTTAAAGCAACAGTTCGCAAAGTGCTGCTCACTAGTTTAGTTTTAAAAATTTTTAAAAACTTAAAAAAATTATAAAAATGTTTAAAACTTGCAAAAAATTAAATTAAATTGATTGTCAGCCTCAGGTGAGTTAAAGGTCTGTCAGTAGAATAATCGACAACTTCTTTATGTAATTTGTCTTTTTGGTAAGGGTAAAGAATGTGCAAACAGACATAAATCACAAGCCATGTAACCATGAAGCCATTCTGATTTCAGCAGCTTCTCTCGCGCGGCATTTTGATCCACACCCCAAGAAAGAAAGCACAAAAAAACAAAAGCCAAATAACAAATTGCAAAATTCTTGACTGACAATCAAACATGAAAAACGTCTTGAAACAAAAACACCAAGTTTTCTTTTACAACTCCCTTTTTATTAACAGTCACTGTTAAAAAAGCTTGTGTATTTTCAACACGAGGCCATACATCGTCTCAAATTTATCTACCGAGTCACCGTAAGAAACTTAAAATAGTTATGCCTGCCGTTAAACGAGACGAAAAAATGTAATAACTCAAACTCACCTAAGATGCTACTCCTGAAAGCTAGTAAGTGAGGTTCGTATGGAAACGCTTTAGTTTTCTCTGTTACTCTGCTGTGGAAGCCTGCATGAAAGTTCTTACAAAAACAGCCATCGATGAAACCACAGTTGCGACGCTTTCCTCAACCAAAATCCAAATAAACAAACCACAACTTTGGCGGATCCAGGGGGTATGGTTGAGTGGGTTGCAACCCCCTCTTTGGGAAGTTTTTTAAACTTGTCTGGTTACCCATGTCTATCCTTTTTTCATACCAAAAATAATATTATAAGTTATAATTTAAGTTCCAGTCCAATCGGCCATTACAAGAAGACTGTTGCTATTGCTCTTCTTGAATTGACTCGTTAATAGAGTTCCGAAGTGTGACGTCATAGAAAATGAAATTTGTGAAATTATGGGATTTGTTAAGATATTCTGAAAGAACAACGTCCAAGACGCCTACTCGTAAAAAAGTAGCAATTCGGGGCAGAATGTCTCTGAGATATTAGCCCAGTTATGCTCCGATGACTCCATACCGGAATCCGTCTAAAGTTTACCTGGTTCCAGATCTTATGAACCGGGCCAAATTTGGAAGGATTTGTATGGAATCGTCACAGCATAACTGGGTTTTGTCCTCTCTTCAAAAACAAGCATTTCCAAATTTCAATTCCACTAGGAATCAGGTAGACGAAGAACCACTTTGTGGATGTGCTACCTCCAAATCATTATTCAATTATTTATCGTAATTTATCGCGTCGAACCCGAACAAGTTGGTTCTTAAGGCTTCGGGCGCCGATCCGTTACAAGCATTTTCCTCCTGCATAGTTACATTCATGTAAAGTCAAATTCCCACAGATTCTGTTTGAGTGCTGAGCCAATATATACATCAATGTAAAGGTTTTGTAAATGAGATTGCAGCACTCCCCTGATCTTAAAGCAAATGCGAAGATCGTTTTTTTGTTACCTTTTCAACTATTATTGCACATGAATTGTGTTCAAATACTGCAGTAAATGTTAC
>OZ037788.1:1483806-1566306 GCA_964035525.1 Porites cylindrica | reverse complement strand
CTTCCTGCCTTCTGGCTTGTTTCTTTTTCCCCTCGTTATTAAAGCCTTCCTTCCTTCCTTAGTCTCTTGCTGCTGTTTACATAGGAAACGTTAGGGAAATAAGTAGTAAAATGTAAAGAAACTGGCATACACGTGGTTTTCCTTTTAATATCCTTTGCCTTTTGTTCTGCCTGCGGGTGTCATCGTCAATGTAGTTGCAATCCTCATACACAAAAATTAGATGGTTATGGTGTTCACACCACCTGATTTTTCTCATTTCAAATCTTTGAACGGCTAGGCGTTCAAATGTTCCTACGGTTAGCGTGTTTCCGTGCG
Source organism: Porites cylindrica (assembly GCA_964035525.1). NCBI lineage: Eukaryota > Metazoa > Cnidaria > Anthozoa > Scleractinia > Poritidae > Porites > Porites cylindrica. The sequence goes on along the minus strand of OZ037788.1, from coordinate 1,565,991 downwards.
AATGAAACACCTAAACGCACGAATTTGTCTTTCATCTGCATTTTATAGAAATTTTTGTTAATTTGCTTTTAGATATTTACTGGAAATGATGACAAGAACAGCATTGTAAGAAGTGAACTATATGAGCCACTTGCTGCCAAGTTTATTCGTTTTTATCCAGTTACATTTCACAACAGCAAAGTATTAAGGGTGGAGGTGTATGGATCTAAGCAAGGTTGGTCTCTTAGTACTTATCCAGTACATGCAGTTCAAAAGTACAAACATAGCATTAAAAAAATGCACTTTTTCTGAGTGTCAATGTATTTAGCAAGAAAGTACTAATAAGGGACACTATTTTTTACGGGACCGCCATTTTACGTGGTCATCCGAGCCAAGCGAAGGTGTACCTGTTTGCAGGGCAAAGGGAGTACCTTCATTTCTCAGTTATTTTAAGACCTTGTGTATTGATCCGGCCCCGGGAATCGAACCCGCGACTTCCCGCTCTGCTGTCGAACGCTCTACCGACTGAGCTAACCCTGCCGCTGAATTCTGGTTTGTACATACGATGCAAGGAAACTGACTCAGTGACCACTTAGTTCAGTGCTCAGTTTTAATACGGAGGTTAAGCATGCAACCACGACGGCGACGGCATCAAAAACCTCACTTGTAAAGCATAGGTGCTCTTTCAAACTTCATCGCTTTTGTTTCATCACGCTAAATTTGTCAAATGTTAGAGATTTTTCTGGGGGTTGAGTTCTAATGGTCTGTATCTCAGTTAAAAAAAAGAAAGGAAAATCGTTGTCTTGTGTTCACAATCTCAATGAAACGTGAAATTAAGAAGTTTTCACGTCGTTGTCGTGCAGTGACGGCAAAGAAACAAAAATACCTAATGCACGCGCAAAGTTGTTGTAAGTTTTGCTTATCACGCGTATCCGTTTTTGTTGGAAAACGGATATTTTTTTTCTCTGGTTGAGCCTACCTTCCACACTCACTAATGTACTGAAATTGATCACCGAAAACGCACCTTTTCAATAACGCTCTCCAGAGTGGAGATTTTTGAAAACGTCAGCTTTTCTTTTACGAGTGAACGGACGAAAACGGTTTCGAATTCGGAATACGAGGATGTCATACATCATATATTTCTAGCATAACGCACGCTCAATAATGAAGCTATGGTATTTTCATCGTTTTAGCGTTTTCGTGTGGACGGGCGACTACGATTCGAATATGCTACGTGTGGTTGCGTATTTGTTTGAAAACGGAGGAAAAAATCTCCGTAATCAAAAATTTCCGGATATTAGTGAGTGACCAATCTTTGTACATCCATGATTATTTCACTTTTTCTTGTTTCCTCTCTGTTTAGTTTTCTCCTTTACTTTAGAAAAAGAGTGCATTTAATAATTGGATTCACTATACTGATTTTGTCCCTCCTCGTTTATTTCCTTCTTTGTCACTGTAACTAATATAATTCATAAAGAGAAAGCAAACGAAATTTTAAAAGTTTAATGAGTGACTTTACAGGGACACCCAATGATTGTTTTCTGTGAAATCTGCCGTGTTCGAAGAAGCAAAAATTGCCCAGAATTTTTTAGATGAACTTTCCATTCATGTACAATTTTCGAAGCTTATCTAATAAATTCCCTACGATTTTATGTATTTCACTCCCCAGGTTAAGCCTTGTTTTAGAAGAGAAAGGAAAGTTAAACCTAAAATTTTTGAAACCAAAAATGCGACGCAGAGAAAAATTCTCAGTTTCCTAAAACTCTAAATTGCAGCTAAAATTTTCGGGAAAATAATGCTGAAGCCCTTGTAATTTCGAAAAGACTCAAGCTGCCTTAGGATGAGCGAACAGATAAAAATTTTTAGCTCTAGTTAGAATACATTTCTAGAGATCTATAAAAGTACTGTGGATATCCTAAAAAGTGTTGGGTGCCCCTGTCTTTCTATCTGATAGACACGGCTAAACTTTACGTCCAATTTTGTACACTAAAATCGACCCCAAATCTAAATATCAGTGTAAGAATGAGTTGATCTATATCAGAGATTTTGAAGTCGTTCAAAAACTCGCAGTCTGTATTATCAGGCTTAAAACCTGATAATCGAAACTGCTTGTTTTTGAAACAGTACGTAAAAATTCTTAATAAAAATGCCATATATTTCTTGATGTTTTTATAGGTTGCTTTGAATCGTTTAAGAATGAAAGATTTCAACCGACCAGGGATTTTACAATTACAGCATCCTCAGAATATGGTGGTTATAAAGCTGATTTTAGTCACCTTTATGGTACTCACGGTTGGTGCAGCTCTTCAGTATCCCTACCTCAGTACTTACAGGCTGATTTCAATCAAATTGTAACAGTCACAGGCGTGGCCACTCAGGGAGAAGCTATAGAGGAAAACTGGGTGACAAATTATTTCATCCGCTATGGATACGATGGTAAAACATGGATAAGTTACGCAACTGGACAGGTAAATTTGTACCATAGATTCATATATCCGTATGGATTTGCTTGAAGGGACCTCAACGAGTTTTTCCAAGACATTCTCATTTGGGGCTTGTTTCCTTTACGTTTTTTCTTTGTTATAACATTCTGAATACACAAATCCTCATTGGTGTAAAAACCTGTGAAACTCACGAGTGACGTAAATCAATGAATACAAAGAAGCCACTGTGAAGTCAACACAGTCGAGCCAAGAAAAATAATAGCCAGAAAACAAAGAAAAACTTCACAGGTTTTTACACCGAGGTAAATCCTAAAATCATGTGTTTATAATGCTGTTTACATATCTTTTCAACCCCCTCCCCCACTCCCCCCGGCCCTACCAGGGCCACCACTACCTGCGATCATTTCCCATAATTCGTATGTTCGTGTGAAAAAACAATCCCTGACTTGAAATCAGCGCGGGCGATAGAAGTTGATTTTTTGTGGTCGGTTAATTTTCTAGAGTTTGTTTTGGCTACCTGGAGCAAAGTTTTCCGAAGAGGCATTATTAAGCCTTATGAAAGAACGAGTTTCACGATTGGCAATCGTCCAGTTGCCGTCGTCCAGTCTGTTACCGTATTTCGTCTTATTTTTCTACACGGGTGAGACACTGACCTCGGGCTTGAGACAGAAAAGTATCATATTGCACGCTGGAAAAAAAAAGGGGTAAAAATCGGCCAAAATATTAAGTGTGGGCTTGATGGGCACAAACATTTTTGGAGTTCTTGGGGCTATAACTTTCTTTCCTTTAAAGGCATGACACTGAAATTAATACAGGCAACATTACTTTACTCCAGGAAAATTTTGGATTAGGCGTTTCGTTGGTAAAGAGTCACGTGACCCTCTAGTGGCCAATTAAAAAACAAAACTCCCAAAGACTTCTCCTCCAAGAGATTTAAACCTGAAAGTGTGATACTTTGCAGAAATAGTATAGTGCACATAAAATTCAAGAACTTGTCCGATTTGAAATCTCAACTTTCATTTTAGTGACGTCACAACTGATGACGTCACAAAATGGGCTTTTTGGTCATGCGCAGTACTAACCCAAAAAATGGAGAATTTGAAAGAAGAAAAACTTGAGACAAATAAAAAGTGAAAGTCTTAACTCATTATCTTCTATATTTTAAGAGATATTTGTAACATTCCACGCATATTTTAAAACAAACTTTGGACACATTTTGTGGCCGATTTTTAGCACTTTTTTACCAGCGTGATGCAAGCTTTGTTATAAGCGGTAGCGAGTCTCTGGCCTCAAAACGTTGGTTGTAGGAGTCGAACAATGCACCAATTTGTAGTCCGATATTGTCCGATTACGGCCTGTAATTTGAAGCTCCGCAATGAACCTATTTGTACAGTAACTGTCTGTGACTATCTAACGTACTAAATATTCAAAGAAATGCAGAAAATTCACATCTACAGCTTAAAACTTTCAAGTAGACTTTAAGTGAGTAAAACAAAATCACACACCCTTTTAACCAATGACTGTTTAAATCTTACCTTTTGTCGGACATAATGTCAGTAGACAGATCAAACAGAGAAGATTATTATTTTGAAGCTGAAGATTTACTCAGTGCTTAATGTATCCTTGACAACTCTGCTTGTTTGTTCGTTAATTAGCGGGACTTTCAAGGAACGGGCCGCTGAAGGGACATTTGCAACCCCGCTTAGGCTGACTCGTGCCCGGTCACGAGAGGCGTGACCGAAGGGAGCGCGAGGGGTGATGGGAAGGAGAAAAATTTCTCCTTCCCATCACCTCTAGCGTTCCCCTTCAGCCGATTTGGAAATATACCGCACAGAATGTACTCTCCTGTAAATAAAATTATTTGCATATCTCCACTTACTTTGTTCTTGATCTACCACTCAGCATTTGACTGGAAACAGCGACAGAAGTACCGTTGTTGTCCACTGGTTTGCTTCCCCGTTTGCAGCGCAATATGTCAGAATATTTCCCAAAACATATACTGGTGCAATATGTATGAGAATGGACTTGTTTGGCTGTAAGGATTGTAAGTATAATTTCTTAGAGGAGGATTTGTAAAAATTTGAATTCGTGGGATACATGTGCTGCCGTATACAGCCAATAATTAATAGTAATAATAATTAAAAATTTATAACGCGCCTTTCCCATGCAAATATGATCAAAAGTGCGTTACAATGCCCTGAATGTTAAAAAAAGAAAATAAAAGCTCAAATGTACATAGCAATTTAAGCTAAAAAGTAAATTAAGCGTACAAATTGGACTAATCAAACGAGCTTAATCTTTTCAATCTTAGTATCGCACGCAGCCGTTTTTGTCTCGTCACACAACCCTCCTCCCCATCTTGCTTCCTCCGTTAACTAATGAGAACAAGGAATGTACCTCATCTTGCCCGCTAGCCACATAATAAGTACTTTAGTGCTATTTGGTATGAATGAGCACTTTCTAGCCTGTGCAAAGGAAATGGGATTGAGACATTCACTGGCAGGCTAACTGCTGTCGTCGAAAACGGCGGAATCTGCATTTAAGAGTGAAGTTTGTATCGTAATGCAAACTTTTTTGCCAGTAGACAGTAGTTGTATAGGTTGTCCCACAACTTCGAGTTCAATTTGCAATTTATTTGCGCGATTGTGTTTTTCAAAAAAGTATCAAACGGGCAAAAATTCACTGGATCAAAATTCGTCCACAAAACATCCCCACGATGCAATTCGATCGACACAACACCTGAACCCAGTCTCACGCGCAACCTCAAAGTGGCCAATAAAGATTTGGGGCACCTGATTGGTTATTAAACAATTCTATTGTTTTTTGGCTAATCACAATGCTTCATGCTTCATTCTCTGAGAATTGAATTATATTTCCTCGTTTTTGCACTTTGTTTACTTATGGGCTGTTTACAGTCCCCTATTTTTCCGTAAGTTCATCGAGATCGGCCGCTTTGCATTACGGGCGGCCATATATCTTGGATTTGTATCAAATCTACTTTCTCTCCTTTCCCCGCCCCCCACCCCCCTGACATAAACCCTATATGCTATAAACCCCGGCTCGATCTTGAAAATGCATTATTGCTCTCAGCCAATCAGATTCAATAAACCTAATGGAGTGTAAAACTGAGATATTGCATTTGATAAGTTTGCCTAAGTTATTTCTTGTCGTCTTTACATTGATTATTCGCTTGTCCTTTTCAGTCCAAGTTTCGTTACCGTTAAACATTGGTCTCGATGATGTTCGTTTGAAAGCCGACCCTAGTGAATCTGTCAACCTGACCTGTGTGGCTAGTTACAGCCCTCGACAACCCTCTGAGTATAGTTGGAGCAGAGATGGAACGGGGCTGTCTGACACAACCTCCTCTCTTACCATACCATACAACAGTGCCAGTAATATCTACAGTAACTCTTGTGCAAGAAAGCTCCTTTCAGCCAGTGAAGTCCAGTGTAATTCAACCTATCAATGCTCTACGTCACTTTCTGGAATACAAGGCAGACATCTGACCACTGCAAATGTTATAGTGTCCTTAAGTAAGCAACAATTTGTGCGTACCTTGGAACGACTTTTTGCTCGTTATTGTGTATGTGAAAATTAATTTAATATTCGTGAACACGCAGTTTTCAGTAACTAGCATAATTTAATTCCTTTATAAGGACACGAAAATATTGCATTCCAACAATACATGAAAGTAAACGGTTACCGTATTAGGTGAAAGAAGCACTTTCTAAAAAAACCCTCAACCCTCAACGTATTCTTAGCGTGTGACGTATTTTTCTAAAAAAAAATATTTACCCTTTTTTTCAGTGTGCGCGTTTGTTTATTCGTTGATTTCGTCACTTGTTTAACGGTTTAAGGGCTGAGTATTGCTTAACCTTATAAATTAGGCTCATTAAGAGGCACATTTTTGCTGTTTTCAGAGAAACCAGGCCAGCCAGTTGTTCAAGTTAATCCAAGTGATGTTAAAGCAAGATCAACATTAGTCACATGGTCGTATAGTCCTGGTGTGGATGAAATGCCTGTTACTGGCTACAATCTTGAGTATCGAAATAGTACCACTATAGATGATATATCTTTGGGAGCTGTATTTAGAAAACAGATTATCAACCTCAAGCCATACACATCCTACAGTGTAAGGTTGATACCCACAAGTGCCTTAGGAAAGGGTCTGTGGAGTAATTTCCAGAATTTCACAACAAAAACTGCCCGTAAGTGACGATGCAAATTAGATGCAGTGCTAATAGAGGATATTACATGGCCGCGCGGAGATACGAAATTTCTCTTCGAGTGTTAAAAAATTCAGAAATACAGATTCTACGGTTATTAATCGTTCTTTCTAGGCCAAACCAGTGTAATAATCGTAAAATACTACATTTTCAGTTTATTAAACGTAAAAGACGTAAATTTACGGTTATTATAAGTGGAACTGTACGATTATTAGTTAGTCCATCCACGAGGAGCCGCAAGCAGTAAAATTTCTGTCCCGTAATTTAATCACTTAAATCATCAAAGTTGACAGGTCTTTCTGATGATCAAAGCGACCGTTCGGTTTACCATTTACACCTTCAGTGCGAAGACTGTCACGGGAACATTAACACCTTCAGGATAATTGCTTACCATAACAGTGGTAGGTCGCGCGCGTCTGGTCGGTTTCGAAGAACGTGATCGTGACTGTTGTTTTCATTCAGTGACTGTGCGCGTTGATATGCCAACGTTTAAAACAGACTGCAACATTAAATTTTTGTTATAAAAGCAAAGAAGCTGCTGAGTAGAAACTAAACCGTCCCAGACTTATTCCGTTTCATTCATGTACTTTCATTTTGATGGGGTCTGTATGATGAATTTACTTCTGCCTTCTAATCAGGCACGTAAACAACATAGAGATAAAACATTTCATTTTGCTTTTGTGGAGTAAAAATTAATCTTAAAAAAGTTAAACTAGTGGACCACTTTCTCCGCGTACTTGTAAAAATAGGCATTTAATATGTCGCGCTACAGTGCGAAAATCTTCTTGTCGTGGATTAGATTTCAGTATACATATTCTTCATTTCGCGCCAGAATAAATTAGTTTGCGCGCAAAGGGCTTCTAAAAAAAGATCACAAGGTTTGTCCCACGTCGAGTCCTCCTTCTGGAGATACGCCGGCATGGTAGCTGGAATACATTGCCGAGGCGAAGATCTGGCAATTTTTCCTCCTCGTCTTTTTTTCTCCGCGACGTTTGTTTATATTTGTAGTGAGAATGCCGCGCATATCGGTGGATTTTGCTTCAGTCAAGCGGTTTCAGTTCCTGCGGCTTGCTATTCATCATAAAGAAGAGTGCCGGAATCGCTTTGTTCGCCTTTAACGGATTTGTTGTCGAATGCAAGGTAAAAGAACGGACTACTGTAAGGTTAGAATTGAAGTTTAAATTTGTTTCTCGGCAAAAAATAGTGCATACAACTCGTGAAACCCGTGAGTATTACCTCTGTTTAATATACCGGATGTCATGCGATGACCCCTCGCTTTTACGATGGATAGGACGGATACAAACAATAATTTCTTTCGCAACGTTTAGTATCATTTACTTAATATGGAGATCATCCGAGGACGATTTTTCGTTATATATGCTTCATTTCTTGGCTTATTCCGGCTACGTGCGAAGAATTAGATGACAATGTTTGTTTGCTATAATTATACTGATAATTTCTTGCACCTTGAAACTTATGAAAGCCAAACTTGTTTAACCCCAGCAAAAAACTCTTTCAATGGAGAAACTCAACCTGATAGTTGCACTAAAATCTAATAATTGTTACTGCATTTGCATGCTCTCTGTAACCTCGTGGGTAGAACATACCTGATGGTTACATTAATAATAATCACTGCATTTGCTCTCTGTAACCTCGTGGGTAGAACATACCTGAAAGTTACGTTAATAATAATCATTGCAATTTCTCTTTGTAACCTCGTGGGTAGAACATACCTGATGGTTACGTTTAAAATTATAATCACTGCTTTTGCTCTCTGTAACCTCGTGGGTAGAACATACCTGAAGGTTACGTTAATAATAATCATTGCACTTTCTCTTTGTAACCTCGTGGGTAGAACATACCTGATGGTTACATTAATAATATCACTGCATTTGCTCTCCGTAACCTCGTGGGTAGAATATACCTGACGGTTACATTTAATAATAATCACTGCATTTGCTCTCTGTAACCTCGTGGGTAGAACATACCTGAAGGTTACGTTAAATAATAAAAATCATTGCATTTTCTCTTTGTAACCTCGTGGGTAGAATATACCTGACGGTTACATTAATAATAATCACTGCATTTGCTCTCTGTAACCTCGTGGGTAGAACATACCTGAAGGTTACGTTAATAATAATCATTGCATTTTCCCTTTGTAACCTCGTGGGTAGAATATACCTGACGGTTACATTAATAATAATCACTGCATTTGCTCTCTGTAACCTCGTGGGTAGAACATACCTGAAGGTTACGTTAATAATAATCATTGCATTTTCCCTTTGTAACCTTGTGGGTAGAATATACCTGACGGTTACATTTAATAATAATCACTGCATTTGCTCTCTGTAACCTCGTGGGTAGAACATACCTGAAGGTTACGTTAATAATAATCATTGAATTTTATTTTTGTAACCTCGTGGGTAGAACATACCTGATGGTTACATTAAAAATAATCACTGCATTTGCTGTCCGTAACCTCGTGGGTAGAGTATACCTGATGGTTACAGTAATAATAATCATTGCATTTTCTCTTTGTAACCTCGTGGGAAAAAAAAATTAATGCCTCTCTCCTGGAAATTTAGCCCTGTCCTTTGAGCATAGTGATCTTTGGGTAGCGAATTCACGAAAACAGGTAAAACGCTTTTTTTAACAACAGCATTTATATTATTTGGCTTTTTGAGGGAGGTTAAACATTAATGGAATAGAATATAAAAAAAGCTGATAAAGCGGAAAAAGTTATCTTTACAAAATGCGCTTTGACAATGTCAAGGAGTGAAATAAGCTGAAGTTTTGTAGTTAGCCCGAAGAAAACCTGTTCCTGCATGAAAAGCAGTTCTGATTCCCTTCTCTTAACTAGGAGATATGCATATCCCTGTGAACCAGTTTTTTAACTAGGAGCGATTCCCACTCACTTAAGATACTTTATTGACAAGAGTTCCTATTTCAATGTATGTCTAATTCCAGCTTAGCCGCGTGATAGCTCTTCATTAGCGAAAAGGTCCAAGTGATATTTTGATTGACGTGTTGTTTTGGATCCTGAGGTTTTTAAACACCTTTTCTCTAGCTTAACTGGCGAAGATATTCTAGGAATTTGCCCTTCAATTCCAAATTCTTTGATGTGCCGCCAGATGCCGTGCAAAAATATCACCTCTTGCGGCTCCTCGTGTAGGGGGGTTGTATGGCTCACTGAAAGGGAACAAACAAAACATGCATAATCTAAATCTTTGAGTAAGAAACATCACAAAAATGCATGACAGCTAGTATAAAACGGCAGCTTTCACTTTGTAAATCGAATTTTAAATTTGCCACTTAAACCCTTACTTTGGTCGCCATCTTGGATTTATAAACAAACCTTTGATTCCATCTTAATTTAAACACAATTTTTTTAAAGAAGATTTGAACAACCGCATTTTCACAATTTCCTCTTCTTTGGACTGGTTTTCGCCTAATTAGCATGGCTAAAAGAATGGCTAAAAATGAATTTTGCATCAAACAAAGGCATATTTTCCGACTAATCGCGTAATTAAACAGCTTTTTTTGTTTTTCACGCATGCGCACAATTCAAAATTTTGACTTCGTTATTTGCGAATCTATTTCGATCTTTCTCTATCTCTTTCTTTTTTTTTGCCTTTCTTCTATATTAGTAGTTTTTTGCTCTCTTTATCGTCTTTTTTTTTATAGAATTGTGGCTAGCCAACTTTTGAGGAAAGGAAAATATTTAATCTTCAAAGAGTCGCAGATAAACCGCCACACTGGCAGTGGATTTTTCCTCAAAATGTTACCTTTTCTATAAGTGTAACGTTGTTAGGATTATTCAGAATATCCAAAACGAGATATCGCTGGAAACGTTTTGTGACGTTGTTGCTTACAAATTTATTAACTTATATAAACTGAAAGCTAAATTGGTCTAGGAAAGGAAACATGCTTGATCATGCATCGTTCCATATGGAGTGATAATGACCAAAGCAGTCGTCGAAAGTTTAAGGCCGTCGGGATCACAATGCTAGAAGAACATGTTTAGAGCTATTGTAGCTTCGTTTTCTACGGGAAGTACCTCTACCAAGAGGCAATAAGGCACAAATAAGAACAGATAACATGCTCCGACGGGGGGGAGGGGGAGGGGGCTGGACTTAAGGGAAGTCTTGAAAGAGCTGTGCCGCCGAGACCTTCAAACCTCGACACTGTTTAAGATTCTGACATTCACTTGTTTTGTTTTACATGAAAAATCAAATAGTTTTTCAAACTAACACCACAGAAATAAATACTATGGAAAAAAATTCTTGGTATTGCAAATGTAAACTGCTCATCGCTAGCCCTCACAGTCTTTTTAAGGCTTCCAGCCCAAAAAGACACTGTTCACGACGCTTTAAGCGAATTCACTATTAAAATAGAATAGTTTACTATTAAAATAATAAAATATATAATTAGAATTTTACTACTACAACAGTAAAATTCTACACCCTGTTTAATACTCAAGACCTTCTGTTCAGCAGCTCATACCTGACCTGTATAAGCCAAATAAGGGAGTGCCTCCCCCCTCCCCTCCCCACCTCGAAACGTGCTCCACTCTTCAGTCTAGAGCTTGTTTTAGAACAAAAGCACTATATGATCCCATAACTGACATCATTCGCATAGCAACATTCTTCACTGCTGAAATTCGCGTCACACGCACTGTATTTCTGCCCTAACATTATAAGCTGAAGAAAGGTTCATACGCATGAGTTGCAACTACTATACGGTAACGTGCCAACGAGGGGAGCAGAACGATGGTTCTTCTTCACATTGAGGCTTAATAATTGCTCCTGTAAGTCGTCGAAAAGATGACTCGCATGGCGGCAGATTCTCCAGCTTGACCTTCCAGCCTTAAGCTCGGGATGAATCTCGTAGCGAGTCAGGGTCTCTGATCACCATGTGTCTGCGTCTAGTCGCCCGACTGGTGTTCGGTTGTCACACAGGGAGTCCATGATCCAGTTGCCGAGTCTGCTTCTAAATGCTTCGGTTTTGCCCCGTGGCACAGGAAATTTGACGATTTCAGGTTATTTGTGGTGGCACTTAGTAGCTCGTTCCATGACTTCACGGCATAGTGCGTCGCAGTAAATCCCTATATTGTACACTGTCAGCGGTAGACGTTATTCTCAGTCTTTTGACATTTTTTTCAACACCTCGCGCTACACGTCAACCACTACGTCTATATGCGCGCGTGCTGCGCGAAGTTAGTTACTCTAAGCGACCACATGGAACATAGCTCCAGAGGAGATCTACAACTTCTGTACCCTGCCGTTTCATCGAAAGTGCCGGTTATGTCCTCCGCTTGCCGGAACTGTCCCAGAAGTGCCATCCAAGCACAAGAGGAAGTACTAGATCCTTGCTGCGAACCTTATGCACAGTCTTCATCTTCGTTGGCTTTCTTCACTGGATCAAAGAAAGCGTGGGATTGGATGAGCAACGGCTCATTACAAAGTTATTCGCTGGCTGCTTTCTCTTGCGTGGAGGGCAGTCAGTCATCACTCTCTTCTGTGTAGACAAGCTTAGCGAGTTGCAAATCTCTCTCGTTGGTGAACTTACTTCGGCCATTACATTGATTTTGATGAGACACACGGGAAATTCACATTAAGTTGAAACCTCTGAAACTGATTCCGGTCATGGACGCGTGGCTGGATAAGGTTCTCCACTAAGATATTGTTTTCAACAAGAGACTCTATTCAATACACTTGCAAAGTAAAAATGTGATTTATTTACTTACTCTTTTCTGAAACAATTTTCTAAACCTTACATTTTTTCCAGTTATTAAACAAATTGCAAACTGCCGGTCTTATTGAGTGACCAATAACGGGCGATATTGATTCGCATAGGACGTCAGGTATTTATAATTTAACCACTAGAATAAACGGAAGTCACGTTTTTCGTTCAAATATGTTTTAAATCTACGCTAAAACAAGATTTGTTTACGTTAAAAGAATATAAGCAACTTTTCATTGTCTTCAGCAAATTATTTTAATGTATTTTGCCATATAACTTTAAAAAATCATATCTCTGGTGTTATTTACAGTTCAATATCAAGCTCATTGGAAAGGGAAAAGAATACCGTTTCGAAAAAAAATATTTCGGTCGTAGGAAACCCATAATATTCCACCACAAAAAGATTTAAAAAGCATATTTTGCATAAAAATTTTTTAAAATTTTTAAAGAATGTCATTTAGCTAGGAAACTTATTTTGGGTGATATGGTAGTAAGAAATTTTTTTCATCAATATCTAAGCAAAAAAACCCGAAAATCGTTCTAAAATATGGAGCGACTAGAAATTTTCTACAAATTTTTTTCTGCACGCTGTCATGATTATGCTAATTGGATTATCATAATTAACATAATCCTTTGGCTACTTCACTAAGACTCTTTGTTTCCTCGATTCCCAAAAAAATATCAAGTAAGAGACAAGCAGACATGAATTTGCTGATAGAATTCATCAAAATAAGCAAGAAATTGGCGGCGAAAAGCGAAGCGAAGGCAAAACGGGAAGGAAATCGTCGCCGTTTCAAGAACATGAGGCACAGAGTTCGGCGATCGGCGATTTGCATGCACAGATTCTAAGTGTTTCCTTACCTCAATTTTCGCGTTTATTTAGCTTGTTATCCTCCAAAATCCTTCAGAATAGTTTGCTTGACTTGTATTAGGTTGAGATTCGTCGATACAAGGTTCCATACTTCGGAAAACCGGCTCAAAAAAATTGGCCCGCGACTCGCCATAAAATTCAAAATTTTCGAAAGCTCGGTGTGTCACGGTCAAAAGTCCACAGGGGACTGGAACTAGGCAGATGATTGGCTAAATCTATTAACTTCCTTAGTGCCAAATTTGGGAGCAATCGGAAGTAACGCAATTTTTTGCGAAGGTGCTGACCTCATGGGTCCTCAAGCTCCCATTTCACCGACCCCTGAAGACAATGAGTTTTACAGTCAAACCAGGTCAAGCGTACCCCCCAAGAATCCATTAATGAATTTGTTATTCAAAAGTTGAATCCGTTGCTAGTTGTAGATTTCAGATTGATCTCTGCATTCTTGTATGTGTAATGAGCCGTGAATTCACACGCGAGGCAGTTATGAAATTTCTACCAGCTCCATTTTCCTGAAATTGATGTAAATGTCTCCTAAGAAGCTTAATCCATTCCAAGATTTCCAATCTGACCAAATACAGAGAAGTTCTCGTAAAATATTCACTGAGTCATTACGCATGCAGAAATGCCGCTTTGAATTTGACACCAGTTACGGGAACGACTAACGGATTCATTTTTCAAATAATCAATTCACTGATAGAATCTTGGGGGGTACGCTTGACTTGGGGCGTGTTCCTTTCGGAGAATCCAAAAACGGATTTTTACGCGGGATGACGTAGTCAGCCAGCGTCTAAAATTCGGTAGCACATTCCTTTCGTCGTCTTGGGAGTCAAAAATTGCCTTGTTTTTTTAACTTTCCCGTATCCCGTGCCCGTCCCGAAAAATTGTGTGGATTTTTATTGGCCGCAACGTCGAAGCACGTGCAAGTCAGGCTGGATTGCACAAGCCGGAAAAAGATACTGCGTCAGCAAAGGAGGGAAAAGTAAGGTCACCGTGTAGAAGAGGACGAAGACTCAAGGCCGTGCTCTTAATACGGCGCAAGACTTGGCCTCGGGCGACTGAAAATATTGTCTAGGTGGCCCAGCCGGGCGACTTGCTGGTGTTGGTTTCTTGTCTCTGTTGAGTTACAGTCAAAAAGCTAAGAATGTCTAGAATTTATTGACTTTAGCTCTCTCGGTGGCTTCGCGGCCTTATATAAAAAGAACGCTCCGCTCGCTAAGAAACTCTTGAGGTCGACTTGTAAGTAGCAATAAGAAGCATGTCTATCAAAAAGCTTTAGGAAAATGTTGTTAAATCGGGCAGCGGGCACGCGTTGATGTTCAAAGGTTGTTTCACGTGAATTCACATGTAACATAATCCTTGACTATGAACGTGACAAGCTGCACAGTTTTCGATAGTAACAGCTTTTCATAATAACATTGAAATTTTTCCTTCAAATTACATTCGTTCATTAGTTAGTTTTTCAAAACAAATTGTTACTTTTGCTCTGACAGGCGTGAAGTACGGTCGGCGACGCAAAACAATATTTTTGTATTTTGAAAAATCGCTGAATAAACAAGGGGTCGGTCTTTTATGTTCTTTAAATATTTTTACCTTTTTTTACTGCTGTGTCTGCGAGGCTAAAACATAACTAAGATTGTTATTCCAGTAAAATACGATGCATAAAAAAGAAAAGAGACGGCTATAGTAATTGTGATTGTTCTAGAATCGGGAATAAATCCCGCATTGTCTTTCGTGTCGTGACAAGGCATTACGTATCACGTACTAAAAATAAATACGCAAAAGCTAACCGAATCTACATTTGTCCCGAACATTTCACCGGTAATATAGAAAGAAAATACTTCCGTTTTGCGCTTAAACGACGACTTTACAACAAGATAATCTATTCAAAAGAGATAATGGTTTTAGGGCGGCCCGGGGGGGGGGGCACTTCCTTATAAAGAGGCTAATGGAGATGTGCCGCTGGATGAGGTCGCATTTTCACGACTAGATTGACCTCGCACGCTCAGGAGGTCAAAGGGATGTGATTTTTCGTGAAAAAAATATTCACAGACTTCTGCTTGACTTGTTAAGAAAATAATTTGTTTAATTTTTAATAATTAACTAACAGCTCATTGATTTATTAATTTGGGCGACAAACTTGGAGGCCCCGGGCACCCCAGCTAAAAATGCTTCGGGAGCCAAAAGGGCTCCCTGAAGTTTTCCCTAGAGCACTTCCTTGAAGCCCTGTAGTTATTGGAAGTATGATACATTACATGCTATTGTTAAATGTGGAAGCGCATTTTTTGAGAACATTAGTAAAGGAATGCAAATTTTAGTGAACTACCCCATACTACTAAGATATATGGTGGTAATATTGATGTAAGTTTTGTTTTGAGTAGCAAAGGAACCCTTGTGTGTAACTCATCTTCTAGTGTATTAGTCCTTAACAGAACATCTCCGTCTCTCCTGCACACATTTGTTGCATACACTGCACAACTTTTCATTGCCATCCAACATACCAGTAATTCTTTCTTAAACCCACACATCCCGCGTAAACGCCTTCGGGCGTCTTCTTGTTGATCCTAGATTTGCCAGATTTCGCGGTCGAAAGGAACGTGAAATCCGAAATTGGATTTGACACAAGTAAGTAATTTCTCAAGTTTCATTTCCAATGCGGTATGGACATGTGTAAGTGTAATTACAGTTGATTTCACATGACATTACTGCACCACGTTGCAAAGTTCGTTGGCAAATTGGATACTACGTTGCAGAGTAGCCAATACCATGGCGAGTTAGGGAATCAAATTGCGAACTTTGAGACGTAGCTGTCAACTTTGGTGCTACTGAGCTTCATAACTTCATATCTTTTTTTAAAAACAGGAAACTACAACATAATGAACCCGAATCCTTTTCCTAAACAGGGCAAGGGTTACCGTGTGAGGCCTGTGAAATGATTGATTGTAGACAAATGGTTAGAGGGTTCGAAACCATTACAAATAGTGCACCAATTTAATTTACCGAGTAAGACAGAAACAAATATGGTCGATCAATTTGTGCATACAGGAAGGCCCTACACAGAGTTTTGTGATCGGCAAAGATCAAGTACAGTATGTATACTACGGAAATACAAAAAACAGTTCATCAAAACTTAGGTTATTGACCCGCAAAGGTTCAATTAGTCGAGTATTGACACTCGATTTGGTTTACTCATGCAAAAAGTTGACAATATTTCCAAAGGAGTGCTTATAATATAATAATGCTTTACTGAGAATGCTCAAGAAAAGGTTGAAGAATATTTAGATGTTTGCAGTAACTGTGATCCCAGGAATAGGGACTGTTTTGACAAGAACTCAGTGATTAACGCAACTGGGAAAAGAAGTTACGGTTAATAAACTGAAAATGTAGTATCTGTACTCCAAAAGTATTTTGACACTCCAGAAATAAATTGACATCTGTTTCTTATAATATCATGGGTGACAAATTACTTCTTAATTTTTGCGCGAAATTTCAGCTTTAATTTATAATTTTACGTGTGAAATTGCAAAATACCAACGTTTCGTGCATCTCAGTGCCAAGATGGCGTCCAAGTTTAAAACTGTTAGTGAGTGAAGATGTCAAACATTAAAGACACTTTGGAATAAACGCACAAAAGAGCACACCAAAAAGGAACCTGTCAGGTATTTTGTCGAAAAATTCTAAAAATTAGGAACATAAGTCACAATTTAAGGTCTAAACGTTTCAGCGCATGGAGTTCTCGATCGATACGATTAAACAGGATGTCATGTCAAAAACCCACGATTGTGAGCATAATTTGTCACCTGTGATATTTATAGGTAATCAGATAATTACGGGATAATTTCACTTGCGTTTTGTTCAAATCCTAATAATTTTGGCTCGGGAAATTTGTAGAATTTTGGATAAAACGCGCGTGAAATTATCCCCATATAAAGAATAAAGAAAAAAATAACTTCTTAGGGGACCTGTGTTAGAGACGATATTTTGATTGTTAGTGACATCTAGCTTTTCAGACTTTTAACTCGAGTGTTTGTTTGTTTGTTTGCCGCAGCTCCTCCTCCTCTGGTGCCGATATCCCCTCCTGACAAAGAGGCAATCCATAGCAACTCATTTAGAGTTAAGTTGGCAAAAGCTTCTGATGAGAATGGAAAAGTCAGGTATGAAAGTCATCGCACTTTCCAAGGTGTAAAATTTCAACACTATAAAATCTTCATAATGCGCATAAATAGAATTGTAAAACAAAATTGAGCACAAGTGAATTCAACACTTATTTGAAACGTTACTCTGACTCGCTACTTTTGACTGACACAAAATAACCTGTCAACTTGCCAGACTTCCGGTTAGATTAGACGAGCGCAAAAATAGAAGCGGGCGAACACGATAAGGCAAGCGAGTGAAAAACGGTGGGAAGACAGAATGGGGAGAGCCTCTACTCTGCCCACTTCCAGGAATCAAAATGTCAAATGCCAAAATGTGCGGTGTAGGAGGTTTCTACACGCCATGTTCGTTTGACTCTGCGCGCGCATGGGGTATCTCCTGTCCGTCAATTCTGTTTTTTATACTGTTGGTTCTTAATGCCTACACTGTAGTTCTTAGCAGCTGTTAATCGTCCCCTGTTTTTTCTATTTCTTTAAATCTTTTCCTTCAGTCAAACTACTAACTAGAGCTGTACTACTACAGTGTAAATGTTAAACTAAGATTTGCGCCTGTAATCAAAAAGAAAATTATATTAAGGGGCAGACAACTTCATTAAACTCGTGATGGATTGGATACTTGAACCATTGAAATGATCATGTGATACTGCTCAGCGAATAACCTGTTTTTTAACAGGTACTAATGTTAAATTAGTACCATAGATGTAGGTTGACTTTGGCCAAAGCTATTTCCCCGAGATAAATGCAAAGGCTCTGTGCCTGATACTCCCCTCCCCTCCTTTCCAGAGTCTCCACCATCCTCCTGCCCCTTCCTCCAGAGTCTGTACGGACTTTTTCATGGGTACAAAGCGAAAAAAGTTGCTATGTCCCATAACAAGTGGAGCTCTGTAAAATCTTAAGAAGCTCCGCAGCCAAGCCGGTCATATAAACGAGTTTATAAGGAGCCCACCATTAGTCAGCATGTACTACTTCTCTAACTTCTTATCCCATAGGACGTTACATCTTTGACCGCACAGCGGAAACAGTTTCTGTCAGTTGCTAATCTACCAGCTTCTGTTAAGGACATGTCGAAAACATCCTATATGTCCTTTTCCCACCGCCTTCTCGGTCTTCCTCTTTCTCTTTTCCCATCTATCTTTCCCTCCAAGATGATTTTTCCCAAGGCCTCGCTTCTTTTCAAATGACCAAGATACTCCAGCTTTTGTTTCTTTATAAAGATTTCTAATCATTGATCTTCCACTTTCAGTTCCTCCCCAATTGACTTATTTGTTCTGTGCTGCGTCCATGATTTCCTTAAATTTTTCAAAATCGTTTAAAATTCTTTTTATGTACCCATAAAATCAGGAAAGTCTCTTATTTTTTATTCTTTGTTTATTCTTAGTTATTACCAAGTGATAGTGATCGAATTGGCCACAGACAGTAAAGGCAAGGCAGTACCAGTTCAACCGCCAGATTATTACAAAAGAGAAGATCTCTACACTTACGATGAAGCACGAAAGAAAAAGCCCACTTTAGTCCCGTACATAGCGGCTGAATTCAATGCCACGGATGTCGATGATTACGAGATTTTCACCGTGGGAGATAGCAGGCGATCCAGTCGAGCAAAAAGCAAAACTAGCAGAAGAAGGAGAAAAGAGGTCAATAGACCTTTGGAATTTTTCAACGGTCCTCTTGAAGCAGGAACATTATACGCGGTGTTTCTGCGTGCCTATGTTAAAGAGGTTAGATTTCATCAAAAGTTATCTTCTTTGTTTATAATTTAATTTAACTTTTTCAATGTTTCGAGGCTTATTCCCCTTTAACAGTGACCCTTTGGTTACGTACCCCTTTGTGCGAGTGTTACTGATATGAGTATAAATGTTAAACGGCAGACTGGTATTTTCCAAGTCGCCGAATGACTCTAAAGTTTTTGTGGTTAGCGTTATGAAACAGTAAATCAAGTTTCAGGTCAGTTTGCCTTGGATAATGACCCTGAATGGAACCTGACTCACTCAGTTACCTAACCCAAATCACTAAACTTCAGACTCATTCGGCGTTCAGCGGCCTTTCGGCGTTCTGCAAAATACCCTCGCCGAATTTCAACAGTGGCAGACGGTTTTGTGCGAGCGGGAAAAAGTGTAAAAGAAACATACAGCGTTACGTAGAGTTCAAATGTCTTTTCTTTCCTTACGGATGGGGCGTTGTAGTGTATTTTACTGCTTTATTGAATTGGACAACTCCTTCTACATTTACATGTAATCCATTGCAGAAGCCTAAAAACTGTGACCAACCGCGGGAACTACGACAAACGGAGTGCTGAAAACCAGGAATATTTTTAAGACTGCATATTGGGTCACTCCTTAGCATTTCCGCCAAAACTTCCCTGTTGTTAAGACGGTCGTTTGGCATTAAACATAATGATCGCTAATCGTGTTTAGCAGACGCCCTGTAATACCCGGGCATGATCCTCAGTTAGTATCAATCCTTTCTTTCCTTTTTTAACAGATCTAGCGAAGACAATACGATAATAGTGGCAACAGCATGCGCAAATCTTAAACAAACTTGACCGATGGTAGAACGGTTAAGTTTAGTCCTTTCTGTGTTCATTCACCTTCTTATTTGACGTCGCGTTCTTATTGTTAAAATAATCTGCCTGTTTTCTGCCTGAATGAAGCGAACTCCTCTAGGAAACACTGGTGAGAATTCCGCGGTTTTCAGGTTAATACATGTTCATTGTAAACAATTTTGTTTGCAGGGTGTCTACAGCTCAAGTCCTTGGATTGATCCTGTTAAAACAGGTATAAGTTCTTGTTTTGTAATTGCTCTTTTATTGATAAGCCAAAATTGAGGCAAAATGTCTCGATTAGGGTACTATAAATTGGAGAGTATTGTTAACAATTTCATCATAGAGAAAGCAATAATGAAAACCGTTTAATTCAAGAATTTCTAGTTACAAATTTTGTTTTATATAACTCTGAAGTACCAACGTTGGTCATTGAAAACACTCCCGTGGGGAATTTTTGTCGGACCACAGAATTTCATACGCAGACATAAAAGTTGGAATAACGTCTCTGTTGTTATTTTATTATTGGCCCATTTATTGTTTTTCTTTGTTTTTGTAAATATTATTTATATAATGAAGAGTGGTGAACGTAGGTACTCAGAAGTCAATAAAAAACTTTAGATTCAAGAACGAGAACTACTACGAGTACTACTTTTGAGTTAAAGTTTTTTCGCGTATTGTCAAAAGTAGACACCCCGAAATTCTTCACTGTAACTTTGAAGTACCAACGTTTGTCATTGAAAACACTCCCGTGGGGAATTTTTGTCGGACCACAGAATTTCATACGCAGACATAAAAGTTGGAATAAGGTCCCTGTTGTTATTTTATTGTTGGCCCATTTATTGTTTTTGTTTGTTTTGTAAATATTATTTATATAATGAAGAGTGGTGAACGTACAATCCTGGACAAAACTGTTGAGAAAATTTTATACTTGGACAGCATTTTTCTAAGCATCGTAGCTGTACCGGTTCTTCCCTCTCCCCTTCCCATGAAAGCAATGTTGTTGTGTATTCAAAAGAAAGCCTGATCCCTGGGCGTTCGTGGGAAACAACATTGAATTTGGGGGAAGGGGTTTTCTTTCCGCAAAGGCGTCGTTTTGGAAATAGTTTTGTTGCGTAGGAAATGGACATGATGGGGAAAACGTTCTCAAGTAGTTTTGTCCGGGATCGTATTTGACTGGGAAAGGCGATTTGCAGCCTTTAACGCAGCCAAATAAGCCTGTTCTTTATAAATGTAGTACATTTCAAAGAAAAGTAGATAATTAATGCAAAATGAGTGAAAACAGAGGCGTTTATGACAAGAAAACCAATTGGTATGTCTTACTTGATTGGAGTAGTCAGTCAAGGACGTTTGCGAAATTCATTTTCCAAGCATGGTTTTTACGCGCGCTTTGAGTGAAGAGTAGCGGGCATACATTGCGCTTTTCGAGGACGAAAAGGACGTTTCCGTCAAGCAGATTAGCCAGAAAACGGGAATTTCACCCAGTACGATTCGATCAACAAATAAATAACACATGAAACTTTTGCTGAATTTTCAGAGCGCGTGACACGACAACTTTGAACAATTTTCCCACCGCCGAAATAGTCAATGGGCAAGCACTTGCAATGAATAAAAGCATCAAATGGCGAGAGGATGAAATACTTACAAAAGCTGCATTTTTACTTTTCACATTTGAATGCTTACTTTTGAAACTGTAGCGATATCCAGTCCAAAGAAACACACTATGAAATCTAGAAATGTCACGCGCGATAAAACGTGTCAAGATGTACTATCGTGTAACCTGCAAAAGTGCACGTTTTTTCTTCGGGTTACATATGACTGGAAAAAATTATGACCTAAATTGATAATTTGTAAACCAAGGCATATATGATAAAAGTTGCCATAGTTGACTTCTAATCTTTTTCTCTCCACAATATCTGCAAGTCGGAACGATTAACAGGACATATTTGAGTGGCTGCGAAGATTAGCAACGGTTAACAACGATTAACAGGAAAGTTTAATAAGAATCAGAAGGTCATTTTCATAGGCGTACGGGTCGGGGGGGCGAGGGGGGCTGCAGCCCCCCCAAATTTTGGGCAACTCAGATTTTTTGGGCAGCGAGAGAAAATTTGGGCAAAGCCAGTTTTTAAAGACGTCTCCATGTTTATTTAATTATTTTAAAGACCTGAATATTATCTTGAAGTCGGCGTAATAATCCAGTTACATTACAGTGGTTGCCTAGCATGTGATGAGTAATTTACATATTTGCAGTTTTTTTTGTTGGGCACTATACTGCACTGCACTAGCTGGAATGGGCTATTTCCAGTCGTGAATTGATTAAAATAAACTTTCGCATAACTTCCTAGAATCATCTCTACTCGAAGAACAGAGTATGGCAGATAACATTTAGCAATGGGTATGAAAATGAAGAAGTGGTTGACTAATTCTCAGTTTGAATTACTAGAAGGTTTACGGTTTAAAATTATTCGCTAATTTGTTGAAGTAGACCGAAATGTTTACAAAACCGCTAACAAGAGTGTCTCGATACATACTAATCCAATCCCTCTTTCGATTTCAGCAATCAAGCAGAGCTATCTCCACGATCTTTCACACATGTTTTTAAAAAGATTAAAACTACTATGAGGTGAAATTGCAGGTCAAAAGCGCTTCGTTTTCTACAGATAAAGGCCAAAAGTCAAGATTTTCCTGTTCTTACCGTATTTCTAATAATAAAACCTTCATTCCAAAATATCTCGATAACGCTCTTAAGGTTTTGCTTAAACTTCACGAACATCGAGGCGACCGTATTGGAGAAAAAAGCTCCTGTGAACGATTTTGTAATGTTCCCGTGCCGGGAATCATTGCTGAAGTAAAATCGGTAATGGTCGGGGGGAGTCATTTCATTGCTATGACAAATCCGATGTCACTGCAACCCTGATGATGACAAATTTTCATGTTAAAACAACTGTGGTCGCAATTTTTCCAAATGTTTGTTTATGGCGACGTAGTTTATGCTCAGACTTGGTATTGACCCTGAAAAACCGTATCGAGCCACCTTCATATGCCAGGACGGCCTATGTTGTTGCAATATGGCCCTCATTTCTTTTCGACTCTTTCGTAAAAATTTGGGCAACTTGTGAAATTTTTTTGGGCAAATGGTTTACCGCTCCCCCTGGCAAAAAATTTCCCGTACGCCTATGGTCATTCTCTATTGAAAACGAAATGGTGTTAACCGTTTCAATGCTTTGTTAATCGTAATATTATTCTATCCATGGAATTATCATAAAAAGTTAACCGACTTTTAACAAACAAAGTTTCTGTAACACCCATAGTTTAACCAATTATAAGCTCTGTGAGAAGCAATTTCAACGTGACGGGAAACGGTTCCATATTGGATTGACTATTATGTCCCTAAATAAACAGTAGGAACTCCTTTTCTTCGAAGAGAATTGTCATACAAGTCTTGTTCAGACTCTTCTGAAAAAGGTAAATTACTTTTCACATTTTCCGAGCCTTCCATTCCGGAACTACAGGAAAATATGTAACAATTAGCACGCCTTCTACGGCTATTTCGAAATCTGACTGTTTTAAAGAGGGTGCTGCAAAAAACGTATATGAGGTCTTGCTTTTCTATGAGAAGATGGTCTGGCGTGAAACTTTGTGCTCAAAACAGCTTCTGTAAAGTGCTTTTTATCAGCATGTTTTTGTTTTGTCCTTGCAAATATTCTTGCGAGAAAACGCGAATCACCTAGTACACAATCTCGGACAAAACTGTTGAGAAAATTGTATACGTGGACAGCATTTTTCTAAACATCGTAGCTGCACCGGTTCTTCCCTCTCCCCCTTCCCCTGAAAGCAATGTTGTTGTGTATTCAAAAGAAAGCCTGATCCCTGGGCGTTCGTGGGAAGCAACATTGAATTTGGAGGAAGGGGTTTTCTTTCCGCAAAGGCGTCGTTTTGGAAATAGCTTTGTTGCGTAGGAAAGTGGACATGATGGGGAAAACTTTCTCAAGTAGTTTTGTCCGGGGTTGTAGGTACGTAGAAGTCAATAAAAAACTTTAGATTCAAGAACAAGAACTACTACAAGTACTAGGTTTGAGTTAAAGTTTTTTCGCGTATTGTCAAACAATAGACACCCCGAAATTGTTCACTGAACTTTTTTTCATCAGAAAAGTTAGCACTGTTATCGTTATTGAAGGAGGTTGAGCCCTCTCCCAATTGCAAAATGCTTAAATTTCTAACATTTCATAACTTGTTTCCGCCACTACGACATTGTCGCTAAGACTCGTAGTTTGTCACATGTGATATTTATAGGTAATCAAATAATTAGGGAACAATTTCCCTTGCGTTTTGTTCAAATCCTAATAAATTTGGCTCGGGAAATTAGTAGAATTTTGGATAAAAAGCGCGTGAGATTATCCCCATACAAAGAATAAAGAAAAAAAATAACTTTTGGGGGGACCTGTGTTAGAGACGATATTTTGATTGTTAGTGGAAACTAGCTTTTCAGTCTGTTAACTCGAGTGTCTGTTTGTTTGTTTGTTTGTTTGTTTGTTTACCGCAGCTCCTCCTCCTCCTCTGGACCCGATATCCCTTCCTGACAAAGAGGCAATCCATAGCAACTCGTTTAGAGTTAAGTTGGCAAAAGCTTCTGATGAGTATGGAAAAGTCAGGTATGAAAGTCATCGCACTTTCCAGGGTGTAAAATTTCAACACTATAAAATCTTCAAAATGCGCATAAATAGAATTGTAAAACAAAATTGAGCACAAGTGAATTCAACACTTATTTGAAACGTTACTCTGACTCGCTACTTTTGACTGACGCAAAATAGCCTGTCAACTTGCCAGACTTTCGGTTAGAGTAGACGAGAGCAAAAAAGAAGCGGGCGAGCACGATAGGGCAAGCAAGTGAAAAACGGTGGGAAGACAGAATGGGGAGAGCCTGTAAGCATTTTTTACCTACCTCAGCCGGTCCTCTACTCTGCCCACTTCCAGGAATCAAAATGTCAAATGCCAAAATGTGCGGTGTAGGAAGTTTCTACACGCCATGTTCGTTTGACTCTGCGCGCGCATGGGGTATCTCCTGTCCGTCAATTCTGTTTTTTATACTGTTGCTTCTTAATGCCTACACTGTAGTTCTTAGCAGCTGTTAATCGTCGCCTGTTTTTTTTTTTTCTATCTCTTTAAATCTTTTCCTTCAGTCAAACTACCAACTAGAGCTGTACTACTACCGTGTAAATGTTAAACTAAGATTTGCGCCTGTAATCAAAACGAAAATTGTATTGAAGTGCAGACAACTTCATTAAACACGTGATGAATTGGATACTTGAGCCATTGAAATGATCATGTGATACTGATCAGCGAATAACCTGTTTTTTAACAGGCACTAACGTAGTACCATAGA
The DNA here is from genome assembly GCA_964035525.1 of Porites cylindrica. Classification (NCBI taxonomy): domain Eukaryota; kingdom Metazoa; phylum Cnidaria; class Anthozoa; order Scleractinia; family Poritidae; genus Porites; species Porites cylindrica. The sequence continues at coordinate 1,540,656 of OZ037788.1, read as the reverse complement.
TGTAGGTTGACTTTGGCCAAAGCCATTTTCCCCGAGATAAATGCAAAGGCTCTGTCCCTCATACCTCGCTCCCCTCCTTTCCAGAGTCTCCACCATCCTCCTTCCCCTTCCTACAGAGTCTGTACGGACTTTTTCATGGGTACAAAGCGAAAAACGTTGCTATGTCCCATAACAAGTAGAGCTCTGTAAAATGTTAAGAAGCTCCGCAGCCAAGCCGGTCATATAAACGAGTTTATAAGGAGCCCACCATTAGTCAGCATGTACTACTTCTCTAACTTCTTATCCCATAGGAAGTTACGTCTTTGACCGCACAGCGGAAACAGTTTCTGTCAGTTGCTAATCTACCAGCTTCTGTTAAGGACATGTTGAAAACATCCTGTATGTCCTTTTCCCACCGCCTTCTCGGTCTTCCTCTTTCTCTTTTCCCATCCATCTTTCCCTCCTAGATGATTTTTCCCAAGGCCTCGCTTCTTTTCAAATGACCAAGATACTTCAGCTTTTGTTTCTTTATAAAGATTTCTAATCATTGATCTGCCACTTTCAGTTCCTCCCCAATTGACTTATTTGTTCTGTGCTGCGTTCCATGATTTCCTTAAATTTTTCAAAATCGTTTAAAATTCTTTTTATGTACCCATAAAATAAGGAAAGCCTCTTATTTTTTATTCTTTGTTTATTCTTAGTTATTACCAAGTGATAGTGATCGAATTGGCCACAGACAGTAAAGGCAAGGCAGTACCAGTTCAACCGCCAGATGATTACAAAAGAGAACATCTCTACACTTACGATGAAGCACGAAAGAAAAAGCCCACTTTAGTCCCGTACATAGCGGCTGAATTCAATGCCACGGATGTCGATGATTACGAGATTTTCACCGTGGGAGATAGCAGGCGATCCAGTCAAGCAAAAAACAAAACTAGCAGAAGAAGGAGAAAAGAGGTCAATAGACCTTTGGAATTTTTTAACGGTCCTCTTGAAGCAGGAACATTGTACGCGGTGTTTCTGCGTGCCTATGTTAAAGAGGTTAGATTTCATCAAAAGTTATCTTCTTTGCTTTCAATGTTTCGAGGCTTATTCCCCTTTAACAGTGAACCTTTGGTTACGTACCCCTTTGTGCGAGTGTTACTGATATAAGTATAAATGTTAAACGGCAGACTGGTATTTTCCAAGTCGCCGAATGACTCTAAAGTTTTTGTGGTTAGCGTTATAAAACAGTAAATCAAGTTTCAGGTCAGTTTGCCTTGGATAATGACCCTGAATGGAACCTGACTCACTCAGTTACCTAACCCAAATCACTAAACTTCAGACTCATTCGGCGTTCAGCGGCCTTTCGGCGTTCTGCAAAATACCCTCGCCGAATTTCAACAGTGGCAGACGGTTTTGTGCGAGCGGGAAAAAGTGTAAGAGAAACATACAGCGTTACGTAGAGTTCAAATGTCTTTTCTTTCCTTACGGATGGGGCGTTGTAGTGTATTTTACTGCTTTATTGAATTGGACAACTCCTTCTACATTTACATGTAATCCATTGCAGAAGCCTAAAAACTGTGACCAACCGCGGGAACTACGACAAACGAAGTGCTGAAAACCAGGAATATTTTTAAGACTGCATATTGGGTCACTCCTTACCATTTCCGCCAAAACTTTCCTGTTGTTAAGACGGTCGTTTGGCATTAAACATAATGATCGCTAAGCGTGTTTAGCAGACGCCCTGTAATACCCGGACATGATCCTCAGTTAGTATCAATCCTTTCTTTCCTTTTTTAACAGATCTAGCGAAGACAACACGATAATAGTGGCAACGGCATGCGCAAATCTTAAACAAACTTGACCGAGGGTAGAACGGTTAAGTTTAGTCCTTTCTGTGTTCATTCGCCTTCTTATTTGACGTCGCGTTCTTATTGTTAAAATAATCTGCCTGTTTTCTGCCTGAATGAAGCGAACTCCTCTAGGGAACACTGGTGAGAATTCCGCGGTTTTCAGGTCAATACAGGTTCATTGTAAACAATTTTGTTTGCAGGGTGTCTATAGCTCAAGTCCTTGGATTGATCCGGTTAAAACAGGTATAAGTTCTTGTTTTGTAATTGCTCTTTTATTGATAAGCCAAAATTGAGGTAAAATGTCTTGATTAGGGTACTATAAATTGGAGAGTATTGTTAACAATTTCATCATAGAGAAAGCAATAATGAAAACCGTTTAATTCAAGAATTTCTAGTTACAAATTTTGTTTTATATAACTCTGAAGTACCAACGTTGGTCATTGAAAACACTCCCGTGGGGAATTTTTGTCGGACCACAGAATTTCATACGCAGACATAAAAGTTGGAATAACGTCTCTGTTGTTATTTTATTATTGGCCCATTTATTGTTTTTCTTTGTTTTGTAAATATTATTTATATAATGAAGAGTGGTGAACGTAGGTACTTAGAAGTCAATAAAAAACTTTAGATTCAACAACGAGAACTACTACGAGTACTAGGTTTGAGTTAAAGTTTTTTCGCGTATTGTCAAACAATAGACACCCCGAAATTGTTCACTGAACTTTTTTTCATCAGAAAAGTTAGCACTGTTATCGTTATTGAAGGAGGTTGAGCCCTCTCCCAATTGCAAAATGCTTAAATTTCTAACATTTCATAACTTGTTTCCGCCACTACGACATTGTCGCTAAGACTCGTAGTTTGTCACATGTGATATTTATAGGTAATCAAATAATTAGGGAACAATTTCCCTTGCGTTTTGTTCAAATCCTAATAAGTTTTGGCTCGGGAATTAAATTGGTAGAATTTTGGACAAAAAGTGCGTGAGATTATCCCCATACAAAGAATAAAGAAAAAAAAATAACTTTTGGGGGGACCTGTGTTAGAGACGATATTTTGATTGTTAGTGGAAACTAGCTTTTCAGTCTGTTAACTCGAGTGTCTGTTTGTTTGTTTGTTTGTTTGTTTGTTTACCGCAGCTCCTCCTCCTCCTCTGGACCCGATATCCCTTCCTGACAAAGAGGCAATCCATAGCAACTCGTTTAGAGTTAAGTTGGCAAAAGCTTCTGATGAGTATGGAAAAGTCAGGTATGAAAGTCATCGCACTTTCCAGGGTGTAAAATTTCAACACTATAAAATCTTCAAAATGCGCATAAATAGAATTGTAAAACAAAATTGAGCACAAGTGAATTCAACACTTATTTGAAACGTTACTCTGACTCGCTACTTTTGACTGACGCAAAATAGCCTGTCAACTTGCCAGACTTTCGGTTAGAGTAGACGAGAGCAAAAAAGAAGCGGGCGAGCACGATAGGGCAAGCAAGTGAAAAACGGTGGGAAGACAGAATGGGGAGAGCCTGTAAGCATTTTTTACCTACCTCAGCCGGTCCTCTACTCTGCTCACTTCCAGGAATCAAAATGTCAAATGCCAAAATGTGCGGTGTAGGAGGTCTCTACACGCCATGTTCGTTTGACTCTGCGCGCGCATGGGGTATCTCCTGTCCGTCAATTCTGTTTTTTATACTGTTGCTTCTTAATGCCTACACTGTAGTTCTTAGCAGCTGTTAATCGTCGCCTGTTTTTTTTTTTCTATTTCTTTAAATCTTTTCCTTCAGTCAAACTACCAACTAGAGCTGTACTACTACCGTGTAAATGTTAAACTAAGATTTGCGCCTGTAATCAAAACGAAAATTGTATTGAAGTGCAGACAACTTCATTAAACACGTGATGAATTGGATACTTGAGCCATTGAAATGATCATGTGATACTGATCAGCGAATAACCTGTTTTTTAACAGGCACTAACGTAGTACCATAGATGTAGGTTGACTTTGGCCAAAGCCATTTTCCCCGAGATAAATGCAAAGGCTCTGTCCCTCATACCTCGCTCCCCTCCTTTCCAGAGTCTCCACCATCCTCCTTCCCCTTCCTACAGAGTCTGTACGGACTTTTTCATGGGTACAAAGCGAAAAACGTTGCTATGTCCCATAACAAGTGGAGCTCTGTAAAATGTTAAGAAGCTCCGCAACCAAGCCGGTCATATAAACGAGTTTATAAGGAGCCCACCATTAGTCAGCATGTACTACTTCTCTAACTTCTTATCCCATAGGACGTTACGTCTTTGACCGCACAGCGGAAACAGTTTCTGTCAGTTGCTAATCTACCAGCTTCTGTTAAGGACATGTCGAAAACATCCTGTATGTCCTTTTCCCACCGCCTTCTCGGTCTTCCTCTTTCTCTTTTCCCATCTATCTTTCCCTCCAAGATGATTTTTCCCAAGGCCTCGCTTCTTTTCAAATGACCAAGATACTCCAGCTTTTGTTTCTTTATAAAGATTTCTAATCATTGATCTGCCACTTTCAGTTCCTCCCCAATTGACTTATTTGTTCTGTGCTGCTTTCCATGATTTCCTTAAATTTTTCAAAATCGTTTAAAATTCTTTTTATGTACCCATAAAATAAGGAAAGCCTCTTATTTTTTATTCTTTGTTTATTCTTAGTTATTACCAAGTGATAGTGATCGAATTGGCCACAGACAATAAAGGCAAGGCAGTACCAGTTCAACCGCCAGATTATTACAAAAGAGAACATCTCTACACTTACGATGAAGCACGAAAGAAAAAGCCCACTTTAGTCCCGTACATAACGGCTGAATTCAATGCCACGGATTTCGATGATTACGAGATTTTCACCGTGGGAGATAGCAGGCGATCCAGTCGAGCAAAAACCAAAACTAGCCGAAGAAGGAGAAAAGAGGTCAATAGACCTTTTGAATTTTTCAACGGTCCTCTTGAAGAAGGAACATTATACGCGGTGTTTCTGCGTGCCTATGTTAAAGAGGTTAGATTTCATCAACAGTTATCTTCTTTGTTTATAATTTAATTTAACTTTTTCAATGTTTCGAGGCTTTTTCCTCTTTATCAGTGAACCTTTGGTTACGTACCCCTTTGCGCGAGTGTTACTGATAAAGTATAAATGTTAAACGGCAGACTGGTATTTTCCAGGTCGCCGAATGACTCTAAAGGTTTTGTGGTTAGGGTTATGAAACAGTAAATCAAGTTTCAGGTCAGTTTGCCTTGGATAATGACCCTGAATGGAACCTGACTCACTCAGTTACCTAACCCAAATCACTAAACTTCAGAGTCATTCGGTGGTCAGCGGCGTTTTGGCGTTCTGTAAAATACCCCGGCCGAATTTCAACAGCGGCAGACGGTTATGTGCGAGCGGGAAAAAGTGTAAGAGAAACATACAGCGTTACGTAGAGTTCAAATCTCTGTTCTTTCCTCACGGATGGGGCGTTCTAGTGTATTTTACTGCTTTATTGAGTTGGACAACTCCTTCTACATTTACATGCAATCCATTGCAGAAGCCTAAAAACTGTGACCAACCACGGGAACTACGACAAACGGAGTGCTGAAAACCAGGAATATTTTGTATTATATTGGGTCATATATCATATTGGGTCACTCCTTACCATTTCCGCCTAAACTTCCCTGTTGTTAAGACGGTCGTTTGGCATTAAACATAATGATCCCTAAGCGTGTTTAGCAGACGCCCTGTAATACCCGGACATGATCCTCAGTTAGTATCAGTCCTTTCTTTCCTTGTTTAATAGATCTAGCGAAGACAACACAATAATAGTGGCAACGGCATGCGCAAATCTTAAACAAACTTGACCGATGGTAGAACGGTTAAGTTTAGTCCTTTCTGTGTTCATTCACCTTCTTATTTGACGTCGCGTTCTTATTGCTAAAATAATCTGCCTGTTTTCTGCCTGAATGAAGCGAACTCCTCTAGGGAACACTGGTGAGAATTCCGCCGTTTTCAGGTTAATACAGGTTCATCGTAAACAATTTTCTTTGCAGGATGTCTACAGCTCAAGTCCTTGGATTGATCCGGTTGAAACAGGTATAAGTTCCTGTTTTCTAATTGCTCTTTTATTGATAGGCCAAAATTGAGGCAAAAATGTCTTGATTAAGGTATTATAAATTAGAGAGTATTGTTAACAATTTCATTATAGAGAAAGCAATAATGAAAACCGTTTAATTCAAGAATTTCTAGTTACAAATTTTGTTTTATATAACTCTGAAGTACCAACGTTGGTCATTGAAAACACTCCCGTAGAGAATTTTGTCGGACCACAGAATTTCATACGCAGACATAAAAGCTGGAATAACGTCTCTTTTGTTATTTTATTATTGGCCCATTTATTGTTTTTCATTGTTTTGTAAATATTATCTATATAATGAAGAGTGGTGAACGTAGGTACTCAGAAGTCAATAGAGAACTTTAGATCCAAGAACGAGAACTACTACGAGTACGAGATTTGATTTAAAGTTTTTTCGCCTATTGTCAAAAAATAGACACCCGGAAATTCTTCACTGTACTTTTTTTCACCAGAAAAGTTAGCACTGTCATCCTTATTGAAGGAGGTTGAGCCCTCTCCCAATTGCAAAATGCTAAACTTCTAACATTTCATAACTTGTTCCCGCCACTACGACATTCTCGCTAAAACTCGTAGTGGAGTGACGACGGCTACCACGTTTTCCCTCTAAAATAACGCTGGCTCACGCGCGAGGACTACTTACTATTGAGAAAATCTCGTACTCGTAGTCGTTCTCGTCTTAGAATCTAAAAGTCTCTATTTTATATGTAGGTGGAATATGATCGTTCGGGTGAGTGTAGTCCTAAATAGAACTGTTGTGTATGTTGACAGTGAATCACAAGATCTCTATAGTGGAGTCCTATTTAGCACTATACTCACCCGGACGGTCATATTCCATCTACGTAGGTAAATGGGTCACCCGACTATCCCAGCTACCCTCGTCCAGTCAACTTTTCGTACATTTTCTTGCAAAACTTGGCGAACTGTTTACATGAGAAACAAAAACGTTGGCTTGTCGAGAAGGGTGACTCTCCTAGCCTGGTCATCCTTTTGTGATGGTTGGGTCACCCTAATTGGCGGGCCAGCTTTACTCCTCATAAACACTTTTGGCTTGGCTAGCCGGGTCAACTCGGTGAAGGTGAGATGATCAGAGCATGCGCGAGTGCTGTTGGCGCAGGGAAAGGGTGTACCGTACTTTGGCATATTAAAGTGGCCTGTCCATGATCTTGTGCTTGTGATCCCCCCTCCACCCCTTGGCAAAGTTGCTAACAATACAAGATCATGCTCAAAACTTGGAGGAACAACTTTGAATGGGAGGGAGGAGGGAGGTCAGTGTTATATCTCACAGACCTGTGACTAGCAGCGATTTAAAGCACGAAAGGTTGTTTTTTCTTGGGAGTGTCTCAACATTTTTGCAACTGGTTTTACCAACATTTCTTGAATGGATAGAACCAAATTTTCTTAGCCATTGGGCTACGCTACAACATGCTCGTCCCACCGACGGACTGACTCCTGACTCCATTTTCCCTCCCCAGAGTCTGTACGGTCGGCGTTCGGTCGTACGCTTACGTCATAATCTAATTTTTCTCGGATGGATAGATTGCCAAATTTTCTCAGAGATGTGTGAGCTCCTTGTTTGTATTGTCCCAGTGCGCCCCTTGCTCTCCAGCAAGGCGGATGTGTACCACGTGAACGGCTAGCTGCAAAGAGCCTATTGATTTATTTGGCAATTAATGAATTCGGCTTTCGTAGGATATGAAGAATTAAGCAGATCGAGGAGGGTGTTATCCACCGAGGCCGAAGGTCGAGGTGGATAACACCCTCCTGCTTAATTCTTCATATCCTACGAAAGCCGAATTCATTAATTGCTTTATTATTCATTCAAATAATTCCTAGTTTAAAAACATAGCTAAAACATGTTTACCTGCATCGATGTTAAGTTCATCTTCGATAGTGTACGTTTAGGTTTGTCCAGCTCGGCAATTATTCTCCAAATAGCAGATGTCACCCTCTGAGTTGTCTTCTTGCTGTTTTTGCCGTGTTTTTTGCTATCATTTCGCCTAGTTCCAGCTGCAGTTCTTGCTCTTGAAACGAGTGAAATGTCCGCCTTTTTTTTTTTAACCAAAACAACTCAACCTCGTCTCCAGGCCTTCCGGGTAACAGTGTCTTAACCTGTAGCGGGCTGCATTTTTGACGTCGTTTCCTCGTTAAACACAAAATTCTTTTAAATTTGGTCATCAGTAACTGGTTATGGTGCATTATGCGTGTGCTTTTAGCCAATCAGAATTGGGGAAATATTTTGAATGAACAATAATGTAATTTAACTGAAGCAATAAGCGATATTGTCTTTGAATATTTTCTAGTGTCAACCAGCTCCAACCCAAATCTTAGTAAGGAAGCCACTGTTGCCCTTTCTGTTGTTGGAGCAATCCTGTTCCTCTGTATCGTCCTTGGGTTCGCCTTCTTTTGCTTTATACGCCATAAGCGGAAGCAGATTGTGGAGTATCGTAATCAGCTTTTTCCAGTATACACTAGAAAACACAAGGTAAAATACTATGTAAAACGAGCTTAAAATAAAACCACTACACAACAACCAGTGCCTGCTTGGATTCTGCAACTTATTTTGTCTGAAAATGATGTTTGTTGGAATGGGTAAATTTCACACCCCTCCCATTCCAAGATCATACTAAACACCTACAATGACAACTTTAAACGCGGAAAAACGGAGGAGGGGGATTTCTTTCACTTGTGAAAAATTTGTCTCAGAGGAGCAATCAAATTAGAAAGGGGGTTTTATAAGCAAACGTCTCTCAACCTTTGTTCAAACATGAAGGCGAAAATAAAATGAATTTGCGATCTTTCAAACTCCATCTCGATTAACGTCATCTCCCTTGATATGTGAAACGTAGGTGACTTTACGTGGAGTAGCTGAATTTCTATGGACATGTTAGCCAAGTTAAAAAAGGGAATAAAAAATTTATCGTCAGTGCCGGTTAACGTCCTTCGCAAAACGCGCATTGGGACTAATTTTTCACGTCGTAGTCGTGCAATTAAGTTTGATGGCCCGTGCAAAGTTGTCGTTTTTGGTTGTTAATCCGACCCGCTACTGTTTTACCTTCTCGTTACCGTCGTCGACTCTCTTTTGCTTAAAATCTTTAGTAACCTTTCGAAAGTGCAGGCTTGCTTTACTTATGGCCACTTTACATTCGTGTAAACTCTCGTGGTGTTGGACACTTTTGAGAATGATTATACATTTATCAGCATCTGAGATGCTTGTTCGAGGCCAGTCGACAGACATAATTTGCAAAATTGCAACCATAGATTGCTCCTCGTTTTAAAATAGATGTATACTCAAGGATAGTAAAGATGGCTGGCATTTTTTTCATTGCATTGCAGGCTACGAACCAGTCTGTTCCGCAAAAATAATCACGACTTTTTTTGTCGACCTAATGTGAACGAGGTGCCGAGTTTCTTTGCGGAGTGGCCATAAATTAAGTCTACTTTTCAAACCTAAACTGGCTTTTGTTTATTCTTTGACTCGATTCAAAAAGTGATCCATTGCCCTGAAATGGCCTTCTAAATTCAGGTAATACTCATGAACCAAACAGTTTCCAGTTGGAGGGAATGAACTTACCATTGCTTAGACTAAGTAGGTCCCTATTGTATACGTTAAGTAATAAAATATTTCTTGATTGTTTTAGTTTGACCTTAATCGTACACTGCTTGAACAATGTAATGATCTGCCTTATGACCCTGATTTCGAGTTTCCTGAGGACAAGCTCATTCTTGGGGAGTTGCTAGGATCAGGGGCCTTCGGAGAAGTCATTAAAGCAGAGGCTATAGGAATAAACAACTTTAGTCCCAGAGACAAAAGTCAAAAGAAAGGTCAGCGGCGACCCAAAATGTTTCGTCAACACAAGGCCGTCCATGCGTACCACGATCCCAGAGGCAGTGCGTACACGAAGACCATCGTAGCTGTAAAGACTGTTAAAGGTAATGTTTTAAGTCAAGAGATCTCTATTTCAACTTGTGTAACATTTACCATGGAGCAAGGATGGCTGGTACCTGTCGGTGGTTGGTGGAGGGGGACAAAAAAGGAACTTGGTTTATAGTTACTGTAGCAACTGATAATATGCGGGGGAGGGGACGAGTTACCAGGTTAGCTGCGCAGTAATGATTTGGGAGACGGGGTAGGGTTGATTTGGGAATCTGTGCCTACCAGTGGAAAAACCCCAGCCATGCCCCTGGATTCAGTATGGGTGAGGTGGGCAATTCGCATAGGGCCTCTCTCATGCATGAGTACCGTTCGTGCTCATTCCTATTGCTGAGGTTTGTGCCCAGTTAAGTAATGATCCAGGTAAGAAGGGAAGCAATTTCTTTTGTTGTGGCGCAATACGCTTTCCTCACATAGAAATGTTTTCATTTTTACGCAGAGAGTGCATAAATCTACAAAAAGGCTGTTTACGAAAGAAAATGTATTTAAACTCCACTTTTAAAGGGTGTATTTTTGTGTTAAAACATTTCGACCAATCACAAGAGTTGCAAACAATGGCCAAGAAAATGTTCACAATTTAACATGATCCGCACATGCGATTTCTGTGTTACTTAGACTCAGACGAGATTTTGTTATAAGGAAGTTGGATAGAAAAAAAGGGATTAATGTACGTGTTGCTTTGCGAAGATTTGGTAAAATTTGATGTTTAAACCAATCAGAACCTTAGTAGAGACAATAGTAAAGTTAGCACCTTTTTGCATTCCGACGTGTTCACTGCGTTTTGGTCCTTTCCTTCTTATCTGGACCATTACTTAAACTGAACGTTGCTTGTGACATGGTCACATGGACTCCACTAAACCCTGTGGAAACTGCACCTTTTTAACTGACCGAGTACGATATTTTGGCACTTCAGGGGGAGCTACTAAAGAGGAAGTAAGAGACCTGGCATCAGAGCTGAAAATTCTAATTTACATTGGAGAACACAAAAACATTGTAAACCTCCTTGGTGCTTGTATCAAGCAAGATCGTATCCTTGTCATTCTGGAATATGCACCACATGGGAGTTTACAAAAGTTCTTACGAGGCAAGCGTGATGTTTATGACGCAACCTGGACTACGACTGCGAGAGACCCAGAGATAGGATTGAATATATCAAATCTTGTAAACTATTCTTACCAAATATCCCGTGGAATGGAATTCCTGGCATCTAAAAAGGTAATGTAGTAATGTTGTCCCGTTCAAGGATTCCCACATTCCTGAAGAAAATTCAGTTCTAACAAGAGCTGTAGTGGCTCTTGGTTGTAATAGACCTTTTTGGCTTATGTTTTATTTTTCCATTTCACACCACGTGATGTTCGCAAGGCAATTTGCGTTTTGTCTTTTCATAAAATACATACATACATATGCTCGTGGATGCACGAGCAAAGGACAACTTTTGAGAGGAACGGTTCTCTGGGGTACCATCAAGTGGTCTGAAAAGGGAAGACAAAACATACAAGCTAAAACGGTCTATTCTCCAGCACTCGACTCTAAATCTGCGCCTGACTACTTGAACCGGGGCGCTTGAAAGATGATTATCCAATCAAATCGTTTGAACTTGCCGTTTTTTTTTTTAAAACAAGAGATTCTCTGCTAATGTAAACGGACCAAAAAAATTCAATGTACAACTATGAAACTGTTGATAACTTAAAAACCGTTTGAACTTACCTGACCTCTCAGGAATTAGCCCTCAAATTTATTGAGAATCTTTTGTTTTCAAAAACCGCCATGATTATTATGATTTGTGTTTGGATAATCTATTTCCAAAAGCCCAGCTTCGAGTATTCGCACTGTAAGAGTTTATTATGAGTAATAAGTGGTAAAAAGTAAAGTAACTCAGAGAGAGGCGACCTCAGCAGCCAAAAGCTCGCGCAAAAGCTCCCGGGAACTCCCCTTACAAGCTCACCCCATTATCGACTTTCTAAAATTAGCAGACTTATTATTATTGTAATTATCTCCTTCTTGTTTCTGATTTCTTGATTTTGCATTTCTTTTTTCAAAACATATCTGTTTTATATAGTGTGTTCACCGAGACTTGGCGACCAGAAACGTTCTTGTTGGAGAAGACTACGTCATGAAGATCGCTGACTTTGGTCTCGCTCGAGATATTTACAAGAGTGACCTATATGTGAAGGTGAGCTGTGGTGTTTTGCCAATGAAGTGGATGGCGATAGAATCATTGGTTTTGAGGGAGTACTCTGAGAAAAGTGATGTGTAAGTACAAATGACATTTTAAAAAAATGAATGAAGGGAGAATATGAAAATATGCGGCGATCGTACTCAAGGATGACAACTATATAATTAGTGCGTAACTAGGCGTTCAAATCAAAAAGAAGCTGGCCTTTTGATTACTGCAATTAAGTTAAACTTGCCATAACATAGTTTAGTAGGCGCTCTCCGATTGGCTGAGAAGTATGTTTGCAGGCGAGTAACACAGTTAAACGCAACCACGCAACCATGGTCTGAAAAACTCGACAAGTTTACTTTATTAACCCATAACTTAGAGGCATGGAACTTGAAAAATCTTTAAAGGGAACCTCCACTTCAACAAAAAGATAACTTTAAATCACAGGAAATAACTGCTACAGTCAAGTCAATCTAAAATATTTTTAAAGAAAGCGTTTGTATCCGAAAGAAATAACTTTTAGATTCGCCTATTTTTGTTTTCAAATTTTGCGGGCGTCGCCATCTTGAATAATTGTGACGTGTTATGGTTGCCCTATTGTTATTAAACAAAAGCTCTTTGTGTTAGAACAATAGAGCAACCGTAACACGTCACAATTATTCAAGATGGCGGCGCCCGCGAAATTTGAAAGTGAAAATAAGCGATTTTAAAATTCACTTTTCCTGATATAAACACTTTTTTAAGGACAAATTTCGAACAAATTTGTTTATCAACATAATTTTATTCGATTTAAACTTATTCTGTAGTAAGAGTGGAGGTTCCCTTTAAAAACATGCTATATCAAAGTTTTTACGCTCAAGACGACATTTTATCCGTCCTTTAAAATATCACCTTTTTTAACAAATAAAGAGGCCTTGACTGTGCTCTGTTCTGTACGTTGTAAAGCACGCACGACTGGCAGCGGCTAGAACACGAGAGAAGTGTAGGGGGGGAACACGCGATGTAGTCGTGTATTTCTCTCTACTTCTTGAGTAGTACAACAGAGATCTTGAGTAGTACAATAGAGATCAGTCAAGGCTTCTTTATTTGTTTTATGAATATAAAGAATCCGTTAAATTCCCCACACATTCCTTTTTAATTTTGATTAAAAATTATTATTTTTTAAAGCAAAAGAGTGTCGTCAGCACATGTTTTATACTCTCATAAAGCACGCTTTTGCAACAAATCAGAGCGCACGTTATATCTGAACTTTATTATAAATGCAAAACAAAAACGTACTGATTACACGTACAAAACTTCGCAACTAGTAAGAACTGCTCTTTTCATCAGCGCCATAAACAAAGAGCTAGGTAGGAACTTTTTCTCGTGAAAGTTGCCGCTATAAAAGCACCTTGGCAGAAAACTGTTTCTCTGTGGTTTGCAATTTGTACGAATTCTCTTAAATTCTCCCAACACCCGAATCTCGTGTTTATATCAGGGCATGTAAACACAGCAGATAACGTTTTCCATTTGTTATAAATAATACTCGAAAGAAAAAGAATACTACTGATAACGATTCTTGAATGTAGCGCTTCATATGCAAGCCATGTAAGTTTTGATTCCAGTAATTCCCTTGTAGTGGAGTTAATAGCAGCTTACCATCTGTTTCCTCGAGTCCATAGTTTAGCTTAAACAGCTTACAGAGCTTTATTGACACCCTTTTGGTTTGGAATGACCCAAGCTGTGATGACCCTTCGAGTGTGTATGTTTTGAACCTTGACATTTAATAATGCAGATGGTCGTTTGGTATTTGCTTGTGGGAGATCTTTACACTGGGCGGCACACCGTATCCCACTATACCCGTAGAGGAGCTCCTAGACTTTCTCAATGATGGAAAACGTATGGAAAATCCCCGAGAGTGCCCTTCGGAGATCTACAAAATTATGCAAGATTGCTGGCAGGAAGGACCCGACAAGCGACCTAAATTTGATCAAATCAGCCAGTCGATTGGCTCAATACTTGAGCAACGCGCTTCCCAGGTTAGGCCTTTTTTCTACTGTTTTTGAGGCAAAGGAGGAACTAAGAGAACTTATCCTCTCTCTTGTCAGAACTTATTGTACACTAGGTCCTTCAAAAGAAAAAATGAAGTTTATCAAAAGGGGATACTCTCTTGAGTGTATATATCCTTTGCTCTGATGGGGCGAGCGGGAATTAAGCTTTGCAGCAAGAATATGAAGAGATGACTTGTACTGTGTGCTCTTTAAAAAATTACCATATTTGCAATGACAGTGGCGTATTCAAATCTCTAACTAAGTGGGGGACCCGCTCATTTAGTCCCGTAGACTGCAGTTTGGCCTATAAAGAAGGTGGAGCCCCGGGCCCCCGGGGCCCCTTGGCCCCTCACGTAGATCGGCCATGGAATGATATAACACGATCTGCATGCTGTTTTTTTTTTAGACTGACCCAATGCAGCTGCTAAAGCTATACAGATTATAAAAAATTACGATTCTATAAGATCAGAGAATTTCGACTGCCAATTGAAAGAAAGATTATGAGGAATGCGCATCTTTTGCTGGTCAGGAGCCCATAACCCGAAGTGAGCAACGTCTATGCGCTTGTGTCACGATGATTTCACGAACCAGTTTATTTTTAGAACGGTTTTGGCGCGAATTTTGAATATCTTTTAAATTTCACAAACTAGTCAGCAAAACCAAACCTATATAGAAATGGTATTTTCTGCCTTTTAATGACGTTTAGGTTTCCGTTTTGAAATCCTATACTTCGAATGAGCCCACAGCTATGGTGGAGATTTTATTTTCGCGGTAAGAAGTGCCCCTTAAAATGTGTCTAAAAATAAACTGATCCGTAAAAACGCCGTGACATAGGCCTAGTATGGAAGTTGCTTGCTCCGGGTTATGGGCTCCTGGCTGGTATGTTTATTCTAAACTTCGATATTGGGCTTATTTTTCAAAACAGAGTGTCTCGACTGAGTACCTTCACTTAACAGAAGACAACAACGGTGGCAGAAAAGATTACTATCTTGAACCACATGACTCAGACCCCACTGTTTCTGTGACGAGAGCAGATGTTTATGACAGGTTAGTACTCTTTCGATTAAGCATTTTGCTTTTATTCTTGAAAAGTTCAGCCACAAGCGAGTTAGGTTGTCCATACCCGGTATTCCGTACCCACAAAGGAGCCAACAAGTCCCAGGCTAAAGAACTTCCCAATATTAGTTCGACAATAAATACGTTATGTTATGTTATGTTAATTCAATAACTGATAGGTAGGGCCAGTTCTGCTTATATACTAGCTTGGCCACTGAGGGAGCGCTTATTCGGGGAAGAAATAGGTTCTTCAAAGGAGTACTGAGGAGACAGTATATCGTTAATGAGACACGTGCAAGGAACGAAAGGGACTCAGTTACATTGTTACGTAAGAAATAACAGTGCTTAACTCGTGGATACAGTTAATGGTCTTGCTGTGCACGGTAAATTTAAAATTGAGCTGAACGAGTGGCTAATAAGAAACTGTTCCCCTATGTCAATGCCGGCGTTTAATCAAAGGTAAACAAGGGTTCAGAGAATGAGAGAAGGTTCCCTTATAACATCACTTAATATATTTAAGACAGTGTGCTGGAGGTGATTGTTATTCAAGGAGACTCTTATTTTTCAGTTTGGCAGGCGAATATTTAGGGGAAGACGCTTAATCAACGTGAACGCCTTTTATTTTTGACATTTAAGGCGTAATAGCGTATAAATCTCAAAGTGAGAAAATCTAACTCCGTTCGCTGCGTAGAAATCATGTTTCGAGTCCATTGCGGTTGGCATCAAGATTTGAAATAATGATAATAAAATAGAACATTGCGATCTTGTCTCACAGAATTATTGGCTCGTCGTAAAATGTTTTAGTGTGATTTACGTTGCCTTCTATAATCGTGCGCATGATCTAAAATATATGGTCAATTTTATAGGAATCTACTTTGGTTGACAGCGTTGTTTTCTTCTTATAGGCGATCAAGTTTAAATATTGCAAGCAATCCCTTGCCTCCATTACCAGATGACATGGAAGATCAATTCGATCCGGAATCAGGGAAGAGACGACAGACGCTGAAACCAGAGATTCACGGTGGCTCGTCGGGGAGAGAGGGCGACATAGAACTAGAAGAATTCCATGGTAATGAGCATGTGACGCGCCTGTGACGCCTATTGCTCACTCTACAGAAAAGGCCGGAAATTCAAAGCGGGAAACTACAATCATCTGAGACTTGCACTAAAATCAATCTTTTTACTTCCAGATTCAATAATAGAGGCATTTTAAAAATAGTCCCTAGTTTATCTCTGTTGTAAAGTGCTTTGATGTGATCGGCTGTTCAAATGAAACCGTATCTGTGGCACGTTTACATGACTGTGTTTGTTTATGTTTTACTGATTTAGTTCGAAATCTTACTTCAGTGACTAGTCCGTCGATGAAATCCAATAGTTTGACCATTTAAATTAAAACCTCTTCAGTAGCGTGTTCACATGAAACTAGCTATTCTGCATGTAGTTCTAACTATTGGTCTCTGGGCAAAATTAGATGATGTGACTATCAAAATCGAAGCTTTCTAGTAGTACGTTCACATGTATAGTTTATGTTTCGCGCGGTTTTAAATTTGGAATCTTTTGACGAAAACCTACATGTGTGACTATCCAAATTAAACCTCTTCATCAGTAGTACGTCATATGCACGAAGCTATTTATGGTGTAATTTTTAAATGACACCTCTTCAGCAGTAACTCGTTTAGGGAAAATAGCCATATGAATAACAACTTAAATTAGTTTGTGTGTGAAAGAGGAAAGAATCCTTCAAAAACGATTATTAATCGTACTTGGCACATCTTTCTTATCTATAGCTTCCAGACAGGCTGAAATTGGTAAATGTGGTCAGGGACGATTATTAATCGTACTCAGTGGCACATCTCTGTACTTTCTTATCAATAGCCTGCAGACAGGTTAAAACTGGTAAATGTGATCAGAATTAATCGTACTTGGCACATCTCAATACAGTACTTTCTTTCCTCAGCCTTCAGGGGACGTAAGACTAGGCAGAGATTGTCAAAAACGATTATTAATCACACTTGCCACATCTCTATACTTTCTTATTTATAGCCTGCAGACAGGTTGAAACTGGTAAATGTGGCCGGGGACGATTTTTAATCGTACTTGGCACATCTCAATACTTTGTTATCCCTTGCCCGTAAACATGTTGAAATTAGTATTTGTAGCCAGGAACCCTAATTAATCGTACCTGGCACATCTCAATACTTTCAAATCACTAGCCTGTCGGCCTGTTGAAATTGGTATTTATGGTTAGGAACGCTTATTAATCGTTCTTGGCACACCTCAATACTTTCTTATTCCTAACTTGCACACACGTTAAAATTGCAAGGCATGGGCACGAAAGCTTATTAATCGTACTTGGCACATCTCAGTACTTTTCTATCCCTAGCCTGTGGACATGCTGAAATTGAAATGTATGATCAGGAACGCTTATTAAGCGTAAGCGTACTTGGCACATCGCAATACTTTTTTTATTCCTAGCCAGCAGACATGTTAAAATTGGTAGGTATGGTAAGGGACGCTTATTAATCTTACTTGGCGCATCTCAATACTTTCTTATTCCTAGCGTGTAGACGTATTGAAATTAGTACGTATGGTCAGGAGCGCTTCTTAATAGTACTTTGCAAATCTCAATACTTTATTTCTTTGATATGTTGAGTTGGAATGTATGATCAGGAACGCTTATTAATCGTACCTGGCACATCTAAATACCTCGTTATCCCTAGCCGGTAGACATGCTGAAATAGGTAGGTATGGCCAGGAAAGAGTATTAATCGTACTTGACACATCTCAATACTTTCTTATCCCTAGCCTAGGGACATGTTAAAACTGCAATGTATGGTCAGGAACGGTTATTAATCGCACCTGTCACGTCCAAATACTTTATTATCCCTAGCCAGTATACAAGTTGAAATGGGAAGGTATGGTTAGAAACGAGTGGTAATCGTACTTGGTGTACCTTAATACTCTTTTTCTTTGGACATGTTGAAGTTGAAATGTATGACCAGGAACGCTTATTAATCGTGCCTGGCACATCTCAATACTCTCTTATCACTAGCCTATAGCCTTTTTAAATTGGTAGGTATGGTCAGGAACGCTTATTAATTGTAATTGACACATCTCAATAATTCTTTATCCCTAGCCAGTAGACATGTTGAAATTAGTAGGTACGATCAGGAGCGTTTCTTAATCGTACTTGGCACATCTCAATACTTTCTTACCCTTAGCCTGTAGGGGTATAGACATGTTGAAATTGGCAGGTATGCTCAGAAACGCCTATTAACCGAACTTGGCATATCTCAATACTTTCTTCCTTTGGATATGTTGAAGTTCGAATGTATGATCAGGAACGTTTATTAATCGTACCCGGCACATCTCAATACTTTCTTATCCCTAGTCTGTAGATATGTTGAAATTGTTAGGTATGGTCAGTAACGATAATGAATCGTACTTGACACATGGCTAGATACTTTCTTAAAACGTCTTTCCCAAAAAGGAAGAAGATAGAGGGAAAAAAATTACACTTGCCGCTAAGCACTTTGTGCGAGAAAAATAGTCACAGGAATGAAAATAAATACATGAACAAATGAATTAAAAAGGTAATCATAAACCTCTTCTGTTATGTCTGATGTCTGTGGGCTTGTTTTGTAATGACGACAGAACTCCACCTTTCCACTCCCAAGAAAAAAAAATAAAATAAAAACAAAACAGACTTACATTAATTTGTTAAGATATCCATTCTTCCTTTTTCTCCTCTACTTTGATAAGATTGCAACAACTTTCCACCTTAGGCGATGCAAAAGTCCCGTCTCCTAAAGTGGAATCATTTTATATGGAGCTGCAGCCCACTCAAATCCGGCAAACGACAAGAGATTCAGAATATGGATCTCGAGTGAAGAACCCAGACAGGGATCATGATGATGCCTAAAACGAGACAAGATTATGCTAATGTCGCCTTCCATCGGGTACCTAAATCGCGGGAAAACGAAGTATATCAAAATATATAAAGGGACAGAAATAAAGTACGTGAAAATGAAAAATACCTTCACAGCTTTGTGCGCGGGAAACATGTAGCAGAACCAAGGTTTGTTCGAATTCTCCCCGCAGCATATACACAAGTAGCGTGCTTGTTTCCACTAGACTTCCGGTAACTCTAGTGGACTCCAGTGAACTCCAACAGACGAGTTTTCAACCCTCCTTTAGGGTTAATTGTACTTCCTGTTTCATTTCACGACTAGAATTCTAGTTACTCTAGTGGAATCCAGTTTTTGACCACTGGAATATAGTTGAGTGTATTGGACATGACTGCCCGGATCGGGAACTTAACTCGTTTAATCCCCTCCTCAAAGGGTGCATCTAAGGCATGAATGATAACCGGGAACAATGAAGTACCGACTGAAGCTGTATATAAATTTTAGTGTCTGCGCTGTTGTAATAAATAGAGCGGAAGAACGAGATCGAGGTTTCATGAAAATAAGGGAACAGAAATGACCTTTTAAAAAATGTCAGAGGTAAAATATTGGTAATTATAAAACAAAAGAGTTGAAACGTCAGATTTTCAGTTAAGTTAGTTTGAAGAGCGAAACGGGATCCTTTTTTGTTTGTTTGTTTGATTTGGTCATTGAGTTTACAAGAAAAACAGCCTCGATCTTAGAACTGAATACATGAACTTTCACTTTAGACAAACGACTTACTCAAATGAAACATTTTATTACATGCATATAGAACGTCTAGTTGCCGTTGCTTTTGCTTTTTTGGTTTTGTTGTTGGAATTTTATAGCAGATTACATGCACACAAAGTTGTGAGCATAACGAACATCAGTTGTAATTTAAATAAACTCAGTCTTATCAGTGTTATCGTTTGTTTCTAACCGAGACTTGCGGAGCCTTTGTTTGTTTCCGGCCGTCAGTGTGGATAAACTCCCACAGTTGTTTTGCACTCGCGGTGTTCCCCAAGGTACTCGCTAGTTTCTCCTCTGACAACTGACACAACTCTTGAATGTTTGTCACGTTTTTCATAATAAATCTGAAAAGAAGGCAGAAGTTAACGAACGGTCAGTTCTCTCTAGCGACACAACGATGATGTCTATAGCTACCAGAATGGAAGGAATGGAGAGCGAGCGAAACGAGAGGCAAGCTGGGGAGAGATGCCTCAGTCGCTCAGTCGCTCGCTCGCTCCCTCGCTCGAAACATGCTCGCCGACGCGTCAATCGTGAAGGACTGCTACAAATCTCATGACGTAATATTCCATCTCATGCTGGCGGTTTAGACTCTTCTCAGAAGGCAGTATGTCATTCACTGTTTCTTTGCTAATTGCCTTGAATAAACTAGGTACCAAGTTCCTGTCTGGCTTCTTTCCAGGCTTTCTCGATCATTAAATTCGCCCGTAACCACGTGACCCGAAATGCATAGGCCGCGCTGGATAATGAGGCCTTGGAACAAAGCAAAGCAGTAACGGAGAATCCGTTTGACGTGACGATAAAGAATAACGCTACAAAAGAAATTGTCATGTTACGAGTCTGTACCTGTAGTTTTTGTAGTTAATTCCAGGAAGTTTCAGTATAAAGTCCTTGACAATAGAAGAGAAAATGACATGCGGGTAAGTGGTGATAGCTTTTCTGGCGCAACTTGTTTAAAAGGTAGATAATGCTATCCACCAAATGAATCTCTATCCAATGGATATCGCAGTTGCTTTCTCCAATACTTGTCCTCTGGATAGCGCAATGCTACTTAAAGTAACAGACAAACGCTAAACCAACTTGCAACAAACCATATAGGCATTTTAAGCAAACGTTATGATCATTATACGTTTCTGGAAACTGTCCACCTACCCCTCCCCTAAGCGAACAATTTGCCCTAAGTGAGAAGTAAGTGCTAACGTTGACTTAGGGGAGGGGTAGGTGGGGATCATTCGGACGGGAGCAATCACCAAATGACTTAATACAAAAGATTGAAAAGACGATGAATAAAAACCACACCGACAATGGTTTCCACAACACCAAGAAGCACCCAATACTCCCTCTCCCCCCCTCCCCCAAAGAGTTTTGGATGTAACAGACGTCCAAAGAGAAATTTAAGACGCTACTGTACCTGTGGCCCTATGTTGTATGTGAAGTCTGAAGCAGCTGAAGTAGCGTCTGTTCCTATCGACATGGCTGTACTAGCATCAGGTTCAGGATAATTTGCCTGTTAATCAATACAAAATATCGTGAATATGTCAGTTTTTAACAGTCCTTTAATCCTTTAAGTCCCAATAGTGACCAACATCAATTTTCTCCTAACGATATCCATACAATGTCAAGAGATTAGGTTATGAGAATTAATAAAATGATCACCAAAGAGAAAATCCTTTGATCTTTTCTCAAATTCTCTCAACTTATTTAAAGAAATGTATAGAGATCAGTTTGGAGAATTTGCTTGCGGATATTGGGGCTTAAAGAGTTAATATGAGAAAACAGCTGACATTTCGCGGCGCCATCACTGGTTTCCCCGCGAAATGACGTCTGACGAACAACTGCAAACGTTCCATACTGATGACGTGTCACTACCCAGATCTGGGTAGTGTTTCTGATCGGCCGAAGCAGATTTCCATCGGGGTACGACCAATCGGAAGCACTAGCCAGCTCTCGGTAGTGACACGTCATCAGTATGGATTCTCTGCGCTCCTTCCTCAGACGTTACTTCGCGGGCAAACAAGTGGTGGGGTCCCGAAACGTCGGCTGTTTTCCCAGCCTAACAGTCCTTCGGTGGGGAGCCTATACCAAGAAAGTTGAAAACTTAATGTCCAAAGAAATAAAGTCGCACTCACCTTTAGTTCATCGAACAACTCTGCGGTTGCGTATGGACTATGACACCATAAGATTCGCAACTGGCATAAAAGAGAAACAGCATGTATTATGATTGCAAGCGGCAATGAAACCTGCACCAGAACTGTGGATACTATAAGCTGGATAGCGTAATTTCAAAAAAATGACAAGATTAGAAATTTCAGTCAGTACAAAAAAAGTCCATTTTCGCAGCCTAGTCCCTAGGCGTTCTCGGGGCGGTAAATCCTGAACTCTACCGTGAGCTGTGACGTCACTGAGAGAGACTTCGCGCGAACAACGCGAGAGAATGCCTAGGGACTAGGCTGCCATTTTCGTAGACTTAAGTAGACTTACTTCTTTAGAAGCGAGCGAAGTGAGCTACAATGAGGACAAGCGAGCGAAGCGAGCTTTAATGAGAACGCGCAGCAGGGAACAAATATAGGACTTAAAGAAAGTCTAAGACATAAGGGGCTAAAGACATAGGTATTCATTTTTGTTTTACCTTGGGAAAATGAAGCGTGAGTAAAGACAACTTCGAAGAAATGTCGTTGAAGGTGACTTCGCTTGAAAAACTTGATTTTGCCTAAAAATGAATAGGTAACCCAGTAGAGAGATTTGTATACAAGCTCAGAATAAAACGGATCAGTTTCTGAAATAAGAAGGGAAAAATTAAGTGAGCGACACACGAGCTAAAAACACACAGGTTTCCAACAGATATCTGCATTAAACATCAAGATTGTCATTGGCAAGAAAGTTCCCGCCTCCTTCAAAACCTTTTCTCACACACAACTGGGAGCCATGCCAAGCCGACCGTGCAGTCGGTGGGCGGGGCTGGTCAGGCAATGGCGGATGGCAGCAAAAACAAACTGAACTCTGAAACGTCACGTGACCTAAAACTCCTCACACACTCGAACCCATATTCCCAGCCGTGTGTGAGAAAAACGTTTTCCACTTCTTTTGTTCCTCAGCCGCGGAAAACCACACTTCTTTAATGAGGCATAAAAGGGACGATTTTATCCTAGCTCACTCAAAGAAAACGTTGCATTTAAGAACATTAGTTGTGCTTTGGCGACTTCCTTACCTGTAGTGAAAATGACTTGTTAGGATCAAATTCAATCAGAAGAATTGGCCGTTTGTAAAATCTGGTCATTGCAACAGCCTGGTTGTACCTACAAGGATAAGGCCAATATAATCAAAGAAGTATAAATAAATAAATGAATGAATAAATAAATAAATAAATAAACTGACTGACTGACTGACTGAATGCTGGCTGACTGACGGACTGAGAACTGACTGACTGGCAGAATGACTGACTGACCGACTGACTGACTGACTCACTGACTCACTGACCGACCGACTGACTGACTAACAACTGAATGACTAACAGAATGTCTGACAGACCGAGTGACTGACTAACAACTGACTGACTGGCAGAATGACTGACTGACCGACTGACTGACTGGCTGACTGACTCACTCACTGACTCACTGACCGACCGACTGACTGACTAACAACTGACTGACTAACAACTGACTGACTAACAGAATGTCTGACAGACCGAGTGACTGACTGGCTGACCAAATAAATGAACCAATGAACAACTGACTGACTAACAGAATGTCTGACAGACCGAGTGACTGACTGGCTGACCAAATAAATGAACCAACGAACGGACAGGCGGATGTTAGTCCATTCAGAAAATGGCTCTTCATCTACCATATCTGAGCATCAACTGAAATTGGAAAAGTTGGTTTATCACGAGAGGGGAAAACCGGAGAACCCTGTCGAAATCCTCTAAGAGCAGAGGAAAGAGAGAAACTACAAACCTAACAGCTTTGTCCTCAGGACTGTTCGCGCTACCCGAGTCCCGACAAGCTTGACATGTGACGTCACATTCGAAATAGCTGAGAACGACTGGGACCGAGGCTCCAAACCCGACTCACATAGAGCGTGGAGGCCAAAACTCGAACCCAGGTCACATCGGTGCAAGCCGACTGCTGTCACCACTACGCAAGCCATGCTGTCCAGTGCAATGGAGGCTGGGTTTGAGTTTTGACATCGCTGCCTAAGTCTATAAAAAGTAACCAGTTTCACTTATCATGTTATACTTACAGTCGCCCATTGTTTAAAGAGCCAATCAGATCGCTTATGCTCTTTCGTTCTACACACATATCCGGAGTGAGAATGTAGTCTCCAACCTAAAATAATAAAAATTGATAAAGTGAGGAAGTACATTGTAGTTTCCTTCTTTTTGCTCTAAGATAAATAACAAAAAGAAAATTTAACACTCTTTGTCAAGTCTCGCTCAAAGAGAAAGACTTCACTCTCTTTAACGAAGACCTTTTAACAGAGGCTTTAATCGGTTTGGTTTCAAAAACCCAGCGTGCAAAGAGAGTAGTCTCCGGTAGCCCTAAGATAGTGGATTTTGCTATCGGGCTAGTGAATTCTGTTCTTAACTTGCGCAACGGGCAAATGAAGTTTTTTGAGGAATTCAATTACAGAAGAACTGTGAAATCAATTCTGCCCATCAAAATGTTTTGGGGGCTAGGTGAAATGACGTTTGGGCTAGTATATGCTAGCTTCAGGTTGCCCGAATGGCAAGCTTTAAAAATGACTTTCTTTGCACCCTGAAACCTCTCTCACACTTGAGCAGAGATCAGAAACAAGTGAATCGTGGAAATTCTAAGAAAAAGAGACACTTTTCTCGAAAGTACTACCTCACTGGAAGCTAAATTCCGAAATGTCTTTGAATAGAATTCTTCAGTAACTTAATACTGCAGTAGTAATATTGGGTCAGATATATGATATAACAACCGGCACATGGCTTCTTTCGTAGGAAGATATTGATCAAGCATTGCAACTTATGTCGAACATCTTGTCGCTTAAATTGCTCGCGCTTTCTGCCATCGTATTTTGAAAAAAGTCGATGATGAAGTGGTTCAGTTTGCTGTGAGCACAAACCTCTAGCGTGACAGGTTCTATATCAATTCCTCTCCGATGAATTAGTGAAGGAAGTTCACTCCGAAACTCGCGCATATCGACAATGACCTGCAACAAGAGGCACTGGTTAACATCCCGTCTTTGATTTAGGGTATATGCGAAGTCAAGTAATATATTCCTAACTCTTATTTAAGTGAGTCTGTCAAAGGTTTGAACCCAGGAGTTATTTCATAAGTAGGTCGAGTATGATCGTCCGGTTGAACATAATCCTGAACAGGACTGTTGCTGTTGACGGTGACTTACGTTTCGACAACCTGTGCGGTAGTCATCTGCAGCGTCAAAGTGAGTTGTATTACGTCAGGTCTTGTCTAGTCTCTGTGCGGCCTCTGCACGACGTCTTCCCAAGCCTTCCCGGTCACTGCATTTCAGTGACGTATCCGAGACGAACTCTCTCGGACCACGTGACCCGAAACGCATGGGCCACGCACAGTCTATAAAAGAACTTCTTTCCTATAAGCAACAAATGAAATAGGGTCCAGAACGAGGGCGGGGGATCCCGCATCCCGAACCTCTGTCATCGCTATCACGAATATCGTCTGCTTTCCCATTCCCGCATCCCGCGCCAAAATTATGGAGAATCCCGCTTCCTGGGTACAGTGTAGCAGTCAAATCCCGCATCCCGTTAAGTTTCCCGGATCCCGTACTGTATTTGGTCAAATGCCTGATCCCAGGAATACCCTTCCAGACTCAAACCAGACAGAATTTCTCTCCGAGTATTTTGCAAAAGATACTTGAGATTGTTCTAGGATATTGAATTTGAAGGTCACGGCGAAGAGTGTTTCAAAGTTGAGACTGACCTTTCTCGATGTCTTTTTTTCTCCGTCCTGCCCTCCTGCTTTTCGCGTGTTTACAGCATCTGTGGCTTTAGATGGGTCTCTACTCAGCATCATGGCTGCCCCCGTTCGTCCTTCGCGCTCTTCTGGGACAACCATGGTCTACAAACAAGAGCACCCCAGATAAGCTCATTTTTACGCTCAAAGAGCGATTCTAAGTCAAGTGATGCTTTCGATTTTGCAGTCATATGCGACGCGATTGGCTAAAAAGTCTGGCGCCACTTTTTCGACCTATCAAAGACCATTCGTGACTTGTTCACAGGCGGTTTCCCGCGTTTGGCGCCCGCTACATGTATTTCTTTTTAATTCTGATTGGTTTGTTGGATTATCTGCGTTTTCTGTAATTGGCTTTGTTTTCACAGGAGCTGTTCTAGTTATGAGAACTTCAACGCAATCTCATTGTGACCGTTGTGACGTGACGATTGATATGGAAGCTATGGTTGCATGGTTCTTTTATAGCTTCAAATTCATTAGATTCTCAAGCTTTTATAAGTATGCAGTCTTAAATTGCGGAAAACTTACTCCTTTATCTTTGATCAGAGTCTCGAACGCTTCTTTTTCTTTGCGTAGTGTAGTTAAGTATTTCTGAGGAGAAAATGAACAAAATTATAATTACAAAAGAGTAAAATTATAGAAACGAGTAAACATGTCTTGGTCTGACACATAACACATAAAATTGCTAACGATTTAAATTAAACTTACCTATAGCATCAAAAAATCAGAAAACATTCGAGAATAATAGATTTTGCTCATTAGCATTCAGTATTTATTTTCGGCACAGGTGAAATGCGACGTTTGAACTGGGCGTAACTCAAATATACCTGTTCTTCGACAGAGCCAGAGTAAATGAGAAAATATACTCGCAATGGAATTCCAGGTCTTGAGGCCTTGAAAACCTGTAGACAAACAAATGAATATTTCGTAAGCGTGATACATCTGAAGTTAATACTCTGTCGTGACGTTTCGTGGATGAAATCTAACGTGTTACCTCTTAGATGAAAGCTACAACAACAACAAAAATTTTATTGTACCCAAAGCAGAATATTAGGGCCATTTATACGAGGAAAAATAAGACGCGAATTGTGCCATTTATACGAGCATGTCTTATCTAAGACAAGAACAGCTCGCATAAATGGTTCGCGTCTTATTTCTGTTCTTGACTCGTTTTCATGTAAATGTTGCCCGTAGCAACGGCAATCCAACGTGGCGCGCCAAAAATTAACGCATACGTAATGTGCGTTCGCGTCTAATGTAAGACGCGAAGGTCATTTATACGAAGTTTTTCTAGTCTTAGCTAAGACGAGTCTTATCTAAGAACAGGTGTTAAGGGCTGTTCTAAAATAAGACGCGTCTTAGCTAAGCTGCGTCTTATTTCAGACGAAATGTGCCGTTTATACGGAAAGTTCGCGTCTTATTTTTCCTCGTATAAATGGCCCTATTATAGTTACTTACAAGTTGTTAAATTAATCAATTAACTAAAAAGGGGTACTGACTTTCTGAAACAACTAATAAGTTAAAAATGCCAAGAAGCCAGATTCAGTAAGATAATTGAAATAAGTTTATTGTGCGGGCTACAATATGGCAGCATATCAGACTGTATACACATATCAGTATACACACTGTATACAGCATATCAGACTGTATACACATATGTTTACACATGTATACACAGCTACTAAGCTGTACTTTCCTGTACACCTGATCATTAAGCTGTGCAAGTTAGTCTAGGATAAGAAACTCACTTATCTATCTGTGCTGAACGTTAAGAAATGGTAAAATTACAAGGAAGTTAGACTGGACAGTTAATAAAAACTACCTCTAGTTGACGTATAAACTGCATCTGTGCATCGTAAAGCACCACATATCGAGGTTCGACTTCATTAAGAGTCCTAAGCAAACTGTAGCGATCGCTAGCAAATAAAGAAAAACAAATACAACTAGTTAATTTAACATATTATGGAGGCTGAGCAAGGAAACGTCTCAGAGTGCGAATGAACGCAACACTGACCTACAATCAGCGACAAAATTAGGTGAGATATCTTGCCCTAAAAAGACCTTTTTGACGTTAAGCTGACCTAATAAGGGGAAAATGAAATTTTCCTACCTTCACCCCCTCCATGCAATGTTGAGCCACTGTTAGAGTTACTTGCAGACAACCCCTTATTTTTGAATGAAGGGGAAGGGGAGTGGAAGTTGCCCCATTTGAGGACAGTGTCTCGAAAATGTTTTGAAGTCCCAAGCGTAGCATGAGCTAAATGTACCTCCCTCAAGAAAGCTGTCTTACACGGACAGGAGTTCCCTCCGCTTCCTTTCTCCACCCTACCCCACTACCTGCTTTCTAACTCCGCAACCTCAAAATGACCGATGTGCTACCTTCCTCCGCTCCCTTATACGGACAGGGCTACCCTCCGTCTCCCCTACCTACCCTAACCCACCAACTGGTTTCTAGCTCCACAACCTCAAAATGGCCGACGGGCTACCTTCCTCCGCTCCCTTACACGGACAGGGGGCTCCCTCATTCTCCCCTCCCCACTCTACCCCACCATCTGCTCTCAAACTTTGCACCATTAAAATGGCCAATGTGCCATCTACCTCAAGAAAGCTCCCTACACGGACAGGGGGTACCCTCTGACTCCCCTCCCTACCCTACCTGACCACCCGCTCTCTAACTACGCGAGTAGAACATAAAGCGTGATACGTTTAAAGTGGTTCACCTGCATCCCGTTAAGGGGTGAATGATAACAACTCGTGAAGTCAAAAGTTTTATCTGCCGTGAATCTTCTGTTGTTTCCTTGTTGTCCTGATCACCTGGCTAAAGAAATAAAAAACAGTAATGATTTTCACGAACCGAAAATCCCCAAACAAAAAAAATATGTTGCCGCAGTTTACATGCGCGCGCGTGTCTCTGAAGAGTTAGCCAATCATTTAATTAATTCATTTCCCTTTTTTAAAAAATTTACCAAACTTGGCTTGCCACGAGTCTGTTTGCGAAGAAAAAGAAACCTGCCTGAGATATCGTTCTACTAGCCTAAAGCCGCTAAACAACAATTTCATGGTGCAATGAGTCAGGACAGTTATAGGATTAGAGATATACCTAAAGAGTGTGTTCAGTATTTAATTTAAATCATTTCTTAAAGTATTAATTCTTATATTTTGTGTGCAAAGTTAACGTCAAATTCCAGTAGACTGGTTTGTACTCACTCTCAAGATGACATTTGATCTTGACCCTTCAAAGAGAAAAAAAGAACAAAAAATAAGCTTAAGCTTTGAGCACAATGATAAGAAAATAGCGCCTTATTAGTGATAACAAATAAATAACAATTTCAAATTACCTTTGAACAATTGTTCTGTTGGTGGACTAATTGGAAAGGAGAAAAAGTCAGGATGTCAGTTCATGGCCATGACTGTTTATAATTATCCCGCGAGTGTTTTTTGTTCCCTAAGAATCAGATTTTAAAAAAAAATTATTTACCATTCGTCAATGTCATCTGCCTGGACAGGTTTCTTGGAAGTTGTTTGTTTTCCTTTTGTTTTCCCTTTATCTCCGGCATTAGCTCTGGCTTTACGACCACGCGAAGTCGCCGGCAAATTCTGTAAAATTTGAAAGGAATAGTTTATAATCCGTGTATCCCCAACATCATATCAGTATCGGTAAACATTTAGGAGTATGTAACTAATTATGAGTGTATTTAATTAAACATGTAATCAATATTTTCAAGAGTAACTATTTATGAGTATAGCTGAGTATATTTGTGAGTAACTAATTATGAGTATAATTAAGAGTGGAGTATAATTTTCACGGATAACGGTTTGTCAAAGTGAATGGTAAACAACGGTTACATAGCTGGAATTTTTTCGACGACAGTTGGGCTGTCATAGGTTACTTCGACGTCACATGACACTTAACATTAAGACTGTTTTCCGCAAAGTCTCTGAATGTGTAACATTGCAAAATCTCTGACGTCAGAAAGCAACAGTGCACTGTTCACTGCGTATGTTCCAGACCACTTGCAGAAGTTTACTTTCGTAATTATTTACACGAAGGTAGACATTTAGCAAATCACTTAGTGAATGTTCTTTTCTTGGAATTTAGTTAATTTTGTCCATTCATTAAGTGTTTACATTTGTCTAATCGGTGAAAAGCTTACCACGTTTTTGGAACATTCTGCTTCATCCTCGCCTCGTAATGTCTCAGCGCTTAAGGAAACTTGAGAAAACAAGTAGGTAAGAAAGTTAATTAAGAGCTTTCGGTTAATTAAACGTATCGGGCCTAGTTAAACTTGGAAACGTTGTTATGGAAACACTGCGGTTAAACTGAAAATCAATTGTTCTGGAAGACGATTTGCATCGGTGAAAAAGAGGAAGTTTTTCGTTGGGTTTAAATACATTACTTGCTTCGAGGAAACAAAATCTGCGTTCGCAACAGTTGTCTCTTGTAAGGATAAACTGGAAACCTTTTGCATTTATGATACCTGTTTCTGAGGGTTCAGCCACCGTTGCTGAATTCTTAAACATTTTGTTGTAGAGTCGTTTCAGCACAGCCTCGCCTCCATCACACAGGAACTACATTAAGAGAAAACATTTCAATAAGAGGAGAATTATTTAAGCTGCATTTCAGGAGGTAAAAGAGACCCAAACCAATAATATAGAAATCGCTTCAAGAAAATTTAATTGCAGGATTGAGTGGGAGATAATAAAGTAATAAATAATAAAATAATAATTACAAAAAAAATACAAATTCAATCGGAAGTTAGTTGGTCAGTCTTAAGACACTCTTATAAGAAGAATACATTTCTAAACTACTTCTGATTTTTTGGATATCCTCAAGAAACACGCTTCATATATATAGCGTTTGATATGTGACAAGTAGTGCAACGTACGTCTCTGAGCTGTGAACAGGTTCTTTCGTCGTATGCAGCAATCAGGACATGGCCAGGACCGACTAAAGAAACACGGAAAAAAGACACGCCAAAAGAGAGCAGTTCATGTAAGTAACTCTACAGAAAGTCCTTGTTAATCAATGCAATGTTAAGGGCCGAGTTATAATACATCAAAACTCAAGCGCGTTTTCCGATTGGATAAAAGCGTGTCATACGTGAAATGTCATTAACCACCTCCCTTGGAAACGTCCTTCTAAGGAAATAACTGTTTTCGAAGTCACAGCCGAAATTTTGAGTTAGAAGGACTAACAAAACACCTAATAAAAGGACTGCGCAATCGTGTTAACATAAAATAAACTTGTATACTTGGTTTAATAAGAACGCATGGCATAAGAAATGGTCATGAGAAATTTCGAACGTCTGAAGTTTTTGACAGAGTTTACCTTTATGCACTAATCTTGAAGTTGTGCTTATATCCTTGTTCAAAAATGCGTTAATGTTCCATCAAGAAAACAAAAAAGAAGGACAGTATCAGAAAGCCAAACAAAACAGAGATATTTTTACGTTTCTTTTCAGTTTTGGCGTCATCACGCTCTATCTCTTCCAAGACGTCAGCTAGTAATTTCCATTTAGGACTCTCTTCAAGAACAAATTCTTCTGTAAAACAACAAAAACAAGGTTCAGTTAAATATAATAAAATCAATTCTTCTTCATTGATCGTTTTAACATGACGTCACCGTGACCATATCAGGGAGGTTAAGCATCACGTTTATGCGAATTTGTACCACGTAACCAAGTTTTTTTCTTAACTTGTCATAATTCATCGCGTGCGTCCCGTAAGATGCAAACATCGATCGATCTCAACATGTGTATTTGTAGAAATATCCCGTTCGTGAAATTTCTGTGGCAGTTATTATGGCTGTTGTTTAACGATGCATATTTCTTTTAGCCTTTGTTGTGCTTTAAAATAGAAGGACTATATTTTAATTTCAGTACACTGTTTTATTTTCAGTTTAAGGGCGTGTCTTCAGATTAATGGTTACATAAACGCCCAACTTAGCATTTTCAATTTCGGACTCGTTTTTTTTTTTACCCGGACTCATTGGTTCTGGACTGGGACTCTTGATTTTCACAAGACGAGTCCCAGGACTCACCATAACTATTTGTAACAAAATCACTAAGTAAGCCGAAATTTTTTTCTACAAACCGTTCAAGCCTTTCATTGTCTCTTATAAAAGGTAAAGGAAACGCCTACCTTCCCGATCTTTGTCATTACTGGAATCTCTGAAATTAATCAATTGAAAAAAATATAAATCAAAGATGAATTACATTTGTGTGAGGTGTCTACCGGTCTTCCCGTACACTCTTAAAAATTAACTCGCACAACATATTGTAAATGAATAAACGATCAAATTTTTATTTTTCAATTGTACTTACATTTTTATACAGAAAGTTTATGGACGAGAATACGCATATTTTTTTCTGTGGCATGTTTGTAAAGTTATTGTTGCGGCTTATGTTTTTTTATCCACGCTTGTTATCATCACTTTTTGTTTTGGTTTGACGGCATTCATTCCGTCACTCACCTACTCATTCATCCTTTTGTAGCTTTTTGCTAATTTGTTTAAGTTGATTTGGCTTATTTATTAATTTGCTTGTTGATAAAACCATGATCTCAGCATTTGCCACGATTTTACCAGCACTCTACAGTGAGCAGTCTCTCCTTTTCTCCAGATTTTGTGAGGTGAGTGCACGCGCGCGCGAGCATCGGAGAGAAGCGAAAAACGAGGGCGGCGGCCCGAGAAGAAAAAGAGGGTAGCCTCTCCTTTTTTCGTGCCTCTCCCATCTCGTGCCTTCAGTCACGCGCGTGGTCATTTGCGTGTCTTGCGCGTTTTGCTCGACGCACCAACAAAAAAGAGAGACTGTTCGTAGTCTGGCATTATCCCAGCATTTTGTACTTACTGCTCTGACTTTTCTCCTTTCTTTTTCTTGTGTTTCCTTTCAGTGCTTTCTATAACTCTGGCTTTGGCGTGCTGTCAGGAAAAACGATAGTTTTGTTCGCAGAAAAATTCTAAAAAGTCACCACTCCCAAAGAAAACGACCCTCTAAAATTGGAGATAAAAACTCGAAAATGGTTCTGAAGTAATGAACATAAAAATATAATTCCTTGTTAGCCCTTGGGGGAGGAAGCGGACGTAAAAAATGAAAATATATAAAACCTACCGAACCGACAAGCACGTCAACGTAACGTAGGGATTACACTAGAAAGAACGCACAATATTCTCTCATTTTGTGCGTTCGAGCAAGATCAAACATGAATGGTCTGCAAGTGTGTAAAATATAATAATTAAGACCTTACCACAAACAGAGAATCTGCAGCATCCATAAACATCCAAAGGGAATGATTTTTGACATCGCGTTGGCTAGCCCTAAAAGGTGACATATAACTTTTGAGTTTGAGTCTAAACAAAAAATCTAGACGTAATAAACACATTGTAGCAAATCACACTGTGCTTGTTGTTTCTAATTCTTGTTTCTGTGGAAGTAATGACCCAAAACGATACATACATGCAAACTGAATTGACAGCATCCATTTGATTACAACCTGCGATCAGACACATGGCGATTGTGATTACCTGAGAGACTCCAGAAAGTTGTAGAAGGTGACGCAATCATACTGTGTAAGGTAACTGCAAAAAAAACAATAAGAAACACAGCTAAGAAGGTTGAAGAAAATTTTCTACCAGACAAATAGGCCTACATTAAATATATCATACACCAAACTATGAAGATACTGTGCATCTCAGATATTAGTAAAATCCAACTAGTGGTCTATTATCAATGCTGCGTTTTGATTGGTTGAGCTACTACTAGGCCATATGTTGTAGCCCACTAGTAGCGAAAAGTGCGGGCTTTTTGGCGGCGAAAAAGGATTAAAGTCTAGCTTTAACTGGCGAGAATATTTTTATTCTCGATATTTTTGACCAACTAGTTGAATTTTACTAAAACAATAAATTCCTCTCGCCCTCATGGCCTCTGAGTCAATGGCCCATTCAGCCGCTATCGACTCAGAGCCCATTCAAGCTCGAGGAATAATTGTTAAGTAGTCAAGGGAATATTAGTTGTGAAGGTGGTATATGTGACTACATGCTAGGTTCGTTCTCGCCTCTCTGGTCCCACGTCAATTCAGCCACAGGCTACAAGAGAGGGATAACTGACACCTATGCATTCTTTTAATGTTTTTTAACTCCAAAGAGTGACCAACATCAATTTTCTCCTAACAACTCATCGATACACAATCAAGAGAAAAAGTTCTGGGAAAGTGATTTGGTCTTTTATGAAATTCTCTCTACTTATTCTTTAACAAAATGTATAGAGACCAGTTAGGAGAATTTGTAGGTGGACATTGGGACTTAAAGAGTTAGCAAAATAGGATAAATAAAAGGATTTAGGATGCTTACAGCAAAACTAGCCTCAGGACTTTAAGGTCAGCAACCAACTGCTTGGTCTTGTTTCCCTGGAAACATACAAACATAACATTATTATAGAGCATTGTAAAGATGTACATGTAAAAGAATATTAATAGAACACATCACATGGCCATGGGGAAATACGCAATTTCTCTTCAAGCGTTGAAAAATATTACAAGTCCATCTCTGTTGTTTGTAACTTTAAATAACACAAGGAAAAATATTTATGTCAAAAAGCTGTGATTCATCTATATGTACCAGTAACTTACTTGTGACTAACTAGCTCCTTCTATAACTCAATTGCCTAATTTCAAACTGAGTGCAGTTGGGTATGACCCCTTATAAGTATGTTTGGTGTTTATCAGGCATATATTGAACTAGATACAGGCATTCAAAAAATAATTCCAAACTTGACTATGAAATATAGACAGCCGGATAGTGTGTCTGGCAATCCATACATTTCTTAGCAGTAAAGTTTCTAGTTTTTAAATAGCTGTACCTTGTTCACTATTGGCTACATTGTTACCAAACTTGAGAGGGCGTTTTGCAAAGTTCAGTGCGCTCTTTCTGACTACGTGGGTCTTGTGTTGTTTATCCTAAAATATATAGAGACTCATGCAGAGGCCTTCTTGGTTTGAAATTAGACATAACCGTCCACAATTACAAACATGCTGGTTAACAAACACTACTTAAACAGGTTAAAAATGATAACATATTTATTTACCAACTGATGCCAGATTGGATCCAATTGAAACCTCAGAACTTTATCAAAAGACTTGCTAATACTGTTCTCCACCATCAGGTCCTCAGGGTCAAGCTATAACAAAAATTGCCTCCATGAAATTTTGATAGAAGTCTTACAGGGTGCAATATTTCCTACAAAATGAGTGTGTGCTGAGCGTTTCAACAAAAAAAACATAGTTATTTCCGACAAAACTCACAGTAGGGTTGGCCCTCTTCAGCTCTTTCAGACAGCTGTCAATCAAATCAAGAGCTGCCGTTTGAATAGCCAGCATTGAGGGTGTTAAGTGTAGATGAAGCTCTATAACGTCTGGCTGAAAAATAAATACTTTGTTAAAAATAATTTACTGTTACCTCTCAACATGTATAGACAAGCTTAAAACATCACCCACCCACATGCATTTTGAGAAGACACACATAAAAGGAATTCATCTCAGGTACCCAAGGTGTAAACACAACAAAATAAAATTAATATTCTGTGCTGATTCCCAAACACTAGTTAACATGCAAACAATGTAATAATAATAATAACAATAATAATTTAATTTATACATACAGTGCTATTAACATATGCTGATCAATAGTACAACAATGTACACATTTAAAAAACATTACTATAAAGTAAGAAATAATTTTTTAAAATGCAGACCAAAACAAAAAACTCTTAAGGTTGCTTTTAAAAGTACTAAGTGTCATATAACAGCATGCACGTCAGCAAGTAGGCTGTTCCATAGAGCATGTGTGACCAAAATAAAAGACCCGCTACCAAGTGTAAAAAATTGCAGTATGTCCTGAGGAATCAAAGTTCTAACAATGGCTGTTATTCAAGCATAATGCATATGAGCTCTTGTGCTTAATCTGTATCACATCACCAAGGGTGAAAAAGTGTCTAGCACACACTAGAGGAATTAATACCTTGTGCTTCTCCAGGAAAGCTGACACAGTAGCATGGAATCTATTGAATTTCACCAATAAAAAAAATGCAAATTAATTGAATGTAAAGACACACAAATTGATTGTTTGGGCATGGATAAACCGGCTTTAAATGCAGAAATTTAATGTTGAAGGGTGTGCTGTTAAAAGCAAGTTACATTCTATCCTTGGGGGGGGACGTAAACGCTTCAAAATTTTTCTGACAACACAACATTGTATCTGACTTTATTTTGTTAGTTATAACATCAAAGAATAAGTTCTTGGAGAAAAGTGACTGACGTGTCCTTTTTAAACTGGAACATTGCAACCATCCAGGTACATACTGTAAGGACTCATCAGAGCGACTTCAAAATAGATCCATGATAAGACCCAGTGTTAATACTGAATGATTTAAAAATAGCTTTTTTAGCAGTTTTTAAGTAAAACTTACATATGTAGCTATATAGATTTTCGATTTTTTTAAACTTCTAAATCATACTTGTATAAATGTTAATGTTATTCTTAATTCTTCAGAATAACCTTGCCATGGAAATATTAGATTTTAGAATTTTTATTTCTTTTACAATACTTTACGCTTGCTTCTTTACATTTCAGTGTAATATCTGATACACTGTATGTATTTTTATCTGATGAATAAAAAATCTTATTATTATTATTATTATTATTATTATTATTATTATTATTATTATTATTATTATTATTATTTCACTATTTCACTTATAAAGCATTATCTATGTAACAGTCAATTCATAAGAATCTTCATTTTTGAAGGAGGTGGGGTTACATGGAAGAAGAAGAAGATTCATGTACCTTGGCCAAAGATAGAGTTTTCTAACAAAGAGGTTTTTCATAACTTTTTCCACTTGAAAGAAGCCCCTTGTAAAAGCCTGTGGATGATCTGAGAAAGCCTTTATAAAACCAGTCTGAAAAAAAGGCCAAAACAAGTTATATCTTGACATTTCCTGTTTGAAAAAAGCAGAGTACCAGACATAGAGCCCAGTGGCATGGTCAACCTTTTATGGGTAGGGTAGGTAATTAATAGTAAAAGAAGTTCCTGTTTTGTACCTTATCACCTTGATGATTCACTGTGGCAAGTTCAACAAACATAAACAGATTTAAACTTGGTCCTGAGCTATGAATAAAAATATGTGTGATGTGTTGGGCTGGACTTAAAACCAAGAGGACGTTGAAAGAGACAAATCTAAGGGCCTGTTTACATGGAGGTGGGGGACAGTTAGGTGAGGTAACCTGCTTACGTGGGGTAATCTGTCTGTCCATATAATCTCTCATTTTTATTTGATCACCTTTACATGATAGGCAGGGTGACCCAACACATGTTACCTTGCCTATCTGGGGTCCCCTACCTCCATGTAAACAGCCCTAATGCTTATACTTCAGCTACCTTAGTATCAAATTGCTATGTCCCACTGCATACCTTATTATTTTCCCGGTAAAGTCGTAGTATGAAAGCCTCCTGGCAAGATTCTATGATTCTGAAAAAGAAATGCCAATAACATGATATAACTGACTAGAGAAATTGCACTGCAACATCATGATTAATATCTAATTATTATTCTATTAAATTCATTGAGTACATGCAGTCAAACCCCTTTAATAAGGACACAGAGGGGGCCAAACAAAGTGTACATATTAACAGAATATCCATATTTAGTGGGCTGAATTTAGAGAAAATGTAAGGACTTTCTTTCCTCAGGGACAAAGTAAACTGTCCGTAATAATGAGGTGTTCATATTAACCCTTTAAGTCCCAATATTGACCAACCTCAATTTTCTCCTAACGATATCCATACAATGTCAAGAGATTAGGTTATGAGAATTAATGAAATGATCACCTAAGGGAAATTGTCTTAACCTTTTATCAAATTCTCTCAACTTATTTTTGAAGGAAATGTATAGAGATCAGTTTGGAGAATTTGTATGTGGGCATTGGGGCTTAAAGGGTTAAGCAGGTGTCCGTACAGCAGGGTTTGACCGTAATATCATTAGCAAAACCTTTAACATACTTGTGAGCACGATATACAACAATCCCTGTAACCAAATGAATGGGAAGTCTCTTGGTCAACATATCTACCACTAAGATTCTTGATGTCACAAACAGAACCCCTCCACTGAGGTACACAGACTCTCTGCAACACAAAAATAGCCAAATTTAATTGTCATTTTTATTTTTTAGAAAAACCTTTGTCC
The DNA here is from genome assembly GCA_964035525.1 of Porites cylindrica. Taxonomy (NCBI): domain Eukaryota; kingdom Metazoa; phylum Cnidaria; class Anthozoa; order Scleractinia; family Poritidae; genus Porites; species Porites cylindrica. The sequence continues at coordinate 1,502,694 of OZ037788.1, read as the reverse complement.
TACAAGGTAACATATTCTTCATATTCATTAGCAAGGTACAAAGAATGCCAGTTAACAGGCTTGCCATTTGAGCATGTTGAAGTTGGCATATACTAGCCACAAAAGTCATTTTTTAACTACATGTAGCCAGAAAAAGATTTTCGATGAGCAGGATTGATTCCAAAAAAAACTTCAGTAGCCTGTCAGGCAAGTTAAGCAAAGAATTCACTAGTCCAATAGCAAAATCCACTAGCCCCAGGCTACTCAACACGACTTTCTATGCACACTGCACAAACCTCTCTGAGGAACTGAATTCAGTGGTGATGACTTTTGGGAGTGGCACATCTGCAGATTTCAGCTCATCAAGAATATAATCCTGTAAAAAAAATAAAATAAAATAAAATTCTGCAAATCAGCACGAGTAAATAGAGAAAGAAGAAAGGACACCTGAAAACAAAAAGTATAAATTGTATACTTGAGTTGGGACACACTAAGCGACATATCATAGCAACATGGTGCATCAACAAATCACTCTTTGTATACAGGTCAGGTGACAAGTTGTGCAAAACATTGTGGGGGCAAATCACTTCTTGCGTGCTAAAGAATTTTTGTGAAAATCGTTGTCTCTGCAATATAATTTTGTACTCACTATCTGTCTTCTTATTGGCTGAGAGCCTACGATTAATTTTTGAAATCAGTGTAACCTACAGTGTAAATAACTAATCTAAAGGCTGAGTGCGCAATGTATGATTTGCAAAAACAATATTAAAAAGTATTGCGTACAATGCATGGCGGTTTGTAGTTACTTTCTTCAAATACATGTTTATTAAAACAATTATTGGATTCTGTATTTGTGATATCCGGAAGAATCAAGGACCTTGATAATTCCAGATATCACAAAAACCTCAAACGATAATATTATACACTTAATGTCAGATCCCAAGGGAAACAGTTAGTTTTGTTTTCCCAAGAGTCCTGATGTTTCCCGAGACGAAGTCGAGGGAAACATCAGGACTCGAGGGAAAACAAAACTAACTGGCTTCCCGAGGGATCTGACATTAAGTGTTTTGTTTTATTTCTAGAACTTTCACTTCAACAGCAACAAAAGAATAACCGGAGCAAACGAAAACGAACCAAAACAGTCGACTCGGTACTTATAACAACACAAATTTAATTCTCAAAAGTACTGAATGAATGATTTACAAACAAAAGTACTTTCCTTATATCATCTGCATCTTTTTCCTCCACTAGCTGCTGTTTTCCTTCTGGGAACTTCTGGGATAACTTTAAAAATCGTTGCTTTTTAGCTTGAGGCTTCGTGATTGTGTTGTTGTGTTCATTCACGAAAAAGAAAACCGGCAGGACCTGGCGGTGTTTTTCCCGCCTTCTGTCACGCCACTTTCTACCATGCTTTGATCACGTGCTGCAATGTATCCCGAGCGGGATACATTGTTTAATGTATCACGATCGGGATACATTTGATTTTAGTCAAGGCCACGTGACCAAGAATCAACCAATGGCAGTCCCTGTTTAGTTGAGTGAAATTCTAGGAATATAACAATGTTCACAATCACCTCTTCTTGATCGGTTGTATTAATCACCAGGACCAATGAAATAGAAGATGGATCACTTGTGACACAGTGTATCTTCAGAAAGCTTGCTATTACTCTCTCCATGCTCAAACCCCTACAAACCACAGATATTAAGAATGAACTAATACATAGCAACAAGATTGCATCAGTGGTCTGCTCACATACATGTAAGTTTACAGGTATCAATGCGTAGTGCTTCTCAGATCACGCTTGTAATCAATCAATCAATTTTATCTGTTGTACATGTATATGAGGTAATGAATGAAATTGTAGAACATAAGCTTAAACTCAAGCTGAAATAAATAGCTATAGTTGTTCGCTCTCTATCAATGGTCTTTATGTGCATATAAATTCAAGCAGAAATCAAGACATGTTTTTTACTTTGAAATGCTTACGTACTTCGCTGTAACAAACAAGCCATCGTCGTCCATGAGCTCAAGAAACATGGAATTTTCATATTCCGACAATGAGGCCGCCATTTTTGCTATAGTCTCCGGGGAAAGACCGCTGTTCAAAAAACTCCAGGGTTTCTAAAAGTCACCAGGTTCTTCGCGGTCAGTGGCGGCCCGGAATCTTGGAACGGGAGAATTAGGAAAAGATAAAAAGAGGACTGGGAACACTCGCTACTGGCAAAGGTCAGGTCAGCGGTGAATATATAGTATGGCCTTGGAGGGATTTCACGATATGAGATATGGAATAGGCAGGCCAGGTGTCGTTCAAGGTATCTGCTAGACAACGTCTTCTATTCTTCCATGAAACAAACGAATTTAAAGACCTCTAGTGTGTCTGAACGCGCGCAGGCCAAATAAATTTTGAATTGATCATGATATCTTACCCTTTGTGGAAAATGGTGCCCTTTGTTTAATATCCCTACAGAAGAGTTTTGATCAATAGCTCTCAGCGGGCAACTTTGAAACACTTTTCTTTATAGTCACGTACAGTGAAAGGAACTGTAGATAAAATATTCTGAATCTAATAGGTTTAGGGAAATGATTTAGTCCTTATTTTTGAGTCAGTCCAGTTCAAGACGAGGCTGTTCCTTCTGCTACTGTGCTCTTGCGGTGTCGTCTAGGTTCGCGTGAGTATTTTCTTAATTAGTGTACATTGTATGCTAGCGACCTCGACACTATAATAAAGTTCTTACTTAGTTACATACTTACTTACTTACTTAAAATCACCAGCTACAAAAGTGAACGGAACAAATCAAAAGCCATCCGCTACAATTTTAAAGGCTCCTCGCGTCAGTCTGTATTTGTTCGCCAAATGAAAAGGAAACCGCAAACAAATTTGGCGACAGGTTTTGTGAAAATATAATTACGAGGCGCAAGGTTACAAGAAAAAAAGAAAGAAAATGGTTCTGCCTTAAGTTATTTTGAACAGGTTAAAAATTTTGAAAAGCTCAAAAATTGTATCCAAAATAGCCATTGTTATTCGTTTTAAGGTAGTTTCCTGTTTACAATTTTTTTATTTATTTCACTCAGTCAGGAGACAAAAATTGAGAGCCATTTTATATTATAATAGCGGTTACTGAAAATCGCACTAGAGATAATAAGTTTGCCTCCTAGAGTGATCATGAAAATATGGCGCTTTTTGTAATCAATTTCCTCAATTTTTGACAACTGAATTTCTTCTCAGATAAATAAAAAGGACTAAAAGTTTACACATTTGACAGAGGCAAATACCAAATACAATACAATATGAAAAGTATTAATTTTACAACCATTGAGGATGGGTGAATATAGAGTTGTTGTTTGCCATGACTACGAGGCTCAAAAGCATTTGCAACTTTCTGCATCCTTTTAATCAGGAAATTACCGGCAGAGCGAAAAGAAGCACCTTCTTTAAAAATTAGTTTTCATTGAGAAGGTAAAACGCTTCTGCTGTTTTTGGAGTTTTTCTAGAGAAGGTTAGTCACATAATGCTTTTTTTTTTCTACCTAGCGTAATGTAATGCAATTTCCTGTCTGAGCATTCATCCCTGGAAGCAATTACGCTCTTTTCGTTTCTATTTATTTTTTTTTTTGACTTTATCTTCGACATGAAGATTTCGGTACCAAAACAATCCATATAATTACAAAAAAAAACAAAGTAAAATAAAAGTTAAGTAAGAAAGAAAAGAACAACAACTATGATATTGAATTACTGAATAGTATTAACATAAGAAGAAAAACTACTAGGCTATGTACGGCTTCTACGTTACTCGTACGGTAAGAAAGTTAAGTTAGAGTCCGGATTTATAACAATTTAGAATATTTTAATATTCACAATCAATTACGTGCATTTAATCAAGTACAGGGCGAAAAAAAAACAATTTAGTTGTTTGACGCAAATGACATTTGCCTGACAGTACTTTAAAATAAATGTTTTAAAAGAAACCGGCGCCGCCTTTGGTTACGACATTTGTTCAGCTGTCGGAATATGGCAGACAAGCGTTCAAATCAAAGATGTCAAAGATATGGTATTTATATCAGTTCTATAAAGCGAAACAACCATAAACTATTGTCGACAGACGGAAAGAGCTATTTTGTTTCAACCGCCAAAAGTTACTGGTGTCGGCAGCACGCGTGTTTGCTTCAGTTGGATTTTAAGGAAGTAACCAAAGCAATCCCGGCGATAAGGGTACTCTGTTTATTTCAAAGGTAACTTAAAATACTTTAAATATGAATTTTACAGAACTTATTCCAAACATACCTTAAATGACTAGATACAAAGCAGGGCCGTATTTAAAACACAAAAGAAGCATACATCCTCCGTTTAAAACCAGCGTCATCAAGCACTGAAGATTAGGTATAAGTTAGTTTTTTAATGGCAGGGGTGACGAATGGTCTTTGCGAGCATTCGCGAGCATGCGAGCACTGCGATTTTTTTGCGAGCACGAGCAGAGATAAAAAAAATTGCTTTGCGAGCAGCGAGCAGTTTAGAGAGTACCGACTCGAGGGCAGCGAGCACTTCTTATATTTTCCGCTTGCAGCAATCCATATGGAAAACCTTTTCTTTAAAATAAAACAGGATGTGGTTTGAAACGGGACATGACTGATGTGGATGAAGAAGAATCTGAAGAGGAAAAAGATCCTCGTGTCAGAACAACCTCTTCTGGAAGAATCGTAAGGTTTCCAAACCGATTTTATTGAAAACACGGTCCAGTTAAAGCCCAGTGAGTAGAGCGGTATAGAAACTCAGAAGAACTCAAGATAACAATATCTTCTCTTTTTAATCATATATAGCTAGATAAGCTAATTTATTATTTATCGTTGTCATTTATCGCGTGCATTTCCACTGAACTTGATAGCCATATATTTATAGGAATTAAGCACCATACAGAATTACATTTACTTTATTTCAAAGAAGGATTTACAAAATTTCGAGCAATACTGACAAGAAGGCGAGCATGCGAGCAACTGCAAAAATTTGGGGAGCACGAGCAAGCGAACACTCGTTTAAATTTTGCGAGCAAATCGAGCAAAGGTAAAATTTTGCGAGCAGTTAAAAATTTTAATGGACAATATTTCATCACCCCTAATGGCCGTAATCCACACAAACTCGTACAGTACTCGGAAAAGCCGTCACCGAACCAGTCAGGTGACAGATTAGTAGCCCTTTGCATGAAATGATACATGACAGTTTCACAGCAAGAAATGCTAGGGCTTTTATCTCGTTTTTCCCTCAAAAGCGTATGTTCCTGTGCAGCGCAACGTCTGATCATGTATCAAACAAATGCTCCTAAGAAGACCAGCACAAGTAAGAAAAGGGTTGATTTGTGACACCTTTGTCGTAGTTTGCAATGACCTGTAAAAGCAAGGGCAAATATTGTAATGGAAAAATTAAAGCTGCATAAACACCTGTAAATGAAAAGAGAAGAGTTTACGAGCAAAGTTTGTATATTCTGTTACGATGCTCTCTATTGAAAGGAAGGGAATTTCTAATTCATTTAGAGAGGAAATTGACAATTTGTATCCTAATTCCCGCTGATTTTGTAATTTGTTGTCGGCACAATTTTCGACGGCTCGTTTTTGATTATTAAGTTCAAACAATGGTCCTACCCCTGTCCCCAGCCGTGGGCTGGGTGCGTCGAGACATCCGCGGTTGGAGACCAAGCTTAGCTCAGTCATAGTCCAAGTAAGTATACTTTGAATGAAGGTTTTGAAGCAAAGTCATTTAGAGAAAAATTCAAACAAATGTTTACTAAGATGAGTTTTACAGAATTGGTTTTAGTGCAGATTAGACGAAGAGAAGGGTGGATTCAAAGAGGGTGATATGAAGCACCTACATAGAGGGTAACCCGATTAAAAAAATACTAAATATGATTTCTGATCTTGAAGATAAAGTAAGCAGGTTAATCCAAAAACACTCAAAAAAGAGAGGAAAAACTCAATGATAAGAAAAATTCTAGCAAAGAAATAGATGAATTCAAGACGTGATATATGTCATGAAATAAAAGGTTTACTCACCAAAAAACGCGTGAAGTTTTAGAAAATTAAAAATTCAGAACTGTCAAGGGAAATTAAAATGCAAACATTATGAAAAACTTTACCAAATTAATATTGTAAGGATTGCACATCTGAATTTTATCCATTTCCTTCTAAACGGAAGGAACTTTCATTGTATATATCTCAACCTTTTTAAAGTAATTTGCTCCAGGGCTTAATTACCTTTTTAACCCATTCGCCCCGAACTGCCTGTAACCGCCCGTGCGGATCCACTTCCTTTCTACCCTTTGTGATGTCATCAGTTTTTAACGGTCAAGGACAACTCTGTAAACTAACTTATGCAGAGTGAAGAGATCTTTCAAGCCATGCCAGAATGAGCACAATTCAGTCAAGGACACCGGAGAGAGAAGCAAAACACCATGTGTCATTGACCTGAAAATCTCCATGAAAATCTTGTTCCGTTGCTCACCTACCTTTCCTTTCACCTAATCCTAAGATCGTAAAAGCTTTCCTAAAAACTTTTCCCACCGAAACGAAGCCTACTAAATGCCCAGCAAGAGAAAAAAAATGAGGCAAGAAAAGCGAAAAAAGAGGGGAGGAGAGAAAGCGAAAAGTAAAAGTCAAGCCTGTTGTGTCACTTTTGAACCCACGCATGCCCGAACTTCGCAAGCTGATATTTTGCATCCGGATCAGAAGGCCGCGAAGTGTACGACCTGTAAACCGGTTCGTGGTAAGTTTTAGCTCTTTATAGCACGGCAGTGACCAGAAAACCACTCGACTAGCCTCAAAACGCGTTTTTCAGCAAAATCTCCAAGAGCGAATGGGTTAAAAACCATTTTATCGCCAGCACCAGGAGCTCATAGCCCAGTGCCCTCTCGGCCTCCTCAGGCTGCGCTCGCTCCATGCCTTTCTCTCCAAAATAAAAACTGCAGTTGATAAAATAGCTGAAAATAGCACTGAGTACGGAACATCCAACCTCAGCCACATCGCTGTCAGAGTTTTTTTATATCTTTTTAAAATTGCATATTTGGTTTTTCTTTATACTTCGGACATTGCGGATCGGAGGAGTATCCCCTATAATGGTGTAACTTCATGGAGAATAGATCTAAAATCTTAAATGCCTGTCAAGTTGAAAGAATTTAATATCAAGTTGGCTTAATTACAAGTGTGACTTTAATTTCAGACCTTCATTTGAGCCACGCAACAATAGATAATCATTGCAAGAGCTTTGTTTGTCTTTTTGTTTCTTTCTAGCTAAGCTTTTTTCTAGCTTTTTAGTCGAGCTTGCTTGAGCAAAGCGAGACTCTGAAACTGCAGTCGCTTTTCTTTTGTCGGTGGGACCTAGTTTAGTAGACCTAGGCCGCGCGTTCCTAGCGATGACCATGGAAACTAGGGATAAGAATCATGGCCACTTTCACTATATGCAAACGAGTCTCGTGATTAGCATGCGATATATTTTAGGCGATGACTGAAATGACTCTCTTAAGTTTGGCAATGATGTAATTTTCCTCGAATGGAGGCCCTTGATTTTCGTGTAATTATGCACGACATGCGGGCACTGATTAAAAAGGAAATATCCCCAAGTAAGATGGGAAAATATTATAGCGGGGAAATCCTATTTTGTGGTGTTTTAAGGCGTTACGTTTCTCAGAATATTGTCGCAATTACTGGAAATCTACGGTTAAATAGTTTCACTTTGTTTTATGTATTTAATTGATAGATTTTCGCAGTTGTTAAGGTGTGAAGTCGTGTTGCACTTCATAAATACTTGGGATATCAAGTATCCACTTTCACGTAATTTTTACGTGCGTACGTGCGCAAAATTTGCGTTCACAAATAAAATAGAGGCCATGTATGAAAGGCCGCACGTACAATTATGTTAGCGTAAAAGTAGAAACTCTCTCAACTTGACGTTTAATCTCAACACTTTATATCTTACCTCTACTTTATTTACGTGATTCAAATTTACGTGCTTTAACGTGCGAAGCCAAAAACGGGTCAGTGGAAATCTGCCATACGTTACATATGTGTCACGGATGTGTTATATACGGGTAGCTTTGAACTTGACTATCCACGCACTCTACTTGCAGCACTTCATGTCCATAGAATAGAAATCCCATATCGAGCTTTTGCGGAGCGGTTTGGTCCAAGAATTCTGTCGCTTGAAAGTGTTGATTATTTTGGAACAACTGATCACTTCAGTGGTCGGAAAAAAAAAAGAATAATCTTGAAGGTTTACTAGAAAATCTGGATCGAGGATCGATAGTCTGCTTAGCAAGCGTTTCCGTTTGGTTTCGGAGCAAAGGAAGACCGTGGAACGGGATTCTCGGTTTTGGCCGCGCGAGAAATGAAACAAGATCCACCCCTACCCCTTTTTTTACTTGCGCCATTTTTCGCGCGGTCTTTGACTCTCGTTTCTCGTTCTTTGCTCCTAAACCGCACGGAAACGCAGGCTAGAGGACCGAGGAATCAGGGATCAAGGATTGGTTAAAAAGAACTTGAAAATAAAACAAATAAATAAATCGTGGATCAGTGGTGATGTGGGCCGCAGACTGTAGATAAATTCACACAGAACATAACCCCGTTCGCTGTACTGAACACTAAATTCAAGTAAACTAATCCGAGTCTGTCTGAGTCAGTGATTGTTTTGACGAGAAAGTGAAATTTTCCTGGTAAATGAAACGCTTTATCCCAGTGATACTGTAATAAAAGAAAAACTTTAACAGTTTTTAATTTTGAATTGTACATTTGCTTTCACTACTCCTTACTTTTCTTGTAATTGTTGTATGCACGACCTCATCAGCAATGCTGATCTTTTTATCGTGCTAAAATAAAGTTCTTATCTATCTATCTATCTAAAATGCATGCTGTGTACAACTCTAAACATTGTACTATAAGACTGTACGGAGATATTAAAAGTAGATACTTAGCAGCTATGGAAAATGTAATTACTTTCACGCCATTTGGATATCTTATAAAACGAACAACAAATTCAGCAGCAATACGTGCGAACTGAATTAACTGTGTGTTGTATAAGGTTCTGTTAAACTGGCACATTTTTCCTGTGCTGAACATATATACTGTACCAAGCCGTATCTTGGTCCGGTACAAAGAAGCTATGTATATTTATACCGACAGAGTCATGGGCCCCTGATATCGACAAAAATCATCGTTCAATTTTTGGAGTGTAAAATCCCTGAAAGAGTACTCCTCAATGGGCTTTACCTTTTACCGAGGTAAAGCCCGAGGTAAAGCCCCTCAATGGAGCAATATCAATATGTAGGATGAGATGTGCGGCCTCTCTCTCCTTGCAATTTTTACTTTTTGAGTATTCACATTATGACATATAGCACTCGTTTTGTATTCCAAACAAAAAAGAAGTATAACAGCAACGGCGCCTTTGACAGCGAAACTCATCTCCAAGCAAGCGAGACTCAACGCTACTAAGAGCGTACATGTTTAACTATAAAAGTTTCCCATCTGTTTTACCTCCTAAAACATTCTTACATTATTCGGCAGGCGTCATGCACTTGATGGAAGTGTTTCATATTTTCGCTACTGTGTCACTGTTCCGTGACCTGGTGACTAGTACCAAAACCTTGGAGAATTCTACCGATTCCCCGACTGTTCATCCAAATCAAACTGATGACGTTGACTCCCGTTGTCATGGCAAGTTCTCTCCAAGAGGATTCTGGGATGCTACATGTCAACTAAATGGTTCCTTAGGGCCACCAGCCCCTTTGGTCTTTTTTGATTCGCTGTAAGTTTTTATTGAACAAAACTCTTGCTTTATCCTACCTTACCGATGCCCCTTTGAAACTACCAAAACTTTGCATCTCCAAACCTTCAGTCGGCTGGCTTTATTGAGCAATCAGTAGCCTCACTCTAGTGCATTAGTTTTGCGATTGGTCTGAGTAATTAGACGGATTTCGCTTGAATTAACGCCACTATCGAGTACTTTCTTAAAAGCAAGAGCCCCACTAAGCTAGTGAAGCTTGTGTTCAAGTCACTCGCAAGGTTAAGTTACACGTCCTTTACCTTTTTATCTGTTTATTTTTTTGGTTTGTTGCGTTTTGTCAGTTGGTCTTCTGTATACAAGGTCAGAACTTTTCAAACACTTTGGAGGATCGAGACACACACAAAAAAATTTGAAGGTGGCAGGGTTTCTCTTGAATTTAAAAAGGTGTGGAATTTTTTGTGCAAAGGGATAACAGATGTAGTGTCGGACAAAATTAAGAAACAATGGTATTACTTTGAGGGGATTTTTCCGGAGAAATTAATCCCCATCCAGATTGCTATGGATGGATAATGTTTCGCCCCAATGTACGGGAATATTCAAGACAGTCTTGGATTCTGGATTCCACGCCGTGGATCCAGATTCTAGGCACTGAATTCCAGTCTTTGTCAGTGGAACTTGGAATCTGGATTACAATCGGTTCTGTATTCCTCGAGCTGTATTCCGGATTCCAAAGTCCAGGATTCGCCATTCCACAGGCAAAAATTTCCCAGAATCATTTGCATGGGGCGAAATGTTACGAAAAGGATTTATTGTTTCAAGATCCTCGATTATTAACCGTTCTCTTGGAGGACTGAATGAAGTAAACAGCATGTTTCTCGCCTTTTCTTCAGAGATCTATCAAGAAACAGACTTGAACACGTACCAACAGAATTTCTTTCAAACCAAAGCCAGTTGACAAACCTGTAAGTAAATTGTGCCTCTAGCTACAAAATAATTTAATTTATTAAAACTAGATATAAGGGGTTGTTACTAACTTTCAGTATCACCTTTGCAGATTCAAAGGATCTTTATAAAATGACTGTCAAACGAAAAATAATGGTTTGCCTTTGTTTTTTGTTGTGCACTCAAACGAAAGTTCCCAAAATAATTAAGGAAGTAATGTCGGTTCCTTCAGTTTCAATTTTATGACGGGCACAGCAAAAATGAACTGACCACGAAAATTTATTTCCAAAGATATTGCTTTGTTCTCTCTGAAAATTCTGAACTTTTAAAACGTGATAGCTCAGTTTGAAGTCTTGGCGGTCGTGAATTATTCCCTAGTTTTATCCCCAAGATTAATTGTAACCTCGCTGAGGCTGAACTGGAGTCTCATGATGAGGAATATCCACTAAAAAAGCTTGGTGCAGGCGTAAAATAAGCTAGCACCCCCCGCCCCTTCCACCCCCTTACACTTTACATATTTGTTCAGTTTGTGTTAAGCGTTTTCCCAGGCCTTCTCGGTCAATGCGTTTCGGTGACGTAAAACGCGCACACCGCGTCAGCCAAAACTAATCGGCCCCGCAAAATAACGAGGCCTCGCGGCTAGGCAACAGGAGGTGGAATTGTAAAAACATTCTAACCACTTTTTTTTAGTTCTTTAGCTCACAACAATATCTCCAGCATTGGAAACGGCGATTTCGGGACACTCGCAAAGCTTAAAATATTGTGAGTAAAAAACAGTAACTTTATTTCCTTTTACTGCACTGTATATTCACAGGCATACTAAATACGAAATATCAGTGACAGATACGTTAATTTTGACACACTTTTTAAGGTTTGCCTTGGCTTGGCCCTAGTGATATGAATAATAAACAACGAACTTCTCCCCGGAAACGTCCCTCAAAAATGTTATGCAGCGTTGTGTATCTGAGTGCGTACAAGAAGACTCGAACTAAGGACATTATTCGCCTAAAAGGGTGTTAATGTTAGCCACGAGCCAATTAAAAATCAAGTTTCGCGAGAATGCGCGGCTTTGTCAAGATCGAATTGGCTATTGCTTAAAATGCAATACAAATTATATGGCATGTAGAGCTCTGCGCGTTCTTCAATTCTCTGCGCATTCTTTCAATTCTCCAATCTTTATTTAGTTTTAATCAACGAACGTGAGTCCAACGATATTTTCGCAATTTTAAACTTGTTTTTCCTTTCCACAGAGACCTAAGTTTCAACCCACTGCAAATATGGAAAGGTGACGTCATCAGTCAGCTTCCAAACCTCGTTACATTGCACGTGACCGGAAGTAATTGGATCCCTGAGAGTAACATCTTGACTATTTCCTCACTGGTGAGCATAGAGGGCGTTACTTGGAGTCAAAAATGCGCTAACTGTAGACTCGTCAACTTAAAGAAAAAAAACATGTCTGTTCCGTTCACGCCTAACGTGAATCGCGGCGACCCAGCTGATAACTTTGTTGAACATGGATTTTATCCGTTTTGTTCAAAGTATCTGACGCACTGTGCGCCAAAGTCTATTAGCTATCCAAGCGTCGCTGAGAAAGTGAGTCTTCCAGAGAATCTGTTCTATGCTTCCTACACAATGGGTACCATCGCTATTTTATTAAACCTGATTATTTTCTCAACGATACTATCGTCAAGAACCCTTCGTAAATCAACGGCAATGCTCCTTATCGCCAACATGGCCTTATGCGATCTTCTTACTGGAATTTATTCGGTCATAATTGGTGACTTAAACATATTTCACTATTTATCAAAGCACAGACCTGGAGAAAAGCTTTTAATCGGGGGAGGTGTTCTTTGTCGGGTTGCCACCGCGATATTTACCTCCTCACAATGTGTTGCTGCAGTAACGTCTTTACTGCTCACAGTTGAGAAATACTGCTCAATTGTTCACTGCATGAACCCTGTCCATCGACTGAGCAAGAAAGTAGCTGCTTTCTTGATACTGCTCTTTTGGCTTCTCTCTCTGGGATATGCACTCGCTCCCATGTTTGATGTCGTAGATCTCTTCTTTAGTGCAACATTGATGTGCAGCGTCCCAGTTGGTAAATCTACGGAAATGTTTCTGGTAAATTTCGGAATTCTGATGGCGCTTTACATTGCCAACGTCCCTCTGTACGTGGGAATATTCCAGTTTGTTCATCGATCAGACGCTCATCTGGGTATAAGACGGGAAACTGCCATTCTACGAAAGATCGCTCTGGTTGTCGGAACTAATTTTGTACTTCTTCTGACCCCAATGATCTTAATCATTACGTTGGTGCCAGTTGAAAACATTCACAACTTCATTGACTTGAGCAATGATCGAGACAACAAGTTGCTATTTGTATTTGGATTCTGGTTCCCTAGCGCTTGCTTTGGATTGAATGCTTGTATCAATCCCTTACTCTGCGCTTTTAGACAGGGACAGTTTGTCAAGCAGATCAGGAGAGCACTGGACTTCCGTTTACTGCCTCATCTAAATGTCGCCTTTTTTTCACGACGACAAAATGGAGGTATCCCCTCGGTCTCTCAATTAAGCAGCAGTTCATCTCAAGTCGTTCTTTACAGGATAACTCATTATCAGAACTAAACTTCTAATAATAATTGCGAGCCACAAGACTAGCTCGTAATCCTGGCTATTAGGTTGCTATTACGCATGCTTGACACGTATGTAGCCAGCATTCGTGTGGACTCCCACTAGAATGCAGTTTGTACCTTTTACTACTACTACCACTACCACTACTACTCTTATTACTGGAGAAGTAGCTACAACAAGGCAAGGGAGAGAGACATCCGCAAAAATAAGGTTCATGCAGGGTCTACCCCAGGGGGACGCTTTGTGTCCTAATGGTAGCGTGGCGCCTGCGGGCAACGGAGGGATACCGGTTATCCAAGCCTATAGAAGTCAAAGTCACCGATCTCCTGTATATCGACGACCTGAAGGTTTTTGCTGCCTCCGAGAGCAAGCTGAACCGAGTGCTGAACGAGACTAGAGGAGCGGAGCAGGATATCGGCCTCCACTGGAATCAGAAAAAGTGCTCAGTGGTACACGTGAAGAGGGTAGCCCAAGTGCTAGACGAGTCTGGTATGAGGATGGAGAGGACAACTACCATCACGGCTCTTGGGGAAGGAAAACACTATAGATTCCTGGGGGTGCTAGAGAAAGTTCGACAGGATGAACGGCTGGCCCTAGCGTGTGCGGCTAAAGAGTATCTACGCAGGATATCTATTATATGGTCCACCCCCTATCTGATTGGAACCGTGTACAGGAAACTAATCAGTATGCACTCCCGGTACTGCGGTACTTGATGTGGACACAGCATTGGACTCTAATAGAGTTAAGAGATGTGGACAGAGCAGCTCGAAAGATCATAGTTGAGAACGGTGGCAAGCTCCCATCTAGCCCAACTTCTTTGTTGTATCTACCGAAGGAGAAATGGGGTAGAGGCCTGCGATCAGTCGAACACGAGAACAAGCTCACTAAAATCAAATAGCTACTGAAATTGTATCAGAATTCGGCCCAGACTGTGGAAGCAGTTAGAAAATTTGAAGAACATGCCATGGCATCAGGTCACCAGTCGCTTGTAAAGGAAGCAGCTAAGTACGCTGAAGAACTCAACATCACACTTCAGCTAGATATCGTAAATCCCGTGTGTGTTACAACAGAGGGAAAGGTGCCGGTGACTGCAGCAAGAGCTAGGAATCTCTTGAGGAATTCTCAAGAGATGCAGTTCTTGTGTGGAAAGGAATGTTATTCCGTATCAGATTGGAAGATGAGAGCCTAAGCATAACCAGCTGCTTGCATGGTTAACAGAGGTTGGGCTAAATGCCCTACATATACCATCGCGGGCATGTATGAACTGTACGAGCAGTTGTTACCTAGGAAGCTCTACATAAAGGAGAAGACGCAAACCTCCACCGACGGCGACGTCTTATGCAGGTTATGTGGGAAGGTAGCTGAGAGCGTTGCACATGTACTGGTTGGATGTTCCTCTCTGGTACAAACCTTGCGAGAGCATGAGTTGGTAGAAGAGGCTCCACCATGTTACTCACCGGTGATGCCTAAACCAGCCTAACAAAACACCACGAGTGAGGCGTTTTGGGATATTTCCATCTATGCAGAGCACAACGAAGTTAAAGGGAACCTCCACTCTTACTACAGAATAAGTTTAAATCGAATAAAATTATGTTGATAAACAAATTTGTTCGAAATTTGTCTTAAAAATAGTGTTTATATCAGGAAAAGTGAATTTTAAAATCGCTTATTTTCACTTTCAAATTTCGCGGGCGCCGCCATCGTGAATAATTGTGACGTGTTACGGTTGCTCTATTGTTCTGACACAAGGAGCTTTTGTTTAATAACAATAGGGCAACCATTACACGTCACAATTATTCAAGATGGCGACGCCCGCAAAATTTGAAAACAAAAACAGGCGAATCTAAAAGTTATTTCTTTCAGATACAAACGCTTTCTTTAAAAATATTTTAGATTGACTTGACTGTAACAGTTATTTCCTGTGATTTAAAGTTATCTTTTTGTTGAAGTGGAGGTTCCCTTTAAAGCAAATCGGATCGACGCGCGACTTGTCAGCCACGAGAAGAAAGAAGTCTGCACAATTGAAATAAGCTGCCCATGGATTGAGAGTAGGGCCAAGAAAGATGAGGAAAAGACACTCACGTATGGGCCCATGATGTGGGAGCTGAAGCAGAGATAAAATGGTTACAGGGTTGAACAGTACAACGTAATAATTGACATACTGGGAGGTTACTCTAACCACCTAGAGAAGTCGGTGAGGAAGCTACCAGGAGCGAGAGCACGGGGCCTACTTGAGCGGTTGCAGAAGTCGGTCATCTCAAACACTTCAAGTTGGACATTGCCAGAAAATTTAAGAAATACTTAGTTAGGGCGAAGGACACCAGATTTTAAGTTTTTTTCTCCAGAAGTCCAGAAAAACAAATGTCACAAAACCTGTGTTTGGATTTTATAGCTTAAAAGAGTTTGATATTATTCTAAATAGGCTTTTAGTAGGGATAAACACGTTATGATGGCCTCGAGTAGGTTTATAAGAGATAATGAGAGTATAAAAATGAATAATTTTCTAAATAGGCTTCAGGTAGAGATAATTATATCATCATGTCTTTACGTAGGTTTCACAGAGTATACGAATTTAATAATATTCTAAATTAGCTTTTTAAGTAGAGAGATTCATATCATTATGTGTATTAGGATTGTATTAGGTTTCGTACCGAACTTTTTCTACTTCTAAGTATAGCTTATCAAGTGGTGTAGGTTACGTACGTTATGCGCCCTATACTACTCATAATGTGGACAGCATTCCAAAGTTTTATACCGCGAGATAATAATAATAATAATAATAATCATAATCATAATCAACATCATAATCATCATCATCATCATCGCGGGAGACAACAGAAGCGCGCAATTCTTAAATTTTCAGGTTTCTATTAAGCATGCACGGCTCGTCTGTAACAAGCTTCGTTTGGACTTTCACTAAGAATGAGTGGAATGCACAAAACGCAATCTGATCACGCGCGTTTCCTACTCTTTCCTCTTAGGGTTGATTTCCAGTGTCGCGTGATTTTTACGTGTGTACGTGCCGAAAATCTACGTTCGGCCATGTTGGTGTCCCAAGCCAAACCTCTGGGAGTTGTACTCTTTTCTTATGCAAACGCCTTCTTTTGTTCCAATAAATTTGCATAGATGCTGGCCACGTGAGTGAAAACATTCTATAAGAGGCTTATTGAGGAACTTGGCTAGAAAAAAAATTGTCAATTTTATTGCATGTGTTTTCTATAAATTTGGATTTGAGTCTATAAATTGAAAATAGGTATAAAAGAAATATATTTTAAAATTAATTATGTTTTTTTCTAACATTGGTTAGCCAGATTTTGCTCTGATTACAACCTTAACTTAATTTAGACTTGGTGCTTTACATTCTGAGAAATAAAATTGACTTGAACGTTAATAAGTTTAAAAACAAATTTTCAGTCCATAGTAGCGTGTGACATTTTCGGCTTGTTACATTTTTTGTTCTATAACAAAAAAAGTCAAAAATAAAATATGTAAAAAAATAATCACGTTACATAATTATAACTTCGAAACGGAAAAAATACTGATGAAATGAAAACAAAAGTATCAAACTGCGGAGTTAAACTGGTAAGAGTTAACAACAACAACAACAACAACATTTACTGACATTTCCATGAGTAGATGGCATTGCCGATTACAATATTGATTATGTTCAGATAAAGGGGAAAAAAAGAGAAAATAATATTTATCATTGTAAATAATAATAACAATAATAATAATAATAAAGACAATAATAATGGCAATAATTACACGGAAAGTGCTAGCTATATTGTAGCTATGTTTAATGATCTACTTTCACGTTTTTCGAAGGCCAGAATGCCACTCCTAAAATTGTGAATTGTAACTAATATTTTCTTTCCTTGCATTTAATGTATATATATATTTTCTATATAGTTTTTATGTAGTGTCAGCTCCAAGATATTAGCTTGTTAGCTACTCAAAAATTCGAGTATAAATAAAGTTTTATGTTATGTTATTTTTGAACGTGGGCGTCAAAGGTAAACAGCTCGTGTCTAACCAATAAAATGCTCAGTCTTCTTGTACATCGAATATCCCGAGGAACGAAAATGTTAAGACGGCTGAGAGCAGCACTCCTAGGAGATTCTAGCCGCTGATAGCTTTTATGCCTTGTTAACGCCTACAATAAGCAGTGAAAGAAAGAGATAACATTTTTGTTTTCAAAATTCTGGCCGCAGCACGTGCGTACGTGGTTGACAAAGATCAAACGGTTTTCGGCAATTCGCTCGCGGTGACTGACATAAATAGTAACACCTTTTATTCAAATCGCGCCAGGCCGCGCCCAATCGGCTTAAAGGGTGGTTGACAAAAACAAGAAATATTTTTAATTCATGAAGTCCACGCCCAGATTGACTTCAAAACGTCTTTTCGTTAAGATTATCCCCATTCTTTTTCAGCATCTCGTATAACTCCTTTCTGAAACAATCCCTCCCACGCTTCCATCAATTTGGACACTTTAAAAGGGGCAGCAGCGATCATGCACGAAACAGAGTTTGTTGTTCACTTTTGCAACACCCAACTCACTAATCCTTATTACACCATACTACATTATCGACTCTTCGAGGCAGAAAAATACTTCGTACACGTCTACCACGTAAAACAACGCATCTGCCTTTACAAGTATGGCTGAATGGAAAAGAGACGAAAAATCTCCCATGGACCTAACAGATTTCAACCCATCATTGACAATATCCCTTAATTCCGCTTGTTCAAGTACAACCTCAGCGACAACAGAAGTTAACGACATTCAAATTCAACTAACCAACGAAGAGAAGAAAGCGGCGATCCCCTCGAGCACCGTCCAGCAATATTCTCGAGAAATGGACCAAGACTCGACGCGTCCAAGAGACAATGCCCATGACATTCACAATGGTAACTTTCACTACCAGCGTCGAATGGGAGTCGTTCAGGCAAGCGATTCAGTGGCCTCCCAGCGAATGAAGGCAAGAGTTTTACGAAAGATTTTGGGAGAACACTTGCTTTCAGAAAAGCCAGACATCTTTAACAAGAAACTGTAAGCAACTTTAGGAGTTTCAATTTGAAAGTATTGTGCATGCTGGCGTCAGAGCTGGAAGAAAATATGTTGAATACAGTTTGAAAAATAAATAAAGTGTAGAAAACGAAAGTGACTCCTGGGAATTAGGGTGGGTAAGCCTTTTTTAAAGAAAGTAATGTTATTTTATTGTATTTGTTATATATAAAAGGGGAAAACCAATTTCGTTGTTCATATTTTCTAGATTTCTTTATTTGAATATGGAAGTATTCACTAAGGTCACGGAACCAGTTTAGTGATCTCGAGGAGAGCAGGAGATTTTTACGTGTTTGGCTGCTCTATTATGTCAATAATGTTTGCTGATTCGCGAGAGGTTCGAAGAAAGATGTTTATATAAGTCACCAGAAACTGTTGCAAGAATTTTTGACTGTTGTAATTAGTTGTTAATGGCTGGTTTATCATGAATTGTCAGAAACGTTTTGGAGCCCAAATTAAATAATTGTTAGAATATCTTAATACCACAAAATTAAAAAAGCCTTTGTCCTTTCTTGAA
>OZ037788.1:1281306-1476306 GCA_964035525.1 Porites cylindrica | reverse complement strand
TAATCAAGGATTTCGATTCTTCAAAGGAAAACAAGTTGAAACAAATCAAAATTTCGCTTCGTGATCGTATGGAAATCTTACGCAACTTGGACGAAGCAATTTTGGGCGCCTTAGAAAAGGATGAAGAAATCGAAGAAGAAATCGCCGACGCAGGAAGGTTTAGCGAGAGAATATTGGAGCTTATCGTGGAGATCGAAAGCGTGCTGTCGCTCCATGGAAGTAAGAGCCAGAGCGGGAATGGATCACCGACCCAAGTTTCAAAAGCGGAAAGCGCTGGCAGCGCGAACAAACACGCGAAACTGCCCCGAATAAGTTTAAAGAGTTTCTCCGGGGAGCCAAGCCAGTGGTTGACATTTTGGGATAGTTTTAGGAGCGCTGTTCACGAAAATACCGAAGTGCACGACATCGACAAGTTCAACTACTTGAAAAGCCTCTTGAACGGATCTGCAGCCGCGACAATCGCCGGTCTACCTCTAACGGACGCCAACTATAATGCAGCGATCGAGCTCCTAAAGAATCGATTCGGAAATAAACAAGTAATCATAAGCAGTCACATGGATGGCCTTCTCAAACTGACGCCCTTAGGAAACACATCGGACGTTCGGAAATTACGGCAAACCTACGATGAAATTGAAGCGCACGTAAGAGGCCTACAAGCGTTAGAAGTGCCTACAGAATCTTATGGAAGTTTTCTCGTACCGGTGCTTATGACGAAAATTCCCGAAGATATTCGCCTGTTAGTGGGCCGTGAAATGAAAGACGGAGAATGGAACCTCACTGAAATCTTACGACTTCTGCGCAGTGAAGTAGAAAACAGAGAAAGATGTGGAGGAGTGCAGGCCCTGGCCCGAAAGGAAAATTTATACAGTCCAGAAGATCGAAGGAACGCAAAATCGCCAAAATCAGGACCGACAAGCGCGTCAGCATTGTTTTCCGGAAACCAGCCTTCAAATACAACACATTGCACATTTTGCAAGCAACCGCACCCAACAGCAAGTTGCCACGTGGTGACAAACAAAACAGCGAGGAGAGAATGCCTAAAAAAGCAGGGTCGTTGTTTTATTTGCCTTAAAAGAAGCCATCTTGCGAGAGATTGCCCATCAAATATGGCTTGTTTAAAGTGTTCTGGGAGACATCACGTTAGTCTGTGTGAAATGGCAATGAAACCACAACAACGACAGCAGGAATCCATGGTTAGCCAAAACAACGGAAATACCACCAATACATGGCCTTATCGGCAACCGTCGCAAGCCTCACAAACAAGAACCTTTTACGTGGGATCGCACGATTCAATTTTGCTACAAACCGCACAAGCCTTCATCGGAAATGGAAACACCTCGACTGGAATAAGAGCGAGAGTAATTTTTGACTCAGGAAGCCAGAAAAGTTACATTACTCAACGCGCACGTGACCAACTAAACTCGCCAACAATCAGTAAAGAATCGCTCTTGATAAAAACATTCGGATCTGGCGTCACCGGGCAACCAACGGAATGTGAGAAGGTTAAAGTTGCCGTGAGAAATGTGAACATGTGGTCATCGCGAGAAATTGAAGCCTTTGTTGTACCGACCATTTGCACACCAATCGGAAGTCAAGAGATTGACACTGCCAAGGAACAGTTTTCTTATCTCACAGAAATTGAATTAGCCGACGGTGACCATGGAAACGAAAATCTAGAAATTGACATGCTAATCGGCGCTGATTTCATGTGGTTATTTTTCACTGGAGAGACGAGACGAGGAGAGAACGGCGAAGGACCTGTGGCGAGCTGTACAACCCTGGGATGGGTACTATCGGGCCCAGTCCCCAGCGAGAAGAAAAGCGCGCAACTTTCAAGCGTCAATTTTGTCTCCACACACGTGCTAAAAGTTGCCTGCGAACCGAAAAAAGAATGCCACACGGAAGAGCTTCTTCAGCGACTATGGGACCTGGATTCAATCGGGATTAGAGAGAAAGAAACTGTCCACGAGGCATTTCTAGAGAACATTTCATTCGCAAACGACCGATATTCTGTGAAGCTTCCCTTGAAAGAAAACCGAGACCTACTGCCTGACAACTACGATCTAAGCCTTGCAAGACTGAACTCCCTCGTGCGACGTCTAAGAAAAGAGCCTTCTATCATGAAAGAGTACGACCAGATCTTCCAAGATCAACTGCACCATGGAATCATTGAACGTGTGGATGAAACCGAAGAACAGTTACCAGGTCAGACGCACTATTTGCCCCATCAGGCCGTTATCAGAAGCGACGCCTTAACGACTAAATTGAGAGTGGTGTTTGACGCAAGTGCCAAAGTGAAACCAAGCTGTCCTTCCCTGAACGATTGCACTCACACTGGTCCACCGCTGACCCCTGGTATTGCAGACATCTTGATGCGTTTCAGAGCCCATAAAGTTGGATTAGTCGCCGACATTGAGAAAGCCTTTCTGAATATCGCAGTGGATGAGCAGCAAAGAGACCTGATGCGATTTCTGTGGATTGACGACGTTACAAAGGACGATCCAAATGTTGAGATCTATCGCTTCTGCCGAGTTATCTTCGGTATGAACTGTTCTCCGTTCCTGCTCAACGCGACACTACGGCACCATGTTACCGAGTACTATGCACATGACTCAGCCTTAGCAGAGTACACTCTAGCAGGCCTGTACGTGGATGATTTGACATCTGGCGGCGAAGACGATGAAGAAGCGTATTCCATTTACAAGGAGACTAATTCTTGCTTCGCAGCTGGGCGTTTCAACTTACGCAAATGGGCGTCGAACAGAAGAGGAGTCATTGAGAAGATTTCAAGTGACAGAATGAAACGAGAACGTCTTGGGAAACAAGAATCCGCATCAGACGAAGAACAATCTTACGCAAAGATCACCGTTGGCGGCCTAGAAGAAATCGACCCCACAAAGGAACATAAGGTCCTCGGAACAAATTGGAACCTGGAGGAAGACACCATTGTTATGAAGCTGAATAAGATCGTCGAATTCGCCAGAAACCTGGAACCTACAAAGAGAAACGTTCTCCGAATTGCAGCCAAACTGTTTGATCCTCTAGGACTGATATCACCAGTGATGGTGGTGTTAAGAATGCTGCTGCAAGAACTTTGTCTAAGTAAGTGTGAATGGGACAGCCTCACCCCTCAACCTGGAAGAAACCGCCTACAAAAGTGGCTGACTGACCTGGAAAAAGTTGGCGAAATGACTGTGAATCGTTATTACTTCCCAGAAGAAGAAAGAAGAATTAAGTTTGCAACTCTACACGGATTCGGAGATGCTTCAAAGGGAGCGTATTGTGCAGTAGTCTACCTGTGCATTGAAACCGAAGATGGCTACAAAACAAGCCTCGTAGCAGCCAAGAGCAGAGTTACGCCATCTTCGCCTATGAGTATTCCCAGACTCGAGCTGCTTGCCGCACTAATCCTGGCCCGTTTGATCTCTACCGTACAAGAAGCCTTAGCCCAGGTATTGAACACCAAAGAAGTCTTTTGTTGGACCGACAGTATTACAGTGTTCTACTGGATACAGTCCAACAAAGAATACAAGCAGTTTGTGCAGAACCGCATAGACGAGATCCACAAGTTGACCGATGCGAAGAGCTGGCGTCATTGTCCTGGAGTTGAAAATCCTGCTGACGTTGGCTCCAGAGGGTGTCTCGCATCTGAGCTCGTGGATAACCGCCTGTGGTGGGAGGGCCCCGCCTGGTTAAAGGGCCCACCGAAGAACTACCCGGCCTCTGAAGTCTCAAAAGAAGAAGATCTGACAGAAGAATGCAGGACGGAATTTAAAGCAAAGGAACAAAAACCTTCGAATGTGACTACCATGGTTAACCTGACCACAGAGCCTAGCAATCCTGTAAAGCTGGCTGAAATCATCGACTGCGAACGTTTCAGCGATGCCACTAAACTATTCAGAGTAACAGCTCTCAGCCTGAAGTTCATCAGAAATCTGAAGTCAGCAAAGACCGAGAGAAGAGAAGCACAAAGTAAACAGACCACCCTTACAGCTGAAGAAATCAGTGAAGCGAAAGTACTTTGGATCCGTGAAGTTCAAAAGCCCTTTGAAAGAGAGAGGAACTTCGAGAACCTTAAACAGCAGCTTGGGCTGTTCAGACATGAAGATACCATTCTGAAGTGCAAAGGCAGACTTGGAAACGCCCCGTTGAGTGTCGAAACCCGTTACCCCTCACTATTACCGAGGCGGCATCACGTGACAAGACTGATTGTGGAAGCCTGCCACCGGAAGACCAATCACGGAGGAGTGAAGGAAACTTTAGTCGAAGTAAGGACAAACTTCTGGATTCCAAAGGGAAGACAGTACGTAAAGAGGATCCTGCATCAATGCGTTATTTGTAAGAAAAGAGAGGGAGTGCCGTACAGACCACCACCGACCGCTGATCTACCTGAATCAAGAGTCTCCGGAAGCCCGGCCTTCACCCATGTGGGAGTGGATTTCGCCGGCCCTGTGTACGTGAAAAGCACCAGCGGCATTACTAAACAGATGAAGAAAGCGTACATCTGCCTATTCACCTGTGCAACCTCGAGAGCCTTACACCTAGAACTGACACCAGACCTCTCAACGGAAGCGTTCGTCAGATGCTTGCGGAGGTTCATAGCCAGACGTGGGAGACCAGCCTCCATAACAAGCGACAACGCGAAGACCTTCAAGCGAGCCAACAAGGAGCTAGGACAACTACTTCAGAACAAGAGAACGCAAGATTTTGCCGCCAACCAAGGGATCACTTGGAAGTTTATTCTAGAAAAAGCGCCATGGTGGGGAGGCTACTATGAGCGTATGGTACAACTAGTAAAAAGAAGCCTTCGCAAAGTTCTCGGAAAGGCGCAGCTGTCCTTTGAAGAGCTACTTACAGTCTTAACAGAAGTGGAGGGAGTACTAAACTCACGTCCCCTCACATATGTCTACTCAGACATCACAGATCAAGAACCCCTTACACCATCGCACCTGGTCATTGGAAGACGACTTGCCACACTACCAAACCCCGCCGAGCTAAGCGATAATGAAGAAACCGCCTCCAGCCTTGAAAGGAGAGCGCGTTACCTCAGCAGACTACTAGAACACTTCTGGAAACGATGGTCTAACGAGTACCTTGTTGGACTGAGAGAATTTCATTATTGCGGAACCAGAGGAAATCAGAACAAAGAAGTCAAGGTTGGAGACGTCGTTCTGATCCACGACGACAGTCTAGCGAGGTGCAAGTGGAGATTAGGAGAAATCACCGAGCTGATCGAGAGCAAAGATGGACACAAACGAGGTGCTGTGTTGCGAGCCATCAGCAAGAAGGGAAAGCCCTCAACGATGCGGAGAGCAGTGCAGAAACTTGTCCCACTGGAAGTGAACACCGGAAACCTGCCTCAAAACGAACACGTCGGAACCGAGGAAGCTGGAATTGTCCAGCAGCCTGACCATCCAGCTGAACTTGTGAGACCACCGAGACGAGCAGCAGCAGCTACTGCAGACAAGATCAGGAGACTTCTTGACCAACAGTGAGCAGTTGGTCAAGGGGGGAGTGTCAAGAAATCGAGCCTATGAACAATGAACACTGAACTGAAACTAATAGAACAATAGAAATAGCGGAAATAGCCTAGGAAAATGAACACTTGAAACCGCACAGAGATTTGTTGTTTTGACTAATTTAGAATTTAGATGTTATCTGATCTACGTGACCGGGCGTAGTGTTACATGGCAGAACTTTGATTGTAGTCTTGAGTACGGATAGTGTTTATTGAGAGAACCGACTAGTTTTTTGAGCTTTACCGCCTTTAGAACATCAAGCCTTGTTACACAGAAGGATTCAGCCAATAAAATTCTTTACACAGCTCTTCCAGAAGGCATAACCGGCCATAACCTCTTTGATTTGTTCACTGATGAATACGGCTGCGAAATCACAAAATTGTCGGAGCTAACGTTTTTCATCAAAAACATAATGATCAGCGCTTCCCAGCAGACATTAGGGAGCTTAAGCAGCGACGTTTTTGAGCGACGCACGTCAACCGGAAGTGAGGTATTTTCCCTCTTAACATGCCTTGATGATATAAAATTTGTATTCATTTAGCTTCTTTACTGTTATAGAGGCGATTTGACTGAAAATTTCGGCGAAACCACCGTCAAAAAATGAAAAAAGGCCACTTCCGGTTGACGTGCGTCGCTCAAAAACGTTGCTGCTTAAGCTCCCTAATGACATACTACTACTTCAAGGGTGACGCACAGCGGGCCAATCAAGGATTCCAAGAGGTTATGGGGTACTTTTTCAAGATTCGCAGAGAGTTTGATAACAGGGTTTGGGAATGCAAAAAAGACTCTGTTAAAAACGCTGAGAAAAAGGCCAACAAAATTTTGAAGGAGATGAAAGAAAAAAATCAGCCACACGAAATCATCGTTCACGCTATATTTGATGAACTAAAAACACAGCATTCTTGGTATACCTGGGCTGTAGCAGCTGTCAAAAAGGATCGTCCCCATTTTGCTGAACTTCATAGGCGTGGTCAAGCGAAATTTAAGTTAGACAGCGTTGACCCAGAGTACTATGTTGTCTACCAAGACGCCCAGGATCCTCCTAGCACCTGTTCGAGCATCCCGCAAATAGGGAATTTATTGGTTTTCAAAGGGTGCGACGGATGCAATCACAATTACATCTACGCAGATGAAAACATCTTGTCTCATAAGACATGCTCAAGACATGAATTGGTAAAAATGGTTCCCATTGAAGATTTGTGCGAGGAAGCGACATCGCTAGAGCCGTCGTATCGTTCGTGCATTTCAGACTTAAAAAGACAAATCAACGAGTGGGACTTCATTTCATCTACGGTAGATCACTCCGTCAAAAACAAGCACAATTGTGGGTCAAGCAAGTGTCAAGGTCATGGTCATTGCTTGGTGATACCATTTACACAAACACACCAATGCATTTGCCGCCCATACTTTGAAGGTGAATCTTGTGAAGTCCCCGCTGACTTTAATGACGACATTGAAAGAATGTTAGCCGATCTGAGGCGGTCGTTTAATATCATGAATGGCGTTCCCACTGCTGTAGACGTATTCTTTTCGGTTAGATCTTTGTCTCGGAACTTAGACGAAGTGGTAAAGAAGATCCAGGATTCCAAGGGTTATACGAACAAAATCGTGCAGCACTCACAAGTTATTTACAACATCGAAGACATTGTAGATCTCTACGCAAAACTGCAGACGAACGACGTAACTTTCAGTCAATTTGGGCAAGACGTCAACAGGTATTTGCAAACTATCACTACCAGTTTTCAACTAAGGAACAGACTGAAGAAAATGATCCTTGGTCAAGGAATTTTAGACAGCCCAGGCAAAGATATTTATAATTCTTATAAACGGGACTACTTCAATGATAATGGCGGCGCTGGCTGCTCGGCGGGATACAATGAAGCAGTCAAGAGCTTCAGAGACAAGTTGGCCTATTTGGACCAAGCACTCGGTGAAGCTCTGTTGCTCCACAAAAAATGGCTAATGGAAACAAAAGGGACGACTGAATCTCTCCGAGCCAAGTACAAGAAAGAAGCCATGTTCATCCACAACACCTTCAAAGGTCGTCAAAGAGTCTACAGCCGATACTGGAAGTCTTACAGCTGTGGTAATTTAACTGTTGATGGTGCAAATATTAATTGCAAGGACGAACTAACTTTTGAAGGGATGACATTGACTGTAAAATGCGACAAGCAAAGACAAGCAACAAAAGGAACAGTGACTTGCAAAAAGGATGGGGACATCTTGCAATGGGACTCTCAACCAAGATGTAAATTTGTTTGGAATACATGGGGTTCATGGAGACAATGTTCCAAAACTTGCGACACCGGGACCAGGCGACGCAAAAGGTCTTGCATGGGAACAAACAATACCAACGACTGCACAAGAGATCAGGGCGGAGTGGATCATGAAACTGAATCCTGTAACACACAAAAATGTTGTTCTGCCCAATACGACAAGTTTGATTGTTCCAACAGCAAATGCATCTCAGCATCTTGGAAATGTGACGGAGATAATGACTGTGGAAACAGCCACGACGAAAACAAGGCCCAATGCCCACACTATATTCGCTCAGGTGATATAGTGGCCCTGAAGGCAACGAAAAAATCTGCTGTGTGGTTGGGTTGTTGGGGAATCTGCAGGTTGACAAATTGCCCCGGGTATAATCAAGATTTGAGTTCATCCGTATGGAATAGTTGTAACGACAATCTTTTCAGGGTCTATTTGATTGACCACCAGAATGAGAAACCGGTTAAATATGGCGATCAGATACGTCTCGAGAGATTAGGTTTGAATCGCCATGTAAACTGTTGGGGCAGTGGTAACGGATGTGAACTAAGGGAGACCTGCAGCGGCAACAGCTGGTGGGACCACAACATGAACTGTCGCGGAGCCGTCTTCTTGATATATTCAACGGATAGCAGTCGCCATGGCAACTAATGTTCATCCAACACTCAAACCAACTGTCGCGGAAAACCCTTACAGCAAGGAGACGAAGTCTATCTGCAGTACTCGATTAACGGCAACATTGCGTGGTGGCTCAGTCATTACGGCAATGGAATCACTACTCAAACCTGTCCTGGTCTTGAAATCACGACGCACGAAAGTGATGGCTGCAGCTCAGAAAGCTGGACCATTTTTCATAAATAGTAAGATGGGAAAGGTGATGTAAAATAAACTACCGGATGTGACTTTCTTTTTGACAAAATCAAAATTAGTAATCATTAGATTCAAATGTTTACTCTCTTCTAAGATCACGTGCTCGACACGTGTTCATGTGATTTCCAACTGATTATGTATTTACCACTAAGAAGGATTCGACAACTATTGTAAAGCTTAACACATCTCTAAGTCTGAATAAACCACTGTGAGCAACACGAGTGTCAAGTTGACTGCGATACCCTGAGACTCCCTGCTCGAAATTCCAGGGGCTCGTTCACCGAAAGTCCCGATAAATAACGGGCCGGAGAGCTGTTGTTGTTTTTATTCAGGATCTAGGTATAAATAAGTGTAGTTTTGAGATAACATAATAAAACTGTTACTTGACAAACCAAAATGGACAGCTTTGCTAGCTAGCAACCATGCAATTGTGTTTTAGATTTTGATTTAAATATGAAATTTGTATCTGTTCGGTCATCCTAGGGCAACGGTTGAGTCTTTTCAAAATTACAAGGGCTTCAGTGTTATTTTCTCGAAAATTTTAGATGCAATTTAAATTTTTTCGAAAGGTATAATTTTTCTGATTTCTCGCTCCAGCGCATCCGAAAAATTTAGGTCTCCTTTTTCAAAGACAAATAGCTTAAAGCGAAAAATTAAACGTCAGAAGATCGTAGGGAATTTATTAGATAAGCTTCGAAAAATGTACATGAATGGAACGGTTATCTAGAAATTCTTAGCCGTACTCAAGCTATAGAAAATTCAAGGCAATTTTTGCTTCTCCGAACGTATATTCTACAGTCTACAGAAAACAGTCGCTGGGTGTCCCTGTTACAAGTGTAATTTACGAGTACGGCTATCGCTTTTACAGCCTGAAAACAATAATGTAAGTCAAAGTTTTAAATGAAATAACCTTAGTATTAAACCTTAGAAAGGATTTCACCTACAACGTACACACACCCCCAGTGGGGATGGGGTACTCCCTATCATGGCCTATACGGGGACTGGCTCCGCCCAAAAGGGGTACGTTTTTCAGAATTCAGGTATGTGAAAGGGAAGACTTTTCACGTAAGGGTACGAAAATTTGTAATATCTCGGTCTGTAAAAAGGCCCAAAAGGGCTAACAGATGTATTTCTCGGCTTTGAAAAAGTCGAGAAAACCTTCTTAAGTTGTTTTCTGATTTGTTCATAAGGGATGCAAAGTTCTACAGTAAGTATATGAAAGGGGTACCATTTGTCAATTACAAGGTATACGAAAGGGGTACCTTTTCTTTCAAAATAGTGACTAAAACTCGCCGGGTAAGGGGTTGGACTTTGGGGCAGAACCGCACCAGAAGAATACCTTGAGTAGGTTGAGTACATCCCGCTCCCTCACAGGATATACACCAGTCATTCACGTTTGAGACACTTTGGATGACCCCATTAAAAAAAGAAACACATTAAGCTACAAATCCTAGCGTAGATGATGATACTGACATAAAAAAATAATACACTAATTGTTGCACATGGCAACTATAGATTCCACAGCACCAAATAACACATCCCAAAGAGCATGGAAATAAAGCGCAATTTGTTTTTCTCTTTCTTGCAAGCAAGATTTTCCGAGAAACATCAAAGAAATTGTCAATGTTAATTCATTGACAACAATTTTCCATGGTTTATACACTTATCCAGCGAAGAAATGACATCAAAATGATCAAAACTTTGCTTGTGGTTTCAATTGAACAATTTGACATCATTCCTAGGGCAGATAAGAGTACCGAACATGGAAAACTATTCTTGATTTGTTTAATACCTTCAGGTTACACAATGCCAATGCCAAAATCACACCGACTAAAACACAAATCAGTAACGTGCTTCCATTTCTGTTTCTTTGGATCATACAATTCAACACCTGTTAGTGTCACAGGAGGGGAGTACTCTTCACTTGCTGTTCGCCCACCAAACACATACAAAAGTCCACTGCTGACTGCTAATGACAAACCTGCTCTTGGTTTTTCCATGGGAATCAGCTCTGTCCACTGGTTTCTTTGAAGGTCAAACTGTTCCACACTAGATAGTGTTCCTTCCAGTTCATTACAGCCGCCTGTTAGTAATAAATTATTATTGAAAATGTAAATTTAACCATTTGGCTGCTATTAGCATTCAAGGTCAAAATAAAACCAGAATAGAGCTATTCTAAATTTTTGGCTTATTCGTAAATGTAAAAATATTCAAAAACAAATACCATGCCAACCTTGTTCCCAGGTTCTCTCTCCTACCTTTCTCTCTCACTCCGTAGGAATGGTTAGGAGAGAACCCTGGGAAGGAGGTTGGTAGCATGCATTAATGTACTAAGTGACAGTGTCATTATTCTTTTGGAGCTCTCCTGCATACACAGTGTAAGCAATGGAGCACCATGTCTTAGAACAATAATTGTTCTAAGAAATTGTATCTGCCCATTCATGTTAACGGATGTGAAATGTCTTACTTACTAATCTTAAAAGTCTAAGGCATATGTAAAATGTTAAACTTGATATTCAACACCCATGTTGTGACCAGTTTCAAAATAGGGTATCTGCTGACCAGTGTCACACGAATGTATTGCAGGCTCAGGTGTACAACTCATCGAGGTGTAACATGGTTTTTCATAGTTTTCTTCTGACCAGTTATGGTATTCAAGTGATCACAGGCTCAGAAAACTTGACTTCAAAAAGACATTTGTTACAAGTTCTCACTTGGCTTTTGGCCTTGACTATTCTTGTCACAAGAACTGCAAACCGTTTGGACAGTACCATGGATCAAGAGCTCTGGATGGGACCAGGACAGCACGCAACTGTAGTAGCTTCAAATTTTTGTTAACCAAGGTAAAAGTGATTGTTTCAAATAACAATATTTCTGAGGCTAAACAGAAAGCTGGAAGTATGTGTTTTACAGACTTCCTGCTTCAGGCCCTAGCAAGAGCTCTAGATTTGTGGCACCGGCCAAAAGGATCACAGCCTACTCCAGTGAAGTCTCAATCTTTTCCTCACCTACAGCATACAGGCTGCCTTCCAAGGCTGTCAGTCCAAGGTATGCTCTCCTGTGATGCATGTCGGGTAGTCTCATCCAAGTTTCACTGACAGGGTTGTAACACTCGCACACCTTGAGTTCTTCCCCTAATTCACTCAACCCTCCTGTGATTTAAGGACAAAAAGCACCAGCTAAAAATAACTTCCGCATTGAATATTTATCATACACATTAAACCTGCAGTCGACAAAGTGTCATGTCCAAAAAAGCCAAGCAACATGTTGAGCATTATTAATACATTAGCGAAAACAAAGATAGGTTTTAAAATTTCTATGCAGATTACCAGAGAGCACAAAATTATAGAAACAGCAGTTTGTTGAATGATGGCAGTCAATTTTTTACACTGTACATGTGTTGAATGAGCTTTCTACTCATTTATAACGCTCAACATTTTGTTAAGCAATAGCCTACAGTACAGTGCTTTTAGTGAGCTAGCTCTCTGTTTCTTATGTTGTAATTTACTTAAAGGAGCTGTGTCATGCAGTTTACATCAATTCAAACACCACGGACTAGCCTCATTATGGAAAGAAATAACAAAATAATCATGTGCAACAGTTAAATATACAAAATATAAAGGGTGGACAAAATCGAAGAAGATCTTAATGGAGTACTGTAGTTTGTTTCTTTGTTTTTTTTTTGTAACTGCTGAGTCTAACAGTTTTTTTAAAGTTTATCTCTGATGCTAATTGCAACGTTGATGTTAACACTAATATTGGAGACACATAATACCAAAGCAATATTTTTACCAAGAAGAGTAAGTTTCATATTGAACAAGATCTCTTTTAGTATAAGAGGAAGAGTAAGGAGAGTTATATTAATGCACTTTAAAGGGTTACCCTTTCAAGCTCCCTTTGTCAAACTCACCATGTAACAAGAATGAAATTTTAAGGGTTCATGTTCCCTCACAAATGCCTGCACAGTAAGCTAATTGAGCAATAAGGTTAAAATAGGTTGAACCCTGTGTTATGGTGGATCTCACTGTCACATAATTTTCAAGTGCAAATGTAAGTAAATTTTATGGGTCTAAGTAAAATAGAAGCAGTGTCTGAAAGGCCGTGCATAAACACAAAAGTTGAGCAAGGTTCAACTTCAATGTTTATGTGTGACCTTCCATGGATTGCCTCTTTCTTATTACGCATGCGCACGTGAAAATTAAGCAAGAGAGGAAATCCATTCTTATTCATAGAAAAGGTGACCTACCTACTGTATATATCAGTCCATTCATTTCTGTGACTCCAAGATGAAACCTCTTTGTTTCTACCTTTCCGACTACTTCCCAATGATCAAGATCTGGATCATACCTTTCAATATCCTCTGCAATCTCAGCCCCAACCCAGCCACCAATCACAAACAAGAAGTCTTCAACAACACATACTCCACACGCCACACGTGGAGCTGTCAAAGGAGCAACAAGTGACCAAGATCTAGAGGCAGGGTCATAGCATTCCACAGTATCATAAATAAGAGAGTCATTCTCTCCACCAATGGCATAAATTAACCCCCCAGCAGAAGCTACTGCATGTCCACTGCGAGCAAAGCTCATCTGTGGTGTCGAAAAACTGTCACAGGTTTGTGAAAAGGAATCAAACTTCTCAACAGTCGAAAGCGATGACGTGTCACTCCACCTTCCACCTACTCGACGACTGTACCCTCCTATGATATAAAAACACTTTCTTGAAGCATGCCTTGGTTGTGTATGTGCTTTCTGTAGCCCATGTCCTAAGGCTTGGTAACTTCGATATCCATCAAGAATTCCTGTTAACATCCTCTGAATACTTGCACTTTCACAGGTGAGAAGGTACTTTTCAAGAAATTTTGGAGATATAAGCGGGAGTCTTATGCGTTCAAGGATTTGCCCTAGTGACTCACGCCCTCGAGAAATGTCATGTAACACCCAACGCATAGCAGCCTCAAAGACCTGTTCCTCAGATTCAATTTTAAGTTCTTCTGATTCTAGAAGTTGAAATAATGCTTTTTTGGTGAGTTGCATAAACTCCTCCTGTTTTGAAACTTCGACAAAGTTTCTGTGAATAAAGCCCAGCGCCGATTTGGACAACGAAGTACACGAATGGGTGTCGGAAAACATGTAAATGCCCACACAATTTGAAGGATCTAGTTCACGTTTCAAGAAGTCACAGCACATAACCTCAATATCGTCTACTTGAAGCATCTTCGATGCGGGTAAAAGCTGTTGAACATTACTTTCGTTCACAACAACTTCTCCGGTATAGATAAAATCAAGAACAGTGCTGAAAACTTCTGCGTTAATGCCGTGAATTTCTACATGATCCAAATGGCTTTCTGCCAGACCACTTGTAAACATGACTTGAAAATATGGACTGGCGGCTGACAGTATAATTCGATGAACTGGAAATTCCTTCCCTCCAACCTTTAGAGTCGCATCACACATTAAACCTCGCTTTTTCAACAAATTTAGCTTATTCAGTAACTTGAATGAGTGTTCCTTAGCGAAAGATTGCTTATCAATTTTCCGTACTGCTCGATCCTCCATCTTTGTTGTGGTCAGCGGTAAAGTTTACGGGCTCAAAAAATTACTCCCGATTCGGAGAAGGGGCGGGAGGATGATGACGTGACAAAAAAAAGGGTTTTAATGTCTCCCAGTACAGTAAGCCATTCAGTAAACCTGAACAGTACTAAGGAGAGTGAGAAAACAGCTGACATCTGAGGAATGAGTGCAGAAATTCTAAACTGACGTCACTACCCAGATAATTATGTGTATCCTGACTGATGATCTTGCCGCGGCATGAAATTGCTTTAACCAATCAGAAGCACTACCCAGGGTAGTGACACATCATCAGCATAATATTTCTGCGCTCGTTCCTCAGATGCCATGCCAGAGGAAATTAATGGTGGCAGCATCGCAAAATGTTCTCTGTTTTCTCAGGCTAGTAGTAGCCTGTGTACAGACACCCTCTCCCCTCAGAAAAATTATCTCCCAATATTTTCTGAGAGGAGGGAGGCATGTGAATACAGGCTAGCTAGTAGTCCATCAGTGCAGATGATGGACTTGAGGTCAGTGTTTTGTCCACTTACTTCAACTGTCATATCGAATTATTTAAGCTTTCAGTTAAGAAAAGACTGAAATTGTTTTTAACTTGATAAACCCAAGAAATTGTGAAGTGAAGTGGCTGTATAGTAGGTTACACTGAATATCTTTTTATGAATCCAATAAACCAAAAAACAAGAACTCTGCCGAATACTGTTGACCAAAATTATTTTTATTTCTATCCTGGATACATAACTCTTTATCATATTTAACAACCAGAAAAATTCAAGAGAGAGTATTCTTATCATCTACAACAGGCAGGGACAAAACTTGAGCGTGGATCAACTCATTTACATGCCTTCCGTTAACAGTCTGTAGTAACCAATGTATTCTCCCACATGTATGAGAGTTGATCTTGTTTAAGTGTTGTACTGGCTGCATTCTTGATGTATCAGTATTAGCTAGCGCTGAAATTCTTGCAAGCCAATTAAATATTACATTAGATATAGTGACACTCCCTAGCACAGTCTCATTCTGACACCATAGATGCTGTACCATGGAAAAAGCATAGCTTTGGCTGAGAAATGAAAAGCCAAAGAAAGCCAGGGGGCCTACTCATCCAGACCACAAGATAAAAAGTGGGGCAACTCTCAAAAAAATTTCCTTGGCCCTTTAGGCCTAAGTTTGGCTGAAATGTAAGATGGGATCAAGTTCCCTTCCCTAGACCCTGCAACTACAAGAAATTTGTATAACAAAATTTATCAGTGAATTACAATAGAGTACTTCAAACAGAGAGGAGAAAGAGAAGTAGGAAGAGGTTGTATGTCTTCTAATTCTCGCATCCTCTTAGCTTGTCCTTAGACTGTTCAAAGTCCCCCATTTTCCTGTCTGTTTGGCAGGGGTAATCACCAGTAGGTTTGGGAGGCTGCTACGTTGAATTCTTATGGTGGGAGAAAACTCCGAAAAAGAAAAATTTCCCATGGGGTTCAGGGATGAGCGAGTGCACTTGCAAACCCCCTACCGCACCCCTACAGTATTTGGCAATTAACCCCAACCATCAAACAGGAAATTGGACTGTGTAAAAAGTCTGATTTTTTCGCTTTGCTTTTTCAACCAGCAAGGATGTCTGATAGCAGACAGACCAGTGCTCTGCTCCAATGGGGCCTTGTCAGTTCACTAAACCTGTGAAATCAAGGAAGCCTGGGAAATGATTTTTATGGAAAAAAACTAAGATTTCCTAGTCTCCTTCACAGGCAAAAGTAAGGTGCCAGGAGCTACTGGGCACTGCTAGTGTTCAGACCCGCATAGTTAAAGTACAGCCCTTTGGTAAAATGTCTAATATTATAACTAATTCTACAGTTCAGTAATGGCTTCTTTACTGTGTTGCCATCAATATTGAAGATCTAATGATAAGATGGTGCCATACTTTGTTTACAATAGTAAATTAATAATATTTTCAACTGACGGTCACATATCATCATCCTTGACTTTGAACATTATTGGCAATGACCTCAGGTTTCAAGGCCAGAATAATGTCTTTGGCACTAGGTCGATCTGCTGGATTTTCTGATGTACAACAACAAAACAACTGAATAACAGGACTCATGATGCAATCTGCAGCCTGGAATTTGGCAGGAAGAGGTGGCCTTGTTCCCAACGCTGCCAAGTACTCCTCTGTGTCACAAGAACCATCATCTTCATCATCTGTGCTTAGCCCTGTGTCACCTTCTTCATCACTTTCTGTGAGAGAGACAAAATTTATACCTCAGCAGTGCACTTGTGGACTGTTTTGAAAGTATAAAAAGTAGGGCTCTCTAAAAGCTCCAGCAACTGGCAAAAATCACTGTCTAGTTGTCACAGAAGTGGTGAATACTCACAGTGGATGTCTTTTCAAGAGGGACGTTAAATCAATCATATTTGTTTCTAACATTGAAGACATTTAAACAACGTTAAAAATTATAGCATCATAACGAGAAAAGTAAATAAAGGTCACTGCTGCCATTATTGTTGGCAATTTGTGATGCACTTTTCAGGGCCCGTAAATTTAATTTTTTTTAATGAGGACCCCAGACCCCCAATTTTCTGATGAGAGAGCCCCCCAAAGGACAGGAACAGCCCCCACCCCACCCCCCCATACCTACCTCTGAATTAGAAGCCTCTCAATCTAATCTATATATTGCCCCCAACATAAGTTTTCTGGAGAGTCTTTTAATTATAAAAAAAAGCATGACAAAAGTTCATAAAATTCACTTATTCAGTACCTGCCAATAAGCCCACGTGAGGAACATTTAAAGCAAGCATCTCCCAGATCAAAAGACCATAAGCAAAAATATCAGCTTTGTCAGTGATGATCCCTCCTTTGAGAGCTTCTTTACATTTCCATGGCTCTGTACCAATATATCTATCACAGGGGTTTTTCAAACCACTCAAATCATCCTTAAGCCTTAGTGCGACTCCAAAATCACAAAGTTTTACTGCTTCGAAGTTTCCACGGATCAAAACATTTCCACTTTTAATATCACCATGCAAGATCTTTTTGTCGTTATGCAGATAACTCAGGGCGTTGGCAATAGCCCAGGAGACTTTCAGGATCTCTTCGTAGGTGAAATCTTCTTCTAAAAATGCTTTTTCCTCGATGATATCTTCCAGCGCTTTCTCACAGTCTTCCATCGCAAGACAAAGCTCTCCATCTATGCTCCCAGAAATGGCACGAAATCCCACGATATTAGGATGGCTCAGTTGTTTCAAAATGCTCGCTTCTAGCGCCAGTCGCTCACTAATTCCGGATCTCGCTTTCTTGTTGACCTTTTTGACGGCCCAAGGGGATCGCATACTGCTTTCGTTAGAGTCTCGGTTGAGTCTATAAACGGAAACTCCCGTTCCACAGCCAAGACGTGTCATGAACGGAGATGGAGGAATCACGAAAGGAGAGGCCTTGTATGGCGATATTTCGCTTTCCACGAGTAATCGGCTCGCACTTCTTTGACCTGCTGGCGTAGAGAAGTTACTCATGATGTTCAAAAATGTTCAAAATACAGCTTCTATGAAGAAGATCCGTTGACTCCGTGGAAATTTCAAAGTTGCCCGCGTTGTTTATGTCATACCCAAACTCCACTCATCCTCATGACTAACATGCATTGCGGGCTTCCATCAGAGCGTCGCTGTCGTTTGCTTGCATGACCTGCTGATATACAACTGTTTTTAAGTTTTACTCTGACTCGAGATCTGAATCAGAAAATGTATCAACGGGGTTACAATCAAGGCTATGATCAATACGGATCGTATAATCAGTATGAAAGCCAACATTCTGGTTTCGATTCAAGATCTTCTGGGCCATCATATGGTTCCGCAGTTCCTTGTGAACCTTCACGACCAGCTGCTCCGAGAATCGTGTTTGATGATTACAACAGTGATCTTAACTTTGTTATTGAAGCAGATGGCGTCACAGGATCTAGTTTACACAAAGATGGATTTGAATATATGTGGGGTGGAGCAAGGGCGACACATGGAGTTAGATCTGGCAAGGTATGAACACATCTAAATGCATGTAAACATCATGGATGCCACATTTAGTAAGATTTATTGATTGGATGAGGCCGACTAGGATGTGGAGAATTATACAGATCAAGGAGCATGTTATCCACCGAGGCGGAAGGCGGAGGTGGATAACATCCTCCGAGATCTGCTTAATTCCTCTGATCATACGAAAGCCGAATTCAAAATTTTTTATTATTATTCACTTCACCCTTTGTTATTCTTCACTAATAAAATGAATGATAAATTATATTATGTTGATCAATCATGACTGTAAAACCTGAGTGCCAAAGCAAGAAAGGGAAAACTTTTCCGCTTCTTGTATGGATGCTTGTGTTTGCATTTGCAATCGCGTGTGTTAACCAGCACTAACCATTCTCAGGGAGATCAAGAAACAACCTTGGACCCCCCCCCCCCCCCTTCAAAATAAAATGATGATAGGACTATCTCAAAGCTGTGGAGCTGTCTTTTCAGATGATCCTATACACAGGAGGAAAGTATGACAAGCCAAAAGCACATCTACAAAGGAGGCTAACAACTCTGCCAACATTAAAGTATTGTTATCAATAAACAGGGATGTAGCTAAAGATTTAAAGCTAGTCAGGCTTTTTAATAGTCATGCTGGCTATTTTATTCAACTGCACAATCAAAATTACCCCATGTCGTTGATTTCTAGAGCAATTTGAGCTGGTGGTAAGCTCTTTTTCAGTTGGTGAAATTAGCTGCCCACCGGCTCGCAGTGACATTCCTGAATAAATATTGTGAAATGTATGGTTATTCCTCTCTCTAGCTACACAATTTATTGTTCACTTTTTAACTCCCGCCCCCACAACAAGCATCTTGAATTATTGATTGAGAATCTTCTTAAAGTTTGTTCATTCTTGTATCATTTGCAGGTTTGTTTTGAAGTAAGTGTCCTTGAAAAACTACCTGTTACCATGCCCGAAACAGAGACAAACCCCCATGTCGTAAGAGTGGGTTGGTCAGTGGACAAGGCTAATTTACAGGTGGGTATGATTGGTTCACCCTTTAAGCCCTAAGAGTGATCAGCATCAAATTTCTCCTTCTAATATCAATGCTAAATCTAAAACAGAGTAGTCATGAGAATTACGGACATGATCACACAAGATGAATTTGCTTGATATTTTATCTCAGCTTCTCCCCTTTACTTCTGTAGGAAATGAGTAGGGCCAACAAATGAGAATTCAAATTTTGATCTTTAAGTTTAAAGGGTTAAAGGTACTTTTACTACCCTGTGCTCTTTCAGCTCAGATTTTTCTTTTATATGGGATCATTTACTTACTCTACGTGGAGACGTGTGCTGTTAACACCTGGAACTCTGGATCTGGAGGTCCAGGGTTCAACCCTCGCCCGTCGCCTTGTTTCCTTAGTCAAGAAAATTCATTCCCCTTTGTCTCTCTCAACCCAGGTATATAAATGGGTACCAGTGACACACTGCGGGGAGGAACGAGGGGAGGTGGTAACCCTTCAATGGACTAGCATCCCATCCAGGGAGGAGTAGTAACACTTCTATCCCGGTTTCCTTTGCATGAAGCATGCCTAAGCTCCAGCAGTTTTCCACCTTTGACTTGGTGCTTCTTCACCTTACCTTACCCACTTTTCTTACAGGTTGGAGAGGATAACTTGTCTTATGGTTATGGAGGTACTGGAAAAGTTTCTGTAAACAACAAGTTCTTTGACTACGGCGAGCCCTATACAACAGGCGACATCATATGTTGCTGTATAGACCTTGATGCTACTCCCAGGACTATACTTTTCACCAAAAATGGCAATTACCTTGGTGTTGCATTTCGCCTTGGACCTGAGTCAAATGGACAGACATTTTTCCCCCACATCACCGTTAAGAACATGCGTCTCGCAATAAACTTTGGACAGTTTCAGCCATACTTTCCACCCCTTCAGGGATTTAGCCTGCTCTCGCACATGCCACCCCAATACTTAGAAAGGGGATCAGTAAGTCCTTTGTCAAGAGGAGAATGTGAGGTTATTATGATGGTAGGATTACCAGGCTGTGGTAAAACATTTTGGGCCGAGAAATACGCCAAAGATCACCCAGAAAAGAAATTTCATATCTTGGGAACAAACACAATAATGGATAAAATGAAGGTGATGGGTTTAATGAGGAAACGCAACTACCACGGCCGCTGGGATGCGCTCATTAAACAAGCTACAGATGTCTTAAACAAAATATTTAAAATTGCCGAGAGGAAGAATCGGAACTACATTCTTGATCAAACCAATGTGTATTTCACTGCGCGGCGAAGAAAGATGAATAACTTCCATGGGTTCCGTAGAATTGCAGCTGTGATTGTAAACACGAATGATGTTCTAAAGGAACGGACGGAGAAAAGAGAAAGAGAAGAAGGAAAGGTTGTCCCAGAGTCTGCTGTTCTTGAGATGAAAGCAAACTTTGCTCTCCCTGAAGTTGGAGATACTTTTGATGATGTTTGGTATATTGAAGAGGATAAAGCCAGCTCAGAACGCCTCGTGGCC
Organism: Porites cylindrica; assembly: GCA_964035525.1. Classification (NCBI taxonomy): domain Eukaryota; kingdom Metazoa; phylum Cnidaria; class Anthozoa; order Scleractinia; family Poritidae; genus Porites; species Porites cylindrica. Next base: position 1,455,548 of record OZ037788.1, on the reverse strand, counting down.
CAGTTCCAACGTGAAGGGAAAGAGTTCAAAGAGAATGAGAAAAAAAGAAGACCTGATGAAGTTTCAGCGTCAAGCGGGAATACATCTTCTGACATTAAAAGACAACGCCCTGAGCAAGCAGGCCAAACAGCACCTTCATATCACAGTCATCATGGTCAGTATTCTGGCCAAAGTGGCCGTACTGGTTTCCATGGTAACTATCAATCAAGAGATCAAAGAGGAGCATCACATGACAAGCCCTTTTATGGTAATCCACCAGATGCCCGTGCAGCCCCCATTAGACCAAGAAATGATCATGGTCCTTTTCAGCCTCCTTCAGGACAAACCAGAGAACCACATAGGGTATATAATCAAGGACCTCAGCCCAGATACAATGACTATAGCTACGGGTCCTCATATGGACCACAAGAAAACTATGATCGAAGTCACCCCCCTAGTGATAACAGATATCAATCTCATTACCAGCCACCTATGACTGGCGATAATTACCAGTATTACCAAGCATCAGGTGGTCACAGATATCAATCAAATTATCAACTTTCTGGAAACAGGTATGGTCCACCTCCATCCTCACAGTATAACCAGTACGCTGCACAGTCATACCAACAAGGACAAGACTATTACTCAGGGGGAGTAGGAAGAGGTCCGGTACTCCCTGGTGGTCAGTATGGTCAGTATGGATATGGTGGAGGATATTAGTTACCACATTTTATTAGCGTAAAACGTCAAAGAGACGTTTGTTTTACCCCGTATTGCACGCGCTTGCCCAGGAAGAGACACTAGGCTATAGTTAGAAGGCCCTCTTTTTTAAGCTTTATGCATGGTTTAAGGCCTCTTTAGGGGCTGTTGTCACGAGGATATTAAACAATTATTCCTCAAGCCTAAATGGGCTCTGAGTCAATAGACCATGAGGCCAAAGGTCAAATGGGCTATTGACTCAGAGGCCATGAGGGCGAGAGGAGTAAATGTTTCAGTAAAATCCAACTAGTCTATCAAATAGTCAAGACAAAACAACTTTAGCTAGGAAAACGCGATTCGGCCGCCATTGTTTTGGTTTTCAAAGCTGGCACTTTTCACAACTAGTGGGCCATAACATATAGCCTAGTAGTAGCTCAACCAATCAGAACACAGCATTGATAATAGACCACTAGTTGGATTTCACTAATGATACTTAGTGCCTTTACCAATACTCAAAATACTGCAGTAGAGTTATGAAGACAATATAAAACAGGGAGCACTAACCATAATAATGTTTTGGTGATTTTTGCAGTTAAAAACCTGGGCCCGTTTCCTCGGAAGATGGTTAAGTTTAACCCAGGATTAAGCGAAATTTCAAGCACGGTGTTCTCGTCTAAGAACATGCAACTCGAGGTTACAAAATTCTGTTGAGCCTCTACTACGAGATACAGTAATGATAACACAAAATGTTACCCTAAGCAGTGTTTAGGAATGTAAAATATAAAAACGGAGAACAATTTTAATCCTGGATTAACGTTAATCTGCCTTTCAGGAAGCGGGCCCTGGCCCAACTTTTCCAGGTTTCACTCAATTTCCATCCTCGCCATCCGTTGCAACAGACGACAGGAAACAGTTTTAGTGCCTAATAGGCTTAAGTAGCAATACTGGACCATTAGTTTTGGAATTCAATTAACGCTTTTTTTAACGCTTTTTAGGTTTTTTAAAATATAGCAAATAGCGCGACATAAGCCCTTTAAATGGGGCGTTACAGACGTACGCAACATTTAACTTAAGAGGACTTAGCATTTTCATGTTTTTTGACTACCTTAGCCAACTCTGTGTTAGACAGCAACCATTGGGACTGGCCTTACGTCGTGTCCCCTTACGAGCCAAATCAAAAGGACAGAAGAACACCAGGGATCTTATTATAACAGCTATTCGTTAGAAGACAGTTAACTGTATTATTTTTAAGTTTAAAACTGTAAATTCGCAAAGCAAAAATAGTTTATGTAAAAATCACGCCACGTAACAAGCGGGGATTATTGCCAAGCATTTTACTGAAATAACACTCTTACACAGATCGAACCAGGTCTCTATCATTTTTACTAATGCTGAGAGCCGTTTTTAATATCTTCTCAAGTTTGCCAGGTTTTGCCTCCCATTGCTTTTCTGTTATTTCTTTTGTTTTCTTTTTAAGTTTTAAGCTATTTTAAAATACCACCCAAAAACTGATGATGAGTGCTACAATTGGGTGACCCAGTCTCTTTAGTGAAAATTTATATATAGAAGATGCACACAAGTATGTTGGCGATGCAGCCCTTTTTTGGTCATAACGTTTATGACACAGCCTACCTTATTGATGTGTGTGTGATTTTACACTGCCAGAATAGCGTAGATGCCCTTTACTAGCGCTTTACAGGTACTCTTTTTAAGTAACGGCCATCTGATTCTAGGGTGGAAACTTTAATAGCCTGCAAGTAAGTTTTCAACTCGTACCGGGGTGGGGTGTGTCTAGGAAAGCGATCAGTCCTTTTCCCTTCCCCACCCCTCTTGCACGCTGACCTTGCAAATATACGTTAAGTTCTCGTTTTGTACTCGCGACGTACTGAATGTATCTTGTAAAACTAACGTTTACGACACAAAACTATTGTCATATTACAAACGCATGGTGAAATTAAAGGGGTCTGTTGTTTTATCTACTCCTGTGACCAGAAGTAAAACACAAGCGAAAGACACAACTTTCTTGAATTCCTTTTTCTAAGTAAACGCCTTCCCTCCGTCCCTTACCCTGAGCAAAAGAGGTTTTTGTTTTTCTTTCCTGGGCACGGTTTCTTTCACCCAAGATATTTTGAGAACGGACCTCTGGAGTTATGGGTATCCTTCTCAAGCCCAGCTCAGCAGAGATTCTCAGCACTTCTCACTGAACATATTAATTCCCAGATGAAAGAAAGTTAAAATCGGTGTTTCCCCTGCCTGTTATTTTTTATTTTTATTTTTTTCACGTGTGCTTATGCACAGCAATTCTATATTTTCGGATAAAAAGAGAACTCACTGGTATACAAATAGTCAAATATATTTGCCATGTCACGTGAGAGAAACACTTTCCATTACGTTTCTTTTACTACAGAACCAAGGAAGAAATACCCTTATCCAACCCATATATTATAGAATACCTTCTTCAGTTTTGTCCACTCCAAAGACTTTTTCATTAAAATATATTCCGCACCAAACAGTTATCATATCGGCCTTAAAAATAACTATCTCTAGGTAAACCAACCAATAAAAAACCTCATGGTCAGTCACGTGATACAAAGGATAGTATTTTCCCGCGCTTCGCAATGTTTGCACGTTTTCCTGCACTCGACGGGGAGCATGTTCCACTACATTAAATTTACCAATTTTAAGTTCTCTTCGCATCGTATTGAAAACGAAATTCTCTCCTCTCGCCTTAAACTTGAAAGGAATCCTCCTGTTCCGTGTGTGTCTGATAGAATTCCATACCACTGTCCTTTCAAATGGAATTAATTCAGAATAAATACTATGATACAATTCGTTTTTCTCTCTCTCCCTCTCTCTTTTAAGAAACTTGCTCCATCTCTTTCAAATCTGGAGAAACCTAGTAAAAGAACAGGTATAAGAGAGAAGGTAAAAAACAAAGTTGTACGCAGTTCCTGCTGATAATTGAAGCCGTATTTACAGGAGGTAATTTTCCGTGTTAATGAGCCGAAGAGAAAAACTTTCTCTAGTATTAAAATTCAGTTGAAGATAAGTTAAGTTGGTTAAAAGTTTAAGTACTTACTTCAAAAGAGCAGCCAGTGGAGATCTGTATATCTTGAATAGAAACTCCTGGCCATAACTCAGTGAGAATCAGACCGTTTTCTTTGCTAACTTCAAACACACACTACAGCAACAAGAAAGCAGGAAGTAAAATATAAATTATGCGTTAAAATTTTTAAATAGTCCTTAGTGTTGGGAGGTATGGATTGGAAGGGAATATTTCGCGTTAAATTGGGCAAGCATGGCTCTGCAACTATCAGTCATTTGAGAACCTAACCTGCAGAGCATTCGGTCTTTCAACGAAAAGGCCACAGGTACAGTATATCGATCGCGGCCGCCATCTTGAATAGTATCATCGTTCGCGCTGCAGAATACGCCTGCTCTGCAAACTATTGAGAACCGTGCCGTTAAACAGCCTACCTTTTCTGTGATAATCATATCCACACAGTTCGTTCCTGTCAAGGGTAGGGTGCAGTTTTCTAAGATCTTGTGTTTGTCTCCCTGAAAAGGATAATATTTCGCATCGTATTAAAAAAAGATTTTTCTCCTCTCGAGAAGAGATGGTGGTGGCCAACTCCAAAGCGAATGTTGCTTTGACCACTACACACGTCCACTTCACCAACTTAAAGCAGAGAAACGTTTTTCGTCTACAAACCTTTGCTAAATGTTCCATCGTGACAATGACTTTGGAGTCACTAGACACCAGGTCCATTGCTCCGCCCATTCCCTTCACCATCTTACCCTGTCAATCAATAGATCAATCAATCAATCAAGCCAATCAATCAATCGCACCGATCAATTATTTCTACACTTGACTTCCGTTCCACAGGTTCCTACTCTCAGAAAGTAACTACTTGATTTTCGCAAACAACAGAAATGATCAAAATGTTGGACCACAGACCAGCATGATTTTCGCGTGGAAATTTGATGCCAGTGGGCTGGCTCACGTCAGCTCGGTTCCGCATCGTTCGCATTCGTTGTGGCATACGAATACTGAAACCAGCTTTCAAAAAATCAAATTACTTATTCCGTCTATAAGCTAGACAAGAAAGCAGCATTTTAAAGACCTGAAAGGTTACAAAGCAATATGGCAAAGAAAATCAGTTTTACGTCTCTTGTTAATACTTACTGGAATCATCCAGTTAGCAATGTCTCCAAACTGTGACACCTGCATGGCCCCAAGAATTGTTATATCTATGTGGCCGCTAAAAAAGAATATAGAAAGAACTTATTATTTCGTAGCAGGATTAGCTCAGTCGGTGGAGCGCTTGCCTTCCGAACGGGATGGCGTAGGTTCGATTCCGGGGGCCGGGACAATACTCATGGCCTTACTCAAACGGCTAGACCCTCGCGTGGCTTGAATGACCATGCAAGTAAAATTGTAGTCCCGTCTCCAGTAGGAGAGGTAAAAATAGTGTCCTCAACTGGTACTTTCATGCTAAATACATTGGCACTCGAACAAAGCGCTTTTTCTGTTGAATACGGTAGTTTATATCTTGTTAAAGATCTAAAGCGTAGAATGGAACCCCTTGAAACCCTTCCGCATTCAAAATTTGCTTACTTCATCTACTTACCCTCTGATCATGGCAAAAGATTCGTCACTTGAAAAATATGAGCTGCCGGGTAGGACAGTCACTGTCTCTTTGCCTGAAATATATAACAAAATACAATACTGATTACTAAGTATGTACCGGATAGGTGGGATTATAGATGAAGTCGCACATCGGTCAATAATTAAACAAGGCTAATCAGTCGACGGCACCGAAGGCGAGCGAAAAAGGTGAGGACATGGGCGAGGCGGGGGGGGGGGGGGGGCGTGGTAAAGTCTAATTGAAGCTGGTGGTGGAGCACCAACAACCACTGATTGAGGTCAAAAAGACAACAGCAGCAAAGATGCGGGCATCGCCACACTGACCGGACTACAAAGTGATTACGCCCTCCGTACGCCGCCCCGTTGGAAGCAAATAGAATCAATGCAGCGCTAGGATGCTATGAGCAGACCAGTGCAGAATTATTCCTAGCATTAAAAAGAATGACACTTTTTATTAATACAAAGTGGAATCCTCTTAATGCGGTTTGGGCCATTAGGCTCTGGTCGTAATAGGTATCAACGAGGTTTTCGAAGAAGAAAATGATTTAAACGTTGTACATTTAGGCACAAATAATGTCTTTACACACCAGCATTAATAAGATCTGGATCTTCTTCTCCTGGCCTTGGAAAAGGACCCTGAAAGATTGAATAGAGAAAGTAACGGCATGGTTGACCCCCTTTGAACGAAAAGTCAAGGGCCCTGCACCTAACCAATGAACGGCCGATTTCTCTCTGTCAATAGACTGAACTTCCCACCATGCTTGTCGCGTGAAATGCTGCCCCTTTGAATTAAAGAAGGAACTAATATTAACGACAAAGAAGCTACAGGAACAAACGGAAAAATCAGACGAGCTAATGAAATCCCTCAACAATCTCGAACAATATACAAGAATGTCAAGAAAGCACTCCATTGAAATCCATGGTACTCCAGAGAATGTCTACAGTTCTACCGAATATGCAGTCCTTGAAGTTGCTGAGGCACCAAAATAATGTTCCCGTGGTGATAGAAGATATAGAAAGATTTCACACAAATTAAAAAGATAGCCCCTTCGCCCCAAGGAAGGTTGGGAGGGGGGGATATCTAAAGCTTCAATGAAAATGTAAGCACAGTTAGCGAATCCCTCCTCAGAAGGTACAGTGAGTAGATATTTTTTGAAAGAGTGGCCCGAGAAAATATTTGAACGCTCCTTGTAGCCAGGTATTGTAGTATCACTAAGCCACGTTCTGATATGCTTACCAGGCCAAGGACCCCGTTTTCACTTTGCAATACTAAAGTCATCCCTTCAGGAATGTAGTTACTGGCTAGCATGGGCATGCCAATACCCAGGTTTGCTAAACACCACTTAGTTAAGGAAATAAGTGTGAAGTATGTTAATTCTGTATGTAGCCAAGCCAACATTCACAAGTACAGTGGAGAGTGTAAGTCAAATACAAACAGCAATGCCATATAATGCGGTGAAAAAGCTTTTCATATGTTACAGGTCAAAATTAAATTTCTCTTATTTCTCTATATAAATAATTAACGCTAGGAGAAAAAGGAAATTTGAAATCATCCCAGCTTTAAAAAATTTTAACCTGAATTTAATTTTGACCTGTAGGTCATTTTAAGCCACAACTGATAAGTACAAAAACATTAACTCTAAAACAATGTACTTTTACCGACAAAAATAGCAACTCTATTTTTATTAGCACTACATGGAGTGTGACCTAGTCGTCTCCTGGAGATGACATTCCACTTTCTCTATTTGGCACTTTCTAAGAGCAAACATGTCCCAAAATTGGACTGATACAGAAGCCAAGGGTTCCTGGGTTGACGGGCTTTAGGATTTTTTCAAGAGGGCACGTTTGGTTTCATCAGGGTTTTCGGGGTCAATGGGGCTAAGGGTCTCAGGGCTTAAGAGCCCTCTATTCCACATGACATGCCTAATATCTCACTGTGTCCCATTTGAGTTTTAAGTAAGTCTGGTTTATATTACAGCTAGGGTTTAACTAGCAATTTTCCTAGCGTCTTCTAAAAGTTGGATGGATAGAGTCAACATGGAGTTTCTTGACTTAAGAAATAAAGCAGTGAAGATAAATGATTCTGAAATGAGAAACAGGGCACCAACAGACAAAAGCACAGTAAAGCCGCAAGTTAAAAGGATACCATACATTCCATCTTTAAACTCTAATGCTGCTCTTTTGATGATTCTTTCTCTTATCTCATCACCATTTGATTTGGGTTTTCCATTGTTCACCTCGTCGTAAGTTAAGGTCAACCTCTACAAAAAGCACAATGAAAAACTACTCCTGAACTTCTGCTACCAATACTAGGGGATCTACCTGTCCCTAGCTCATTCATCCAACCAACCAGCAAAAACACCAACCAAATTATCAACATCAAGTCAACATTCCTTTCACTACTGATCTATTGAGTTATTGTAGTTATTTGTTGCCAAATCTTCATCGCAGTACATCAAAATACTGATCTATTGAGTTATTGTAGTTATTTGTTGCCAAATCTTCATCGCAGTACATCAAAATAATAAACTGATGAATTGCCTTTCCCATGCGATGATCCAGGTGATCTCAGCTAGACTCGCAATGGAATGTACCCTTGTAAACACTGTAAGTAATATTCCAGCTAATCAAGCACATTAATAATAGCTACATTTTAATAATATCTAAATTTTAATTGCCAGAATAGCCTGTTCACAGACCCGTGATAAAAATAAAAGCAGCGGGGAATTAAATGACCACTTATTTTTCTCTCTTGCACTCCACACTCACTCTTGTGCACTCGCCAGTTATCAAAAGGAAAAATAAAGCAACATCTGTGTACACGCTATTGCCAGAAATAGAAAAAGCTTATCTCACCTCAATTCTCTTTTCATAATTTGAGCCTTTTAATAATCCTTTCACGTAAATACCAGGAAGGTGAATGTCTTCAGCTGATAGGTCGCCAATTTCTACAATTTCCTCAACCTTCAAGGAATACAAGAAAAAGCTCAAGACAGTCCCAAATTTTATCATAATGATAAGCTTGCAGATTCTATGGCAGACATAGTATCTTTAATGTTCTTTTGTACATGTACCTCATCTAAAATTGCTGTGTCTCTGCCGATAAATCTAATAAGCCATTCAATTTCTCCAAAACCTGTAGCTATTGACAACTCTAGCCTGTCTTGTACAGTTTTTAAAAACAGTTGCGGACTTATTTTGTAAGGATAACTCAGATCAAATCCAGATGCCTTGTATTATAAACAAAGACCCATTTCTTTAATTTTTCAGTTTTGACCTTTTCCAGTGCGCACATGATTATAACTTTTAGCATTTCCTAATATATTTTTTGTCTTTACAATGTTTCATATAATGTACATGTACATAGACTTTTAGTAGAACTGTAGTGTTAGCATTTTCAAAACAAAGGGATATTTTTATTCAAAATGGATACATGTAGTACACATACCTCAGCAATTGTGAATTTGGCTGCTTTGCCCATTGGTGCATTGAAATTCCTTGTTGTTTTACTGTAGGCAGGACATAGGCCAAATTAAAGTAATATTTAACATGATTTAATAAAAACAGTTGTACTCCTACATAAAAAATATAATGTCAACATAAGCTTTACCAAGTAAAATATACAGGAATGTGAAATGTTTAAATAGCATTTATGGCAGAATATTAGTAACCCCTCCCAACCCCCCCCCCCCCCCCCCCCCCAGCATTTAATTCGCTGGTATCCATCTGCTCTCCCACACAGTGGAGTGAGGTGCTGTAAGAGTGAAGTGTCTCGCCCTGGGATACAACATACACTGTAAATGATGATCAATAATACTTGCCACAAATTAATGGGTTTGAAGTACCTGGCAGAAACATAGTTTAAGAAATACCCTCAGCAAAGGCAAAGAGAGGGTTTGAGGGATGGGTGAGCCTCAGAAAAACCAACATCAAGCAAACAGTTAGGAATAAAAGCTTTTGACAGAATTACCTGAACATAAGGTTTCCTGCCTTGTCAGCTCTCTTCGCTTTAATAAGAGCAAAGTCTCCAGTAATGGCCTCTTCCATGACATAATTCTTACCATTGAATTCCCTTGACTAGAGTGAGAAAATATACAGCATATAGACTGAGAGATTTAGAATCACATTCTCATAAAATCTCACCCTTTTATAAACACTTTATGGGCCATTACAGGGAGTACCCCATCCCCCAAATTTCTAACATAAAGTTATCAGTACATTTTTACCTCTCGTGGTTGACTAGGAATCTGTATAGTGCCATCTTTGTTGTATTTGATAGGAGAGCCACCATGATGTACCAGGGTCCCATATCCTGTGGGAGTGAAAAAAGCTGGAATTCCTGCACCCCCTGCCCTGATCCTCTCAGCAAGGGTGCCCTAAAAATAAGTTCTTTCTAATGTTAAAAATGAAAAATTGTGTGACTAAAATAATAAATATTCCTATAATGAAATCCTAGAGTAAAACCCCATGACTAAGAACCTGGATTTTTCCACGTTAGCCTAAACAAGTTCTTGTATAAAGGGTAGTTAGTACAAGTTAAGCCTATTTAGGATTGTAAATAGGTTCTTATTTTTTGGAGAAAAAAATTCAATACAGCTAGTATTTAGTGGTTCAGCTTACAGTTGGAGTGATAAGGCACCTAACAGCTTCTTAAAATCCAGGTTCTTAGTTGCAGGGTTTTATTTCACACTATGCGCCGGTAAGTCACCTGAGGAGTAAGCTCCACTTCTAATTCTCCAGAGAGGTACTGACGTTCAAACTCTGCATTCTCACCAACATATGATGAAATCATCCGTTTAATCTGTGACAAAATTGATTTGAACTAATTTAGAACTTTATAGAAGCATACAGCATGCAAACAAGAACTACATTCTACTAATAAACCACACTTAAATGGCAAAATTGCCTGACCCCATTATTTTTAGTGAAACAAACCTGTTGAGTTTTAAGAAGCAAGCCAAGACCAAAATCGTCAACTCTACAAGAAAATATTGTACGTGAATGTTAATTAAATACATTTTCTGAAACAATGAAAAACCTTATTCTATATTATATATAAAAACTACTTCACATTTTAATTATTATTTTACGTTCCCTGCGAGCAAGCTCTCCGGTGAGCTCTGGCAGGGGGGGCGGGAAAAGGAACTTGAATTCCACCTCCAATCCCCCTGTGGCTGTCCCCATCGACTGAGCTGACAGTTTCCCTCCAATCAGCGCAAAGCAAAAACAACTACAGGTGAATGTAAACAAACATTGAAAAACGCGTGCTAAGGGTATGGACATCATTACTTATGTCATCTCCACCAATCAGCATTTCGCATCAACTTTTTCAATGCTGATATTTAAATTCCAGAGACGTAGTTGCAAGCTCTCCTTCCTTTTCCCACCTCGCTGCCAGAGTGCCCCGGAAAACTTAAGTGCAGGCTATATTTTACAACACCACATGGTTAGCGCAATTGGATAAGCACCAGTCTACCAAGCAGGAGGCTTTTAGGCAGGACCAACTCTCAAGCAGGAGAAAGTGCCGCCTTTGTAAAGACATCTACCCGTACATACGGTTCTGACTTAGTTTCTAGTCTTCTCAGATGAGGATAATAAACCGTAGGCCCCCCTGACAACCCTTGCACATATAACTTCTGTTTGTAAAGAGTAGGGGATTGGACGTAGTCCCCAGTGTGGTGGTCTACCTCTCATGGGGGGAGGGACTGTTACGGACTTGCAGTAATTGGCGCCAAACGCTGCTGCAGTCACTCTACCAAGAATTGCAGAACGTAAGTAAATAACACTATGAATTTCATTTATAAAAAGTTATGACACCCACTGACCCTGCATTGTTGCTGATGCATGTTAAGTTCTTAACTCCAGTTTTAAGAAGGCCAGCAATCAAGTTCTCAGGTATTCCACAGAGACCAAATCCTTAGAAAAACAAAACAAAAGTGTTCTTCATTAACAAGTGGTCTCAGACAGCAGATGGATTGATAAGTGTTCAGACGGAGAACCAAAAAAGGATTAAGTAGCATTTCTACAACAAAATCTTCTCTATCTGAATTAAAATTATAATGTCATTTGTTTGGCTGTTTGTTTTAAAATGATATCTTTTAGGGGCCAAATAAAGCTGAAGCCCAACTGAATTGCTTCCCTTTAGAGATTTAAACCCATGTTTCAAGGAGCATCCCCACTTATTTCCACATAGGAGTACGCCATCCCTTAGAGACTAAGGTGACTGACCTCCTACCAATAATTTTGCCCCATCAGGAATATCCTTTACAGCTTCTTCTCCATTGTTGTAAAGCCTGAGTAATCTAGAGAAACTTGTTGAGAACTTGCAACTGAGTATAGATGGCTGAAAAATAAATAAACAGATTATGATGGTTACAGCTGACAAGGTTTCCATTAACATTCTTAACAAGTTGTCCCTCATGAGCAGGGGGGAGGTACAGGAGGGTAAATCTCCCTCCTCCCTATTATGAACCTTCCCCCTCCATGAGACTATTCAATTGATAATTTCATGTTATCCAGTTCTTACCCCTCTCTCCTTCATAAATGTAATATTACTAACAATGTCAAAAAATGGTCACCAGATTCATTACTTTTTGGAATGAAAAATTGTTACATCCTTGACAGCATTAATAGTGGTAGTAAACTCTTCTTGGGACTCACTGCGCACTAGTGTATTGCCCCATTCTTTCTCCACTGACACCCCTTAGACTGCATGCCGACACTACATGACGATGGCTACAGATAAACATGATACTGCTCAAGATAAGCACCACAAGACTTTTCATTTCTTGTGAGTAGCTATGCTGCTACCATTAGTTGTTGAGATATTTTTTACAGTCAAAGCTACAAATGTACACTGTACTCTCCACCATATTGCAATCAAACGTGGAAGTAGTCTTGACTTATGCATTTACAGCCTCAATATCAACTTTCGATCAATTTGGGCAAAACATGACAATTTTGCCACAAAGGAAACCTAAACTCGAGTGTCTGTCCTTCCTGGTCAGCGGTTGTCATACATCACCATCATGTACTACAGTTTATATATTTTGTTTCACTGGAAAAGAAATCGGTCTCTGTCTAAAATAGGAGCATCTGTGGTGATCTACGTCAACAGATAAACCTCCCTGTAAGGGAGATGAGAGGAAATTCAGCTAAACGCGATATAAAACGATCGAAAATCAGCTGACATTGGTGAGGTAATATTTGATCATTGCGATACAAGGAACAATTTATCAACGGGCTTCTTTAACAGTTCAAAACATTCAAATACAGTAATAAAAACATTCACAGCAGGTTTTTTCCTTGACTGTTATAGTTTATACAATTCCTAGAAGCTAACAATGCATAAGCTCATGAGACTCAGCTCGCACAACACAACCATACATGTTCCTGTATGTTCAACTTTAAATTGATCGGCCCAAAGTAAAAAGTGAAGAAAAGATCGCCAAAAAGCTACAACATACTTACCAAAACCTGGTGATGATTTCTCACGAGCGGTTTCGTTCTCAAGAAACCAGCAAAGATGCATTTTGTTAAAGTCATGGCAGAGAAAGAACACACGATCGCTGTTTTCCCGCTTGGAATTGGAATACGAACCAACGTCTAGTCAGCGGCTTATGCCATTACCATCCCACCTAAACGCCCACTTTTTCTCTGAGGTCCTACGAATCGTGTTCCTGTTACGATAAGGTGCCGTTTATTTTTTGAAAACAGACTTTTTCCGTCAACCAGTTGTTTTTTTTGTTTTAGAAACTGCAGTATCTCCAAAGTAGCCAGAAAAACTGAGGGTGCAACCGTTGCGTTTATCTTTCTTCCCCTCAAGCTCTATTTCCTCGCTCTCTCTATTTTGCCGGTCAATTCTTTTCCTTCCGTGGTGTGATTTTTGGGCTTATCGGAAATGAGAAACCTGCCTTTTTTTGCCTATTCTCAGTCACATGGCTGCAATTTTTGGTCGATACGTACCAAAAAATCAGGTAAGAATTATAGCACAAAATATTTAAATGCAAAATTACATCCGATGAAAATAACGCTACGGTAACCGCCAGAACGCAGGCGGGGGCTAATGGCGATCAGGCTAGACAATCACAAAATGTAAACTTTATGGTATTAGGGAGCTTATGCAAAGGCGGTTTTGAGCTACACGCGTCGACTGGGAGTTAAGGGGCACTACTAAATTTGTATTAGCATAAATTTCGTGGGCAATAAACTTCTGAAAGGGGTGTGGTGAAGCGGGGGGGGGGGACAATTATGCACACGTATGGGTAAGAATTCTTTTCCCTGTTACTGTGATCGAATTTGATTTATAATTTTTGTTTTAAAATCAGTATTAATTTCTGGATTGGAATAGGTTGAACCTTATTCGTTTTAAGCGGATTAAAAGTCTAAAAATGGACGCTTCGCTGTTAGCCTTGGCTAAATCTATATATTTTTGCTACGTGTCTTTATTCTTACAGAGACGATTTGCCCGAAAATGTGGACAAAACCACAGCCCAAGAATGCTCAAGTCCACTGACTTTCGGTTGACGTACGTTGCTCAAAAACGTGTTTGCTTTAAGCTCCATTTTATAATTAGGGAATTCAACACTGGACAGGACGGAAACAGCTTTTCATTGTCAACTTTCAAGTACAATTACATCCTCAAGTTTTTGCATGCTTTTTGTCTGCCAAGATAACACTGGTCCGTAGAGTCGACAACAACAACAACAACAAATTTTATTGAAAATTGGAAAATAACTAATTACATTACTTTCCCACCCGCAAATAGCTTATAAACTAATCGAGGCGGGGGGGAGCTGAAGACGTATTACAAAACAAGATTTATATATAGATGGACTAAAAAAAAGTGAAGACATTACTATACAGTAAATAGAATTTAAACTAACATAAAACAAGGCAAGTACATAACGACTACGAAGAGAGGCTAACCTAAAGTATTAAATAACTTTAGATTTGAGATCGTTGTTTTCTCCTCTTAGGTTGGCAATAGACTCAGGCATAATATGACACACGAAACAAGATAACCAAACAAATAGAAGAAAGCAGAAAGAACACTTGAACATTAGAAATTTACGAAATGTTACGCGGAGCACTCAAACACACGACCGTCCATCTTAGCCACATCACGTGGTTTCAGTTTCCTTGACATAAATGGTTCTGTTTTCATGCCATACAAGGCGCGTTGGCGATAACAAAAACTTAGAAGTCTACGTGTGTTTCTGAACATCTTTTTACAAGCTGAGTAAACAGGGAGGCTGGCCCGCCGTGCGAAAGACGCATTTGTTCTCTAGTCTCCAAGAGAAAGTGTTGACGCTACTAAAGTTTGTGCTAATGGCTGCACTTAATTAAATTTGAATGAATTTTACCTTGAATTTTTTCCTCTGGTGTTTTTGGTGTGATAATTCTGCTGTGTGCATGCGAATTAATCTCAACGTCCATCTATGGGGTGGAACTCAATAAGTACACACTGTGATACTCGCCTCTGAATTGTGGCATAGAAAAATTTTCTGTCAAAAATAACTTGTGACAAATAAGTAGCTTTGTTTAACGATAATGAAAAGCAAGACTTGTCTTAGGCGCTTTCTAGTTAAGCGTGAGTTGGGCAAGCTGTGCAAACTTTACACAGTGGTTTTGAAACGAGAAAATGTAAATTTCCTCAAAGCTTAAATTGTTTTGACTTTAAAATACAACTAATGACAAACTAACCGGATATTTTACTTTCTAGTCTGTTAAAAGCTAAACGTAAACAACGGCTGGATGCTCAGTTTTGGCTATTGGTTAGCTCATATTAATTAATTCACAAAAACTTTTGTTCATTGAGACAACCGTATCAGTGTATGCTTTTTTATCAGACACAGCAATTAGGCGGTGAATTAAACTTGAAAGTCTGTATTTCCTAAACCAATGAGAAAGTTGACATGAAATAAATATGGACAGATCAAATTTTTGTTGCTATTTGAAAGGAAAAAAGGGCAGGCGCTCAGTAATGGATAAAATGAGAGGTTGTTTGAAGTGATTTGAACTCAACGCCAAGAGAACAGGAAGGGTAAAAGTGCATTTACTGTCAGCAACAACAGCAACGTAACAACAACAAGTAAAAACAACAACCTCAGAAACCTAAGACGCTGCGCGGTGGAAAGTTAATGCTATTTAGATGCCGTTTTCCGTCGTTACAAAGAAGCGTTGCGTTCTAATACTCAGCTTTCTGCTCATTATTACTCTACAACCGGATCTTCCCGAGGCGTTCTTTTCAATTACTGCAAACAACAAGGCTCTTGTAGGGTTTACCTACAAGGCAATTGACAATGCCGATTGGTTAGATTGCATCCAAGCTTGCCAGACTGAGGTCTCTTGCATTTCATACAATTTCTGGCAAGGGAGATGCGAGCTTAATAATTGTGGCTTTGAAGACGGATGCAGTGCAGAAAGCACTCTGCTGATATGGGTCCCCGGTTCAACTTTTCAACAGTTAGCTCCCATTCAGGTAGGTCTCTACTAGGAAAGGTAAGGTAAGGTAATTTTCATTTATGCACGGTGTTACAAATTCATCAGGCATGAAATATTATTAAAAAAAATTTTGAAAACCTTAATTACAATTTCCTGAGTTCCGCTAGATACAGTATTAAAATTATTCAATTAAGTTTATACAAGAAAAAAGCCTGTTTTACATGAATGCGGTGCCTTGCGTGATATTATCTATAATAACTGTGCAGACGTGGTTTGAAATTACGAAGGGATTCTGCTTGTCTTTAGTTAACGTTTCAGGAAGACTATTCCACAGAACAGCAACACTGGAGCGAAAACTATTACGGAGACAATTTGTGCGTGGCTGTGGAATAGTTGATTTATTTATAGAATCTCGACAAGTGTATGAAGCGGTATTAGATTGAGCAGTAGAACGGTGAGGTGACATTGGGGAGAACTAGAAGATATCTTTCAGTCTTTTTGCTATTTGTGTGTCTATAATAGCTATTATTGTTTCTTTTTTTATTATTATTTCTTTCTGCTCTTGTCCTCTTCTGGATGTTACCTTCACCCGTTTATTTGCCGATATTGTTTTACCTGAAGTACAGAAATAAGGCATTCTTTTAATTTCCTCTCCATGGTATGGATGGAGCCCATTTTGATCAAGGAAGGTCGTCTAAAAATGGACTCTAAGTGTTATCCCGTTGTATCGTTGTTCTTTAAATTCGCAGGATGAAAAATCAAGATGCAAGGATAAACGGGAAAGTTCAGTGAAAAAGAATGTAAGAGGTAAGAAAAATCTTGCGTGGTTTTAAGTTGTTGTTGTAGTTGTTTTTTTTTTTTTTAATTCTAACGAGAGAAAATGAATGAGTTTCACAGATATGTCGTTGAATTTAAGGGTTGCCAAAAGGCGTTGAGGACGGGGGACAGAGGAAAGTGGATACACGAGAACGCGAAGAATGCGCGCGGCAACGTGAGGGTGGAAGCGAAAACGCAAAAGGGTACTCGCCTAAGAGCAAAGGCTACAAGAGAAAACCGGGGGGCGCCAAGGACGCGCGCGGGAAGCCAAAGGGTGCACTAGAAATATTAACACACATCAACTCGTTTACTGATGCAGTAACCGGATCTACTTCTTTTGTTATTTTTAGTTATGATAAATGCAAGCTTTAGCTGCACACAAAACATGTCAGCCTACGTGGATGGCGATTTCGTGACATTTATGAATTCAAGGAAACCAGTGAAGGACATCGACTGTTCCAAATTTCAAACCCAAGCTATTAACTTCGCGATCCCTAATTCCACCCGAGTCGTTGCCATAGCAGCAACGGGCATACCGCGGGCTTCGATTATTGGCTCATTTAGTGATGGTGTCGTCACAGACTCCACCTGGAAGTGCAGCTCAGATAAGGAGCCTGAGTGGGCCCTTCCTGAGTTTCAAGACGATCAATGGAAAGAGGCAGAAGAAACTTCACCTGAGAAAGGAGGAACTAACGGAATGACTGAAATTTCCTCCAAGGCAAAGTGGATCCATATCACTGCAGATGATTCCAAGCAAAATATGTTTTGCAGACTAAGTCGTAAAATAGGATCTCTGAACTAGAAATCCCCCCCCCCACCCCCTCCCCCCGCCCCGTCGTCGTCGTAAAAGATGGAGATACACATGAACTGTGGGTATATCTTTCCCTCTTTCGTTAGCTTTAAGCCCGGGAGAAGGAGGGGGGGTTGTTACTCAACAAATGTTTATACGGGGAAGCTCCGCCCCGAGGTCCAACCTCTTACCAAATTATATAGCATTTTTCACGAAAAAGATACCCCTTTTGCATACCTTCTATTGACAAATGGTACCCCTTTCACATACCTTGTTTAGAGCTTTTCATCCCTTTTAAATGCTGTAAATTCACTGTCTTTTAAATAGGAATCAATCACAAAACTAGAAAGTTTTCTTGACTAGCTTCATAAAGCCATAAAATTCATCTGTTAGCCCTTTTGGGCCCTTTCAAAGTAACAACAACATTCTTTTTATTCACACTATTCAGATACAGAGGAAGAGGGAAAAATGAGAATAAAAGAAACTATAGAAAACGAAATGACAGAAATTATATGACTATATGTACAATTTTTGAATCAGTGTGCAACAGCCAAAGTAGCAAAGCTTTCGAGTTGGCTGCTGCGTGTTTACAAGTAAAGAAAGGAACGAAGGAAAGAAATAATAATAAGTATTAAACTAATTCACAGGGCAAGAAGTGTAATGAATACGGAATGGAAATGTTACATTAAAAATTACAACTTTCAGATAAGCCAGAAAAGCCATAAATATGATTACAAAGTAAATTTCAGTTGGAAATTCAGAAGAAAAGAAACTGTGACAGACATTGACTTAAACGATAGATTTCCCTACTCTTTGCTACACTTGAACTAGTGAATTTTGAAGAATATAGGATTCCTGTGTTCGATACTTTTAATTTGATCAAAGGTGTTCGAGGAATAGACAGTGCTCACTTTGGATTGGGAGTTAACAGCGAGGATAAACGCACAACTTCTTCTGAATTTCGTGAGGGAAACGTTTTAATGCCTGAACTTATCGTCCCATGCAAAGGAATCTAGAATCCCGAATCCGGAAAATTTTTGCTCTTGGAATCCGGAATCTTAGAAAGTTTTTCCTGTGGAATCCGGATTACGGGTCCAGGAATCCTGAATCCCACTGACGATTGGAATCCAGAATCCAAGTTCCACTGACAAAGACCTTAATCCAGTACCTGGAATCCGGAATCCACTGAGTGGAATCCAGAATCCCAGACTGTCCTTGATTTCCTTACACTGGGCGAGACTTAGACTAGGCTTATGACTGTTTGCAACTGACCAACGAATCCTATTTAGCAAACATGATCACAGTATTCACTTGTATGAGGGAGAGTGGTAACTAACCTTCATATGTTGAGGGGAGACTGGAAAGAGTAATAATCTACGCGAGGAAAGTCGGGAAGACAGATGACCTTGTATTCCTATTAAAGAAACTGCACCATTTGAGATTAGTGATTTATAAAAGCCACGTTTTGCAAACTGTATATCTAAAGGACACTATTAGGCGATAAATGAGTCATTAATTCTAATGACTTTTAGAGAAGCATTCAAGGATTTTTTTAAACTATTTACTTTAATTCATTGTAAATTAAGCGAACTGAACTTTTAGTCAAATTTTCTCCTTAAGTTGCATTTTGTCGTTTCTTCAGTTTACTTTTGGATGATATCAAATTTTTTGCTGTAGGCTTTCCTTTGCTTTTTGCTTTGTGCAATTGCCTTCTGGCTCGCATTCTATGAAATGTTTTTTTTGTAAGTTTTGCATATAGTTTCATAAAACGTTCAGACATATAAAGAGACGGTAAATTTCGTGCTTAATATTTAGCTGTATGTCGATGTATGAGCCAGGAGGCGTTTGTATTAGCAAATACGATAGCACAAAATAAAATAAAAATGACTACTCTGTATACAAATTTATGTGTCTTTTGAAAGGTTTTTTTTTTTCAATATTACGCTTTTGTTAGCGGCGTCTGATCACAGAGGTTTTGTTTTTTGGCTAATTAATTGCTTCAGTAAAAATATGGAATTAAAGCTATTCTGACCTAATATTTAGTAGGGTGATTATGATAAATGAAAAAAGGTTGACATTATATTTATTTTCTTCCTGCTCAGTCGAACGGCAAACAGTGTTGGACTGATCATGTTAAATCGGTTTTCGCCCATATTATATATAAACAGGATATTTTGTGGTGATGTGAGGAAGGCAAAAATTTTTTTTTTCTGAATTCCAAAGCCGTCAACAAACATGGACATGTCGTGTTTCATGATTTTCGCAAGCAAATAATTAATTCTTAACGTAAAAAACATTATAGTTTGCTACTATTTACAGTCTTCTCGATAAAAATGCTAAAAAACACAAAGGCCAACTACAGCTAAGTTCCATTTATTACCTAAGTTATGTTTGGGAAGATTAACCGAATAGACTTTTCTATTAAGCCATATGGTGTTGTTTATTAAAAGAGAAACGCCAACTGACATGGCTGGGTTTCCACCCGTTTTCGCTGGGGTATAAATTCATACATTGAAGTGAGTAGGAGTACTAATATAAAACATCATCATGTGGTCTAACATGAAAGAATACACCGAGCTAAATATGACACGGTATCCATTTTACAACAAAAAAGGAATAATTGTAGAGACCACAGGAGGTTTAATAATACCTCACCGAGATAGAACAATGTTGACAATTTCAGCTGCTACGAAAGTTCTTCCTATTGGTTATCGCAGAAATATATAAGCAACGAAAACAAAAACTTATTTTTCATTTCGGAAAAAGAAGTGCTTATTTTCATCAATCTTCCTTCAACGTAAAAACAATTCTGAAGTAAGAGCCATTTCACATTTACAAACCCTGCTGTGAGAGAAGGTGTAAGACATGAAAAATTCTCTTTTCTTTTGTTTTATCTCAACTATTTTGCTTGGATCTAGACCTTCTAGCTTGACGCTGTTCAGCTGTTTCACACTCGAACATAGACTCTTTCTAGGCAAGACATTTGGGTCGATTTTCACTTCCGACTGGCTTCAGTGTTTACAATCGTGCGCTGAAAACACAAGATGTTTATCATACAGCTTTGATAAGCAGGCTTTAGGTGAAAACTGTTTTTTACATGAATGTGGTTTTCTCGACGAATGTGCTGCTCTCGATACGCTCATCTTTGCCAGGGAGTCTGTTTTTCATCAGTTGCAGCCTGTAACGGTTTGTATTCATTTTAAAAATATGGTAGAATCATCATATAATTATTCATTTTACAATGATAAAAGTTGTTAAGTTCTACTCGACTATCTGCCTTTGTCACTATCAGTAAATTCTCTCTATTTCCCTTAAACGATAATTTTATGTTAGGGTACAGGTTACGATATCTAGGTTGATTATGCTTATTTATTTTTGTTTATTTTAATTACCATTTTATGTAATTTAATTATTGATGTTCATTATTTTCCGACAGAATCAATCACGACAAAGGAATTGCCGTTGGGCAGATTATAGTAAGTATTAAGGAAAATTAAGACATTTCCGGTCAGACGAGTCTTGGTGTCTGTGTATATTAGATCAAACTAAGCCTTTAAAACTTATGAGTTGAAAATATTTACTCCACTCAACTGACTCAACCCTTTGACAATCTGCCGCTGTGACAAGGCCTAATGGCCGAGCGCTCATGGCATGCTTAAAAAGCTGAGTTTGTCGGTGAACTTAGGATGAAATAAATAATAAGGATGAAGCTAATATAAATATAGTCAGGAGTGTAGTTGTAGATCAATTTTATACTTGGTGCGAATTTTATTTTTGTTGTTTATTTTTTGGTGTGGTAATGAATGATAACAAATTTGAAAAAGGAGGAAATCATAATATATACTTTCTTTAATCAATGATGAATCAAAATTTATGCAGAACTCGACATTAGAAATGGCCTTAATGGAATAGAAAAGGAATTTAAAATTCGTGCCAATACCTTTTTATTTTACCCTACCAAGAGCCTTGCATAATATTTTGCATAAAAATAATGGTAATGCTAAGAATAAGTCTAGTCAGTGATCATCATTATCGTCATCATCATCATCATCATCATCATTGACACTGATCATTATCATGCCTAGCTTATGAAAGTGACAAGTATAACTTTAAATGATGCAATATCGTTCGTTTTTGCCTTTGTATTATTATCATTATCATAATTGTTAGTTTTATCTATGTCAGACCAACCTATTCCCGAAGCTGCATTTGAAATACAAGGTACCGATGTATGTGAAAGAAGTTGGATTGATGGACGCAGCCAAGGTGAGAAAAAAAACCGTTTTACCCTTTTTCAGTTTTACATGTTATGACTTTAAGTTTTTTTTTCTTCTTTACAAACCATCTTTAAGGCCCCTCCTACATTCCGTTCTGCGTACATGGGTCATGTAGCAGCTGCTCGGAAGAGAAGTCACCAATGGTGTGTTTCCCTAATCCCAAACAATACTTGGGTCACGTACATTGCCTAATTCCAAGGCCTAAACATTTTTGCCGCGCAGTCTATATTTATCGGATTGTCAGGTGATGAATTTAATAGGTCTTGATTACTTCGCTGAACTGAACTGACCACAAGGACCTGGGGACAGCCGTACAGAGCGAGGCAACGTAACATAGATACTATATTTTGCAGTATAATAGATGTCAGAATATCAAGAGGACTTATGAAATAATTTTGTACGTTTTCTTTTAACGGCTTTAGGAAGAGAAAGACACTCAGCTGATGTTTGTGGAAACAAACCTGTTTTGCTGGATAAATGCTTACTTCAAGACAGAGGAAGAATCCATCTGACATCGGTGAAGTACATGGAATGCAACTGCTCGTGTATGGATTGTAGTGACGAAGGAACAGTGCATTGTCGCTCGTCGAAAGTATATGAAATAATTAAAAATGAATGCCATAGAAGCGAAGTATGTCGAGTGCGAATTAACAACAACTGTGAAAATGCAATCTTGAGATCCTTGAGAATTGAATATCGATGTGTGTAGATTTCCGCCTCATAAAGGCCTTTGACGGTTCATAAGCTGATAAATTCTTTGGTGACATGTAGTGATGTAGTCACAAAGTGTAAGTTAAATATCAACCTAGATTTAAAATAATAGGCGGTCGAAATTCTTCACTCCAGAAACTATAAGGAGGATAGTTACACACCTTCGGCCGGGGGGCCCAACGATATCTGGGATCGTCTGGGTGGACAAGCGTTACTCATGACTGGGTACAGCTGTTTCTGATAACGCGAGACCTTTGTTGTCAAAAATGTTTTAGTATGTTGTTGCTGTTGTTTTGTTTTGGTTTTTTTTGCGGGGGGGGGGGGGCTCATGATAGTCTCTGGAGTGGAGAATTATCAAACTTCCAAACTAGGTTTCGAGGGAGTAAAACCAAAGAAATGAATTATTAATCCCTGAATCTCAATGTGATTTCTTTTTTTTGCACCTCTTAGCTTCGGAACCAGGTCTGAATTTTTTAATATTTCGAAACTGGCCTATAACCTTTACTGTATTTTGGGGAAAACGACCCTTTTTTAAAAAAAGGAGGAATTAGGAAAAGTTAAAGCACTATAGAGGGACTGCAATCGCAGTAAAGTCCTATTTCGAACAAGAAAATGTCAGTGATAGTAGAATTCGCTTTAAATCATTGAAAACCTTTTGATTATCTAAAGTTGTATCGCTATAATAATAATAATAATATAATCTTTACAGAGGAAACTCCCATCACATAAAGTGGTTTTCAGGGAGGTCCTCTGACTAAGATTAAACAATATTAAAACTACTAATAACAATCAATCTAAAAACTAGTGGTTATAAAGTTAAAAGCCTAAAAAGGCTAGATGACTAAAAAAGGCAAAAAAGTTTAAAAAAATAGAATCAGACAAAAAGATTTAACTATCGAAAAAACAAAGGCTAACGACTAAAAGCAGAAAATAATTTAGATGAGCTGAATAGCTTAAGCCTGATTTTAGGGAAAATAAAATCTTAAATAAAAGCAGAATGAAGTTTTATTTAGATTGCTTCCTGAAGATTCTTTCCAGGTCAAGTGCGCGCTTGTTTGGACGCCGTACTGAGTTCCGCTGGAATGAAAGGGTCCTTATGATTGGTCCATATGGGACCAAAAATCCGTGTATGTAAAAACCGTGTTACTGACGTACCAAGAGCTCTGAGGCCAACATGTCTAGATATTTACTGATATTTTGTATTTTTATGGAACACAAAACAAGAAATTAAAGAGGCAAATATCGAGCTATGTTGACACAAAAAGCTAAGGCAGCTCAATGAGCGATTTATCATATGGCCAAAAGTATTTTTATTTCTTGCAACTTAAGAAAGGAAATCCCGCGAGGGGAAGAGAGGCTAATCTTTCCTGCTTGGGTGGCCAATCCGAACACACACATTGCTTCCTCGGATCTCCTCTTCGAATCCAGCCAAATGACAAACTTACTTTTAAATCCGTCTGCTGGTTGAATGAGCAAGGCATCAACACCTATTAACTTTTGCAGGTGTTGAAAGATGTTTGAAGCACCAATCATAGGTCAGTCACCTGTCGTTGACACTTGACTAAAGTGATCTTTTCCACTTCCTATGAAATTTCCATGTGGAAATCACCACCTTCAAAAGAAAAACATCGCAGGATGAGGACATGTCTTGAAATTCTTTCACTCTAATGAAAGAATGAAACGCATGCTACGCTGGTGACTTGCGAACGTCAAATCTAGGAATTTGCTTTCAAATCTAATTGTAAGTACAGATCGATCTTCTCAATGACATTCATGGTGTTTACGATTTCTAGAACGACTGTTTTTGGATTTATTGGTGAAGTTCTTATTAAGGAAGTAGACAGCGGTTCGCATTACATTTTTCCCTCAATAGGGGCAAATCGTGAACCACTAGAAGTAATATTCTTTTGAAAACTTGGACCGCAGCTTTCGATACGAAACCAGTACGAACATGAGGCTCACTGCGTCCCTGCAGACAGGTACTGTCGTAATAAGAGTTTTTAATCTTACACGCTCTTCTTTAGAACTGATTTGCTTCTTGTTTTTGTTTACCTGTAAAAATACAGAGGATCTACATCGTAGATATTGGTTTGATTGGAAGGTATTCGTTTAAAATGTTATAACAAACTTATATTCATACCGAGATTCACCGTTATACAACTACTTATTACTGCAGTTTATCGCGTTAACTTGATCTTGAACGCTTCTCATGTCAGTGTCAATTTACAATCGTCCGCCAGTTTAGAAACTGTTCAATCCCATTCGCTACTCTAGAAACGCAAACGAGACTAGACCGAGTTAACTTTCGCAAGGACGTCTGGAACTGTTGCTAGGGACAGCGAGAAAATTGGCAAATAGTTAATCAGCACGCTCTCAGTAACAATACCAGAAACAATTGCGGGACACATTTCAGCTCCAAATTACTTTTTTACTTCTTTCCCTGATATCCAGATTGATTCCAGAAGAATAAAATTTGGATTTTATTAAATTTATCTCCTGATCTTTAAACACCTTACTTTCGTCACTTTATATTAATTGTTTGTTTGTTTGTTTGTTTCTTGAAGAGGTGTATATTTAGGAAGGATCATAGGAAGGGTTGGAGACGACGAGACAGGTGGTGATAGAGCATGAAAGCTCCATGAAAGGCTTCTTAATATTTGTGCTACTGGAAGTTTTTGAACTTTTATACGCACAGAAAGGTACATCATTTCGCCTCTTTACAAACGAGAAAGAAACTGGGCTCGAGTTAGCTTTCGAAAAGACTGCTGGGATTGGGGGGACTTCTGGGATTCTGGGATACTGGGGACGCGCCGGTCAGCTATTGGTCAATTTTCTCCCTGTCTCCAATAAGAGACCCAGAAGTCTTTGCGAAAGTTAACTCGGCCCATGCTTCAATGGCTCATAACGAATTGTAACCTTGAGTATCAAACGCAGGTTTCTAACAAAAGTGTACGATTTTTACCTGCAGTTTATGACTACCTCGGTTGTTGGAAATATGTTACCAGCAATGACAGCAAGTTTCTTCCGAAAATCATCTTATCACCTGCAAAGAATCACGTTTCAGCAGTACATGACTGTGCTCTAGCTGCGCGCTCGCGTGGGATCCCTGTGTTTGGAATAAGAAACAGTTCGGAATGCTTGGGTAGCGTACACTCCGCACTAACCTACATGAGGTATGGTCCATCTAATGAGTGTTACAATGGCACAGGGGGACCAACAGCTATGGACGTCTACAGTTTGGAAGGTAATTACAACACAGAATTCGATTTGGACGCACAATATCAACAACAACAATTTCTGTAATTTTTCTTGATTACACTTTCTTGTCACGCAGTTGGCCAAAGGAGCTAGTCGTGGCGTGTCAAAATTGTCGAGACCAACGTTTCTGCAATCTGTCTGTTTGGCAAGTGTCCCAGACACTTTCCAAACTCGATTATTTAGGATAAACTCTATTCGAAATTGACGACTGCTTCATCCCATATAACTAACTATTATATTATTTTCCTTTTAATAACATCTTCATTTTTTAATTTTCCATTGTTGTTAAAAACTGTAATTTTTATGTCATATGTGTGGTTTTTTTTACACCACAACGTAAGTTGGGCAATGGAATCTCAGGAAAATGATAGTTTCATACAATAAATCGTCATTATTGTTTGTTTGAATGAGCTGCATTGCGCTCCATTCTCTCTGAATGAGTGCCATTCGATTTTGAGAAAAACAGGAGGGAAAGTAGAAAACTCCACAGAGCAAATTCTCATTGAAAAAATCAGTCTCTAATGTTAGGCGCTTTAATCACCAGGAAACAAACGCCACTTACGCGTAAACGAAGAGCAGGAAAAAAGAAACTTTATCTATGATCTCTACAGCTCTACATATGCAATAAAAAAGAACGACTTTGCTCAGAATATTCCATCAAATGCTGCCAGACACCCACTGGTTAAAGGTGGTCACGTGAGACCGGTAATGCTGCAGCCTCTCTTTAAGGAAATCGACGAAAGCGATTTTGGTGGTAGGTGATTATCTGCGTGCGCAAGCAATTTCACTTACAGATCTTTTCACTTGACGTCACGGCGGCCATTTTGGTGCACAAAATAATGAATCGGTGGCCATGTTGGTTCTGTACCAAGAATATCCTGTTGGGATTGAAGTCTTTCCTTACACAAAAACTTTCCTTTGTTCCATGAAATTCGCATAGCTGCCAACACGTGAGTGAGAAGGATGTGTATGCAGTAGTTGGTTGGAGCAGGGGCTAGGAGGAGGGAAGGGTAACGTACGAGCGGGTCACCTCAAAGATAGAAAGACGCTTGTCAATTTGGGGGATTTTTGTTCTTCTTCTTAGCTTTAGAAAAGCGCGCAAAATAGAACAATCGAAGTGCGACATCTCATTATCAAAGCAACTTATCGGAATTGACACAAAATCTAATTGCGTCTTGCTCCGATAGTCCCCTACTTGGACCCACAAGCTACTGACATGCTTGGTTTAATTTCTATAAGTGGTTTCCTTGAAAATGATTTTCTTTGGGGATTATTAATTCGTCTTTGAATTTTCAGCATACAGACCTCCAGTGAGTGGAACGAATATTCTGACCAATCCAAGCTTTGAGGATCCGTTGATTAATGACCCGGTAAAAGGTTGGAGCTGTCAGGGTGAGACGGATGATCCTCGGGGCGGTGTTATTGCACGGTATACCCAGGAATATCCAAAGCAAGGGCAATACAGTGGGATTTGTCTCGCTCGATTGTCTGAATGGGCAGGACCTGGACAGTATGTAGGTGAGCCAAGTGAATTCCTACAACTGTAACAATTGTAAATTCCTCTCGTCAATTGTTATGATTTGTCCCCTTCGTAGTGCAACTGCAATCCGTGACATAAGAACTTGGGTCAATTGAAGGAATAACGTTGACGTGTTGTGCTCCTTGTGCGCGACCTCCTTTTCCCTGTTCCTTTCAATTTTGGCCTCGAACTTGAACAATTCCACCGAAAAAACGATTACAAAACAACATTGGAATAGAGAAAGACAGGTATCAGAGCAGTGTGACCCAACTTGAATGTCCTTGATTGTGTGTGTTATAGCGAAAAACAACCATATCGAGGAAAATTTAATTGTCTGAAATAATGAATGTCTGAATGGGTGAGACGATGGCTAAACTCATAGCCGCTATCCTAGGCTCTGACTAATTTTTTTTTTTTTTTTTACAGGAAACAGAGTTTTGCCAGGTCGAGTCTACAAGTTCGAAGGATGGACAAAGCTTTTGGATCGCAAACGAACAGGAGACATTCACAGTCTTGAGCTGTGGCTCAGGTATAAGAAAAGAGGAGATAAAGAACAGAAAAATAAACTGCTCGCTAAAAGGACTAAATATTCACAAGGTAAATATGAATAAATGATAAAAAGCATACAGTACGATTTTGATCATGTTCTTCTTATTAGTATTGCCATGATTTTTTAAAAGCTTCACCCTAAAAGTTTCATTTAGCTGGAAGCATGAAGCGGTAGGTGAGAGATCGAAAAATAGATGGCCATGAAAACGACATTGAAATTCCAACTCGGTCAATGTCCCCCTGGAACTCTTCCTCTATCTTACCAGCCCGCAAGGGGGAGAGGGGGAGGCGGAGGTGAAGGTGCTCCCCTTATATCAGAGACATCTAGGCTAACCTGAGATCAGGCTCTATTTTCGTTTCGTAAGAAAATTTAAAGAATGCGTGAGAACTGCTAAAATTTGGCCTGATCTCAGGTTACGTCTGGGCAGACTAGGCTGAATTGACTTGAAAGGCTAGTATTCATAATAATTGTCATACCACTGGTGCAAATTATTTACGCTATTATCTGCTGTTGAAGAACACCAGAATTAGTAAAAATATTTCAGAAAACATATTTCCTTACATTCTAGACTACGGCTGGGTGCGCTGGCAGACTGCGTTTGAGATTCCGCTCACCAGAGCAGGATTCCAGTTCGTCTTTATTTACTTCAAAGGACCAAAGCCAACTGTCGATATTCTATTGGATGACTTGTATCTTGAGGAAATACTGCAACCATCTGACTGGAAAAGGAACAGTGATATTTTGATCAATAAATACAGGAAACGAAACATTCAATTCAGGTTTGGAATGAGTTTGGTTTTATGAAAATGAACTCAATTCTATCGTTTTCTTTTAAGTTGTTTTATGTCATTATAAGTAATTTATGGATTTTTTTTATCAGAGTGAATATCACGGGCTCCCGATATACTTCAGATCTGCTCCCGAAACTTAAGATCAAAGTAAGTTCGATATGTTAGCGGACATTTAGGCAATGTTTACATTATACAATTTCTGATCTTTCTGTAAATCAAAAATGTTCAGTAGAGACACTAGCGACCTTTGGTTATGTTTACTTGGGCTTTCTCATGTAGCTTTGACTCTGAGGACGTATAATCATCCAAATGAAAGCTACTAAGCAGTCCTTTTCCTATACATTGACCACTCCAAAGAAAGCCGTTCAGCAGAACGTTTCCAAACAATGTCCCTATCCATTCATTGGGATAATTGGGTTCTGGATGCATGATGCTGTAGTGAACATACAATGTACTAGCAAGTCTCCCAACCAGAAAACACGAAATTTCAGCTGTTTTATTCTCTTTTTTAATGTTCTATTCTATTCATACTCTAACTGGTTTACAAGCGCATTGACGAGTAAAAAGTTTGTCGCCTGGTTTATGCGCATCTTCAAATGACCCGTGTGTAAAACATGACGTTTTTTTCCCATAGGTAGAACAGAAATCGCATCTTTTTGCCTTTGGTGCTGCTTTGAATAGTAACTTCCTGCTGCACAAACCCGAATATCGCGATTTTTACCTGAAAAACTTTCAGTGGGCCGTCCTGGAAAGTTCTTTAAAATGGGGTTACGTCGAACCTAAATTGGTGAGTTATTTACTAGAGTCATGACTTTTTTCAAACACGTACTCAGAAACTACTTATTTGCTTTGTGGGCATTAGAAAACGGGATACATAAAGGGATTACAGTCAAACCAGGTCAAGCGTTCCCGTCGCTAACGAACTAATGAATTCATTCACGGAAAAATGATTTCGTTTGTTGATTCAATAATCCATTCATAAAATGAACAATCCAATAGTCATATTTAGCCTCGATTCTATAATCGAATGTTGATTCGATTACTGTTTTTTGAAAAATTCCACTTTCCACAAGTTGACCTCAGAATTTGTTTTTTCCGCTTTTTTTTCTGAGAGTCGAGTGCTGGCGAGTTCTGAAGTTCAAACCCAAACAAACTGTTACATGTACGCCAGTTTGCTGCCAATAATCAGTGCAACAGACCTAGGCCTGACCTCTTAGAAAACACGACGGTCAAACTGAGGTCAGTGTATGTGCGGTGATTGGTGGATTTCGATCCTCGGCCTTTGTCAGTTTCTTTGCGTTTGCGGTCTGTCTATTCTAGCTGTTATTTTGATTAAAGGCAATGAAAAACGCAATCGTAAACGGCAGGAAAAGGGAAGCAAATACGATTGAACACAACAGACAAGAATAAAGAACAGGTAGATTTTGTTCATAAACCAAATCAACATTTGATTATTGAATCGAGGTACAATTTGACCGTTGGATTATTCATTTTATGAATGGATTATTGAATCAACAAACGAAATCATTTTTCCATTAATGAATTCATTAGTCTGTTAGCGACGGGAACGCTTGACCTGGTTTGACTGTAAAGCAAATCGATATCATATGAATTACTCCTTCTCGTGTTTGATAAATTACTTCTAAGTGTTTGGATATCAGATAAAACACTCCTTCTTGTATTTGGACATCAGATGAAACACTCCTCCTCGTGCTTGACATGTAACTTCTGAGTGTTTGAATATCAGACAGATCAAGCACTCCGTCGACTCGTGTTTAAAATATCACTCCTCGGTGTTTAGGTATCAAATAAAACACTCCTTCTCGTGTTTGATAAACTACTTAGAGGTGTTTGGTTATCTGTTGAAACACTCTTTCGCGTGTTGATTATTAGATGAAACACAATGCTGCTTATCGTGTTTGACAAGTGTTTGGATACCACATGAAACAATCCTTGTCGTGTCAAACGAATTACTCCATTTGCCACTATTTTGTTGTTCTTAGAGTCGAAATATGCAAAATAAAAAACAAATTTACTATTCTAACTGCACTGTGTGTTATAACTGACGCACCGTTTGCGTTTTGAACTTATTTTAGGTACCTTTCGCTTCAGGGTCACATAAGTTATGACATTGCGGATAAAGCTGTGGATTTCCTCCAAGCTAACAAGTAAGCCAACTCAAGGTTGTCCTTGTTATACCACTATGATGATAGTGCTTCCTGATAACTCTACTTGTACACCTAACATGCATGTCAATCTAAATTTTGAAACCTATTGATTATTGAATAGGTACCAGAAATTCATGCCCTATTTAGACTTACTCTCCCCCTCTCTCAATAAGAGAAAAAAGGAAGCTCTCGACTGCGCGCTGAGGATGCCTCGTAATGCGCGGTTAAGATGCATTTTCTTGTTCAAAAACTGTGATAAATGCTGCAAAATATGTGATTTTTTGCGATTTTTTGTATATTTTTTCTAGTTTTGCGAATTCTATAGACGTTTTTTAGAGACTTCTTCAAACGTATGTGCGTTTTCCCTAATTTTCTTTACCTTCATCCCTGGTAGAAATGTTTGTGTTAAATCAGTCCTGAAGGTAACGTTTGGTCATTTCACTCATAATATTTATGTCACATTGTTTACGTTTTAGCAAGATGATCCGTGGCCATTGCGTTTTCTGGGCGGTCGACACAGAGGTTCCATTTTGGGCGAAGAAACTCCCCAACGATAAGCTCAAGAAAAAGATGAAGGAAAGATTACAAACTCTTCTCTTTAGATATAGAGGACGGTGAGTCAGTATCTCTTACCCTTTTTAAAAAACAGATTGTTTTCGAAAATGTTGTTCGTATATGAGTGCATTTCGGAGTTTCCCCTAGCGGTCCCTATGCACGCCGCTAGAAAGAGCTTGCAAAACGAAGAAACTTGGAACATGTTTTACCTCTCTGGAAATTGGGCAGGGGCACCCAACGTCAATTTTCGGAAAATATCTGTTCGGAAGACGATTTGAGATCTAGAATTTTCGGAACATTTTTTGTAAAATTTCTTGCTTGCCTACCTCTCCCAGGATTTTCGAACATCTAAAAATTGGTGTAATTGCCCATTTTTAACGGACTTTTACCCTAAAAAGCTCACCTAGAATTTTCGGGAGCCTTTTTTTTGGCTGAAATTTTCGAAAAGGTAAGTTTTGATCCCTATGATTTTCGGATCTCGAGACTTTCAGCTAGGAAATCCGAACAGATGAAAATGTTTTTTTTTTATGGGATAAAAATATACCTATATCTACCGTTTAAATACTTAAATACGTTTAACAATGCTATGTTTAAGTGGTTTTGAACTATATTCTCGTTGGGTGCCCCTGATTGGGCAGCCCTGTTTCAACACTTTCTAAAGGAAAGAAAAAACCTTGAGGCCTCTCTGACGTAAAAGATTAACCCTACCTGTTTCGTTTGTAGCTTTATGCAATGGGATGTCAACAATGAAATGCTACATGGTTCTTTTTTCGCGGATCGCGAAGGATTAGCCATTCGAGACTGGATGTACTTAACAGCAGCTAGCGTTGATCCCGGCGTTGATTTGTTTGTCAATGATTTCGATGCTGTAGAAAATGGCCAATTAACCCAGGTAAGTTATAGTGTAATATCATTGAAAATTCTTGGAAATTAGTAGAGGGAAAGTCTAGTTTAAGCAACATTCACTCACTGAAATGTTTACTCAAGCCCTATTTTCATTAATAAGTAAGTGAGTTTGAAAGTTTCTTTGCCAGATACTTACTTTTAAGAACTGCGGAAAGGAACAAATTTTCACCAAGTCATAACATTTTCGATTTGCTCGTGTATCGGAATGACAAACATAATCATGCGTCTCAATTTCACCAGGCCTTTCTTGAAGAAGTCCAGGATTTATTATCACGAGGAATTCCGCTGGACGGAATTGGAGTTCAGGGTCATTTCACTGGTCACGTGAATCCAACACTTCTTCAAGTAAGTACGTAGTTTTTGACACTTTGATAAAAATTTCAAAGTCGGCTTTTATCTACCAAGAGGTTGAGATAGTCACTCAAACCGTACTAAGGAGAATTATTGAAAAGAGAGGAAAGCACCCAGTCTAGCCCTTAGGATATGTGAATTTCACCAAAGTTATATTTAGACTAATTAAACGTAAGTTGATTTCTAATGAGGTTAGTGAACTTTTATTCAGAGTTGTAAACAGAGAGTATTGGGACATTGTGCTCTATTGGTGTGTTGACATTACAACATTCTGCATTGTTCGCTTTGAGGAAGTCGCGCATGGACTTGATGACGTTTCAAAAAATCGATTAAAATGTGCGGACGTCCCAGGAATAAGACTTCCGTTCAATCACAACCTCTTTAAGTAACGCCCTAAGATTCCCTCTTTGTCCCATTTAGTATTATCTTTTGCTCAAATCTTTAAAGCTGGCCTGAAACTCACTGATCTTAACTAATGTCGAGAAGTGGAGGCAGGAGCCGGTAATCTATCAGCCCCTGATTATGGTGGAACAAACACGAAAGTAAACCTAGTACGCCGAAATAGAGATGACTTGTAACTTAAAAGGACAGTATCACCTAGCCTGCGTGGCAGGCGTTTGAAAGGGAAGGGAAAGGGAGTTTTAGGTGCGAGAGAAACGCGAGGGGCGCGCGAGGACAAGCAAGATTTAGAACTATGCGATTATCTAATCCTATTATAGTGTTTATGTAAGTCAATGGAAAATCCAAAATATTGCCGCTAGTTTTGAAAAAAGTTATCATAGAGCGTTTCCACATGACGTCACGGCGGCCATATTGATGTTCCAAACCAATCGTGTGGGAGTTGAAATAGTCGGAGCGAGGTTTTCAAAGTTTGATTGCGTCATTTGGAAAAAAAAGTCGTTTAAAATCCAATGGATTAGTTGACACTTTGTGACTCCCTTTTTTTCACTTATTGCAGTATTATTTGAACATGCTAAGTAAGGCCAAGATTCCAATATGGCTGACGGAAGTTGACGTTCTTGAGAAAAATCCGTTTAAACGAGCCGATGCGCTGGAAACTGTCATGAGAACTGCATTTAGCAACCCAAGTGTCCAGGGATTGATTTTGTGGAGTTTCTGGAGCCAGAGTTCTTGGAGAGGTCCTTACACTTCTCTTGTGGATGGAAACGACTGGCAGGTATCAAAAAATACCACCTACCCCTCCCTTAAGGCAACATTCACACTTACTTCTCACTTAGGGCAAAATTTTGGCTTAGGGGAGGAGTAGGTGGGCAGTTTCCCAGAAACGTATGATGATCCCAAAGGATACTAATAAGCCACATTACAAACAACAAGGAATCTTGGCGGAGTTAGCTTTCGCAAAGACGTCTGGGATAGTTGCTGGGGAGGGGCCGGTCAGCTATTGGTCAATGTTTTCCCTCTCCATAGTAACAGTGTCTCAGTGGGGTGGTAGCTTTATCGGTTGACAGTTATTCTTTCCAATTTTGACGGCTGACGCCTAAATTTTAGGGCTTTTGACGGTTGACGGTTATTTAGTGAAAATTTAGTTAAAGAGTTAAAGTAGCTATTGATTTCTGTATTGATGATTCATCTTTGTAAAAGGCTCAAAACAGCGCTGACTAATGCTAACCTCACGGATATATCTTGTTTTTGTATTCCGCACCTGTAGATTAACGCCGCTGGTTTGCGATATCGCAGACTCCTGCATCAATGGACCACACACGTCACGTTATCTCCCACGTTCACTGACCAAACAATGGCCTTTTTTGAAGCACGTGGATTTTTCGGAGATTACGAGGTGGCATTACAACTTCCCAATGGACTGAACACCACTCAAACCTTCACGTTGAGTCCTGGGAGTAATCCAGTAGTCATTGAACTTCATTTACCAGGTATATGTTTTATGATTTTATGCATACCTAGGCTAGGTGATTTATCTCTCGCGCAACTGTTAGGAGTGTTTTATTTTCCATGATTTACCATAGTCTATGTGGTTTATTTTATCGTTGTTAGATCCCAGTCCAACACAAGATATAGAACAAGTGGGTCTAAAGCGACAAGATACCTCCTTAATAGGCGAAGATCCAAGAGTCTTAGCAAGTATCAGACACGGAGGCGAAGATACTGATGACTCACAATATGAATCTGACGAAGAACAAGACAACGAATTTCCACAATCAGAAGACGATGATTCACCCGAATTTGCTGGTAAAGAAATGTCAATATTTATTCGAATTCTTCTGTCAGTTGTTCACTTTTTCATTCCTTCCCGTTACTCACCATCACAAATTTTGTCAGTTAGTAAGGTATTCAAACTTCTGTAAGGCAAGCAATGAGTCTTCAGGTAATGGTAGAGAAGGTCCTTCGGTTAGTTTAGTAGACAATCATGCAGTCAAACATTCAGGCTGTCAGACTGTACTGTGATTCCTGTCTGTCTAATCAGACTCCAATGATAAACAAAAATAACATCGATTATTAAGAGCTTCAATGGTTTTTATTCTACAGTTAATTTATATCCTTAAATAGTTTAAACTTAACTTAAGAGTACTTTGTTGGAACGTGTTGTACTGAATTACTGCGACAACGCAGTCCTTTGCATCACAGTTTTTGTAACAAACACTAAATATCAGTATTTTTTTAGTATCTTAGGGGTCTAGTGGATCGCGAGCAAGCTCGGGAACAAATTTTCTAGGCGCGCAAGGCACTTTAGGGAGAGCGACTCTTCCCAAAGGCCTTTGCCAGTTAACCCTTTAAACTTCCCAAGTTTCCTGAGGCAGTTATTTGTTTGATTGTATACATTGCAACAATCCTCAGATCCTTTGAAGTCTTCAGCTGGATTATACATTGGTTGCTTTGACAACACGGAATCCCTCACCCAACTCAAGTACCGATACGAAGGGCATCCGGCCATGGTCCCGGATGTATGCATCAACCACTGTGCTTCTAAGACATTTCCATTTGCTGGTCTGTTAATGGCGTCGGAATGCTTCTGTGGAGCTTATTTCAACGATGACGCAGAAGTTGATAATGAACACTGCAAGCTACCATGTCAAGGTGACTTTCGGAGAAGCTGCGGTGGACGTAAACACATTGCAATTTATTCTACAGGTTTGAGTAACACTTTTTGAGTA
The DNA here is from genome assembly GCA_964035525.1 of Porites cylindrica. NCBI lineage: Eukaryota > Metazoa > Cnidaria > Anthozoa > Scleractinia > Poritidae > Porites > Porites cylindrica. The sequence goes on along the minus strand of OZ037788.1, from coordinate 1,419,953 downwards.
CCTTTAAGCATGTAAGATGGACTTGCTTCGAAAAATGGCCCTCAAAAGGTGAATGTTCGTAACGACACGTTTTCTCATATGTGCGGTGACAACTTATTTTTTTCCACATTGATGAAACAAGCTAAGGTTTTACGATAGCGTTATTTGGCTTCGAGATTATATTTTCCTGAGCAAATCAACGGGCTCAGTTATATTTTGAAACCTCCTAGAATGCAAAATTTTAAACTAACGCCAGAAAACAATTTAATGTGTTCTGGGAGTTGAAGCCAAATTTTACCATCCTAAAAATGGCTCAAATGAGCCATTCGCAGGCCTTTTTTTCCACTTTCCTTTTCATCTTTCTACCCATATAAATGAACATAAAAGGTTGCTGACTTAATCAATTTTTTTTTCAGAGTTGTCCTCATCTCCAGCCAAGAATTTCACCGAGAAGAGGCAAATGGGAGTGTTTTGATACAAACAATAAAAATTTGGAATCAAGTCTACCTCATAGTTACACATACAATATATTATGTCACTGATGTCCAACTCTGTGCACAATTCGAATATTAATGATCAGCTACAGTAGCTCTTTACCAGTGCAAATTATATGGAGACTTTGTTCATAGAATTTCCCTCATTCTTGTTTTGATATTCAAGCAACTCATCATCAACTCAATAAAGCAGGATAAGGCGCTTCAGAAACATTGGGAATTTATGCACAGCAATTTATATAGGATTAATTGGTCAAAGCGGAAAAAACATATTACTCAAATAGCCGTTTGGGTAATACTTCATATAAACCCGACTTCTGCAACGCTTTTGTTCTTTGAACGAATTGCACTTCTATCTCGTAATTCGAATACACAGCACGCGTACTTTCACGTATGCACATGCAGTGTCATGGGTAAAATGACAAAGGACTCTTTTGATTATGACTGGCCATTTCCCCCGGGGGGGGGGGGGGGGGGCAGTTTAATAATATTTTTAGCCCTTATAGTGTATATATTGTCTATATATAACTAAGCAAAAGTCAATAAATGCTGATCTTTTATTTTCTTATGTTGTGGATTTTTGCTTACTTATACCCTTTCTTTAAAAGTTCAGTAACCCACCAAACCAAACGCACTGTGACATGGAAATTAGAGTTATTTTTTTGTCAGTCAGTTAAGAGAAAAAGCTTATTCCGAATAGACTTCAAAAGAAAACTAAATAAATGGCGAAAGCACATTCCTAGTTTTGTGTGGTGGCTTGTGAAAAAGCTCTCCCGGCAGATTAAGAATCTCGTGAACAATAGCGTCACAATTTTTTTACTTTTCCTGAGCTTGAGACAGTGTACGTACCCCTATTAAGAAGTCTCGGTATCAGCGATCCGTATTTAAGAGGTGCCCGTGACAGATGAGTCCGTATTTATTATTTGTACCATTAAATACTTAAAGCAGGTTGATTTCTTGACTGCACCTTTATACGCGTCGCCCGCTCCAAATTCCCAAGAAGAGTCGTTTAAGATTGGAGATGCTGAAAACTCAGCCATAAAATGCAATATATATATAGAGAAATGATTAGTATTTCTATTATTTCTCGGGTTACCAGTAAAAGGTTGTTTAAGGGTGGCTGGTCGCACTGAATAGAGGTTCCTCATATACTTGGCAAAATGTTTAGCAAAACACTTTATTTCGAAACAAGCACGAGATGCATGATGGGAGCGTCTACTGACCCACAATCAGTCGCCACCTTCCTTCTCGGACTGAATTTTCCCACATCAATTTTTTTTTTTTTTTCAAAATATAGCCAAAACACGTCTATCACGCCCTTGATGACCGCTTGATGGAGGTAGCAAAAACTGGAGAATTAATGCTCTTGAAGGGATTGACAATGAGGAAGCCGCGGCCGACTGATTCAAGACTGATGAAAGTGGCTACTTAATATAGGTGATCGCTTGATGGAGATTCAACTAGGAAAGAAACTTTCATTGTCAAGATCATTAAGTCCTTTATCTTAAGTCAGTTACCATTATCATAGTTCGTTAATATATGCATGTACGTACAATCGATTAACTATTAAACAAACATTAGTATTCCTATTGTCAGAGCGTGGTATTGTGACTGATTTTCAAGACAATATGTATTTCCCTTTTTGTTCTCTATTTGTTTGATTACTCCCTAGCGAATTACCTCTGGCTTTATGCAAAACACTAGAAACGTTTTGAATGTTAAGTTCGAAGCGAGGTAGAACGTTGTAGCCACGAAAGCAAAAGAAAGCTCTGAAAAAGACAAGGTTAGTAGGTTTATTTCATTTCTGCCAACTTTCCCGTGATGAAATCGGTGTTAAAAGCGCTTTTCCTTATAATTCACGTAAGATAAATTAGCATTCTTGTGTATTCCAGGAATTAAAACGCTTTAGCAATCGGGTCCGACTTACTTCAAGAAACGAGGAGCAGATTCGCAGGCCTTCAGATCGAGCGCTAGTTTTATAAAGACATAAAAGAACATAGAAAAGTTGGTTTTGATCCTAATGTCACTCAAATTGCGCTAATATACCATTAACAAGTCACATTTCAGTTAGTCTGTTCATGCAGCACGTCAAAAGTGTTGTTTATGTCTAAGGACCTCAAATCTAATTATCTTTTTCTCTAAGAGTTCTTGCTCATCTGAATAGTTCTTATGTATGAAATCATTAGAGCAAAAACAAAAACATTCCAAAACTCAGAGCAAAAAAGGTGAATGAAACAAATTCGAAGATCCACGATTATTATGTATGGAAGGTCCAGTCCCTCAAAAGGAGTCATTGTTATCGTTCGATTCGCTTTTCATTCTACCACAGGCGGACTATTCGAACTGTTCGACGCATCGTGATGCCACACGCGACATACATTTACTGTAGTTCATAACGCCCGCATTCGGCTTGATTCAAATGACTGGTAGAAATGCTTCATAAACACAAAATTTTGCACCTTTTAATCCCAAATGTTGATATAATGTAAGAAAAACGACTAAAGATAACTTACCGTATGTTTTTAGTGTCGTGTTCTCCGTTTTTGTGGCGTTTTCAACGCTTGAAGCTGACACGCCCGACTAAAACATAAAGGTGCAAAATTCTGTGTTTTATGAAGTACCGATCACTTGAATCAAACCAAGTGCGGGTGTTACGAAATACAGTAAATGTATGGGATCACATGTCGCGCGTGACATCACGATGCCTCGAACAGTTCAAATGGTCCGCCTGTGATTCTACCGTTTTGCTTTCGAGGTTTTTTAGTTTTCCACAGGGTTTGGGAGGGTATTCCCGGGATCCCACGGGATTTGACTAAAATACAGAGCGGGATGTGGGAAAATGTGAGATTTGTTGACAGGGTACGGGATTTGACTGCTACACAGGGGGAGCGATAGAGATTCACTAAAATCTTGGGGAAAAAACGGTATTCGGGAAAGAGATGACAGAAGTGTGGGATTTGGGTTTGGCTTGACAAAGAAATGGGAAAGCGGGATTAGGGAGGTTACGCGACTTTCACGGTCAATTTTTCCTCGCTGGAGCAAGGAACAAGTCATATTTTTAGTGATGAGACCATTTCCAAAAATGTTCCAAGCGAAAGTTTGCTCAGTCCTCAAAAGTTTATAAGCAAAAAGTGTTGAAAGCTTAGTTCATTGCCATTAAAATTAGACCATTGTAGAAATATTTTTGTTGCTGTTGTTTTTATGTCCTCAAACTGATGCTCCCTTCACCGGAGTGACATTTTGGTCAGAAGACCATGCGCAACCGGAACCGGGCAACCCGGAAAACATACATATCGGGATTGTAACCTACTTTTATTTCTTCAAAGGCATGCCAAAAAGGAAAAAGGATTCGACTAACGAGGTTTTAATAAAGAAGAGTAACGGCGATCGGAGCCATAATAACTCGTTTCGCATGAAGAGTTTGAGCTCTGAGGAAAGTTTGGCGAAGAAAGACGATGAATATGATCTACACGAGGTAAGCCGACCAGATCTCCCGGGACCGTGACATAGACAATGATACTGTTTGATTGACTTAACTTGTAGGAATCTGGAAACGAAAAAATGGAAATGCTTCGTTTATAAGTGGAAGTGTACTTTGCCTTGCTACCCACTTCTAAGTGGGAAAAAAAAAATAATTACAAAGGCAAGTAAGGAAATGAAACAAGGTATGGCTGAAAGCTCAAAGTTAAAATGGGAGGCAAATCAGTTGGCTACTTAAAAGAGAGCACCTAGAAGAAAAAAGAAACCTCTCTTGCTATGTAGCAAGTGTAACCTCTCGCCCAATCTTATACCCGATGCTCTCCAGGTGACTCTCTAAAGAAGGGCATGAAACCGTGAGTAAAGACCGCTGAAAATAATTACGCGTGATACACTGAGGCTGTATTCACACTATACGGGATAGTTTTTGCGCCGTCTCGAAAACCATACCGTATAGGCTTCTGTTCACATATAATAACAGTGATTTCGGCGCGATTTCGGAGCGAAGCTGCGGTAGCGCCGATCTCGAAAGTGGAGAGTGACAAATCGGATAGCAGTTCATACTATACCGAATCGAATCATTTCTCATTAATTAAAAGCTCGGTTACATTTTTGCAGACAGCCAATGTGGCGACCATATTTTTGAGGCTCCGGCCTGTTGAATAAAGTAGGTTTGAAACAGGAACTTCCGCCTGGTGCAGAGTCGAATCTTTATGATGCTACATTTGCGTAATCTTATTAAAATTTACATTCTGGGCCTGCATTAAAAAGTTTACATAGGAAGTGTTGAGGACATGTCAAACTCTGACAAGACCCTATTTTGAAAAGAATGGGATTAACATAAGTCAACATCGGCAAACATCACATCACCCGAATCGTGCAAGTTAAAGATTTTTGATTGATTTTCTTGGTACTATACGCCGCACAAAGAGCAAAAATTGCTCAGAAAATGTATTCAAGTTCTGCTCAAGGACTTCTGCTATTTGAGAGAGAATGTATGAATGTATCGCAGGATTACAAGGTCATCGTTTGCAAAGTTACTAAGAATGCAAATCCAAAGTAACTGCAAGTGACAGGAGCATTAATTTTAAAATACACTTCGCGAAGAGATCACAGTTACCAGAACTAGTCTTCCGGAATTTTAGTTTTCTCAATATTAGTCGCCCTTAGATGCTTGAGTATTGCTAATCGACTTGTTTTAAGATCATAGATTGATAAGTTTGCTTTCTTAACTTTGAATTAACTTGCAGAAAGCCCCTAAATCACAGCAACTCCATCAGGCTGCCATGTCCGGTGATGAAGGAACTGTGGAGGCATTGATTTCCAAAGGAGTGGGTGAGTGATTTGACCCCCTCTTCCAGCGAGAAGGTATAAACAAGACTGCATGATTGACGAGAACAATGGTTTAATCCTTAGAGAAAAATGAAGGAATATATCGCACCGATATGATCTAGATGGGGCTAGGATGAGATGTTAAGTGGTGGACTGCAGCAGCCAGAGATTATTTTTAAACGTATGCGAAATAAAAAGCCATAAGAAAGTTCACATATTTTCGGATCGTAACCCCTAAACTACGTTATCAAAAACTACTCACGAGGTTTTAGGACCCCAGAGCTGCAGACCATCAGGCGAGAAGGGGCCTAGGACCGTTTAACGATCTGTGTTCCCTTATAGAGGGTTCCAGATTCCTCAAAGTTATGCTGATGCTCTTATATAACTTAAATTGTAAAGATCTGGGCTCCAGTCTCCACGCTTGGGTGAATGTGTCTAACTCTCTATGCTTTTGCAATCTTGTTTGAATAAAACCGATCTCAAAGTGAACGACGAAGATTTTTATTTGATTTTAAGTCTGTGGACGAAATCGCGTTATGCAATCATTCCATGAAACCCCTTCAGCAGCACTTCTACATGGTACTTGTTTTGTACTTAATCCTAGCTTTTGAGTACATAGACAAAATCCTGTGGTCTGGGGAGGTGTGACCATTCAAATGAAACCTCAGGTGCATCTTTCACATAGTACTTTTTGTTATTCAGCATTTCACTTTGGCCACTTGTCGGAACGAAAATTAACAAAGTCTTGCAAATAAAACATACCGTATGTCCTCTATTAAGCACCCCCCTCTCAAATAAACCCCCACTCTGTAATAACCGCCCCCCTTTTTTTCAGGGGAAGAAAGTTAATCAGCGCACCTATCTTTTAATTATTCCTCACTAATAAATGATGGACTGTATTAATCAATCACCTCTGTAAAACGTCGTGTGGACTGATCTGGGACGGTTTATTCACCAACTGGAAGTTCGGATTCGTTTTTGATCCTCTGTTGCGTGACCTCAACATTCTTGTACTTGAGCTTGTCCACTTTGTATCATAATTCTTTATGGAGAACGTATACCATTGTGTTTGCTAAATTTAATAATTCCCCCCTCTACAATAACCCCCCGTCTCTATTAAGCCCTCCTCAAATTTGTTTGAAATAAATAAGCCCCTCGGGGAGGGGCTTAACAGAGGATTTACTGTGCGTTCGTGCCCTTCATCGCAGATATTGGTGTCACAGATGAGTTCGGTCGTACACCTTTACATAATGCAATTCTTGGAAAGCAGCTGGGAATAGTAGAGATGCTCCTCAACAAAGGCGCGGATGTCCAAGCTCAAGATGAGAGGAAGGACACACCACTACACACAGCTGTGAGAGTAGGCGACGAAAGAATACTGCAGGTATAGATTACGGATGACACGAGTAAGATCATGCTTAAAGATGCCTCCACAATATCGATCATTTCTTCCCCAATACTATCTTGATTTCGGCCTTTGTGCCCCACGTTGGGGCTAATATAAGAGTGTGGACAATCCACCCTCACTGAGACAACAGAAGGGCGCCACTGTAAGCTAAGAGGAACGTGGTAAACTTTTTGCCTGTGGAATCCGGAATCGGGAATCCGGAATCTAGAATTCAAGACTGCCTTAGATAACCTATACATGGGGCGAATGCCCTCCTACCCCTCTCCTAAGCCAACATTAACACTTACTTCTCACTTAGGGCAAAATGTTAGCTTCGGGTAGGGGTAGGTGGACAGTTTCCCAGAAACGCATAATGATCCCGAACGGAACATTTGGGAAGCAGGAAACTGCCTTTCTGCTAGAAAAAAAAAACAGCTTAAACTGCAAGTTGATTGATTAGTTTCTGCTTTTCCCTCATCTTTTGTGTCATTAGGCGCTGCTGCGAAACTCACAATGTGACGTTAACTCCGCTGGCCGCGCTCTTGTGACTCCCCTTCACCTGGCAGCTGGAATGGATCGAGTTAACGTCTGCAAGATGCTGGTAAGTATGATGATGGTAACGATAACGATAGAAGTCCATCAAAAAATTGTTAACGCCCAGGGTGCAGGGGTCGAGTTGCACACTCGAGTTGCAAATGCGCGTGGGAAGATGTTAAGCACTAAAACGGGTAAGGATGGCAAGAGGCCGACACGAGCGCGCAAGCTTTGGGCCAAGGTAAATGGCTAGTTGACCAATTAGAGCGCGCGATTTACTTTGCTTATGTTATAATTACAGTGTTGATGACGATGATTATGGTGATGAGTGTGACAAAATGGTAGCAATGAGGAGTCTCGTCCATTATACTTCCTCTCCCTTCCTTCTCTTAAGTGATAAGTATTTTGTAATTAAAAAAGCTTTTATAGCCTTTGAACGTTTTTATTCATGGTTTAGATTGAACATCGTGCAAGGGTGGACGTAATGGATGAAGACCAGATGACTCCCTTGGGTCACGCAGTAGAAAGAGGGGCCAAAGACGCTGTGGAGTTCTTCTTTCATTACAGTAAACAAAACATTTTTCCTTATTACTACAAAGAATAAAATCGTTTAATGTACTTTGGATGGAAGTCTAAACCTAGGGCGCGATCCATTCAACCAAAATTTCAGGAAATTTCGGTGCAAAACTCAATGGATCGGTTCGGTCCAACCGGAAAAGTTTCAAAAAAAACGGGTCCACCTTCTAAGGTGGACCACTTTTCCCGGTCGGACCGGTTGGAATTTTAGTTGAATGGATCGCGCCCCTAGTGTCAACAAAGATGTGATTTGGTCAACATCGTTTGCTTTCAGTCAAAACTCAGCAGCTGAACCTGGAGTCGTTTCTTTACAAAGCGGATATGGATGGGTCGTCTCTTTTACATATGGCTGTAGACAGCGGCAACCTGAAGGTTAGCTAGTGATAAGTTTCTCCGTATTTACACAGTATTGATTATAACATGCCCAAGGAATACTTGCGCGAATTTAATCTGGTCTTTTAGCAACTTGGAAAACTAGCGGTCACCTTCCTAGCATGTGATAACAACGTGCTCGACCCAAGCCTTCGGGAAATGTTTTAAAAAAGAAATACGAAACCTTTTTGACAGCCTAACAGGCGCTACCTATTCATTATTTATCTTTGGCTTAAAAGACACACTATGGTTTCCGTTGTAGATTACCATGATAATGATGATGATGATGATGATTATGATGATTCAGTATGATTGTGATTATGACGATGCTCAGTAGAAGGCAGACGACGACTTTGACACGGATCATATCCAGAGGTCTGACCGTTAACTCTTTTCATAAAGGTGACATTTCTATTCTTTTACAGATTGTTGAACTGTGTTTGCAGAGTGGTGCAAGGGCAAGATATCCAAAGGTTGGTTTATAAACTGAATTGTAGGATGTAATATGGTCTAACGTTAGCATAGTGTGTTGAGTTTGTTGATACGCGTCTGATAATTAGCCTTTATTATACACTAAAGAAATAACATATAGGGGTCCTGCTAATGAAATAAGACATTTTCATGCAAGGCTACGCCATTTTTATTTGCAGGCCTCCGACAGAAGCACAGCGTTTCATTTGGCATGTGGACAAGGTTCTCTCGAGACCGTAAAACTTTTGGCCAATCATGACCCTTCCATCTGTCGAATAATGCTGATTGACTTTCAAGGGCAGACTCCTCTTCACAAAGCTGCCGCGAAAGACCACGTGCATGTCGTCGAATATCTTCTAAATCAGGTAAAAGTACTTAAATTTCAACAAATGTCTTTTCATGGTTTCTCGTTTAGTCATCTGCTTCCTTCTGTAGGCATCGTTGAGTTTCGATCCAACTAAGCGGCATTAATTCATGCATGTCACACAGTTTTGGTTAGATTTCAAAGGAATATGATCAATAAAGATTAGGTATGAAAAACGTTGCAAGCAAAAACCTGTCTTGCAATAACCATCTGTTGAAGATTGCTAACTTCTAGAGCCAATTTCATTTGGCAATTTATCCTTGATATCACATAGGGTGCCGCTGTGGATCCCCCTGATCGAGACCGCTGTACCCCCCTGTTCAGAGCAGCAGAGAAGGGAGGCGTCGAGACAATTCAATTGTTACTCGAGCGAGGTGCTGACGTCACGGTAAAAAGCGTGCAGCAAAAATCAGTTCTTCATGCTGCTGTTTCTAATCCTGGTGCGATGGAGATTCTTCTAAAGGTTCGTTCCTTTACATAATTTACAAATCACGTGGTTAGCTGATCTGATATAGAGCGTTTTCACTCACGTGGCCATCATCTATGCAAATTTATTGGAACAAAAGAAAGCGTTTGTATGATAAAAGAGTTCAACTCCCACAGGATTAGTTTAGGACAACAGCATGGTCGCCGTTTCATTGTTTTGGGACATCAATATGGCTGCCGTGACGTCATGTGAAAACAGTCTATACAAACTTTCAAAGAAAGCAAACTTTCTACTCATAAGAAAAGAGCTCCAATAGGCCGTTTCCAAGTTCCAAAATCTCTCGCTATTCAAACGAGGCTAAGTGCAAAACCTTTCTTGGAAAATGAGTCATTTATCTGCACGGGATTAAGAAATTCATTTTCATATCAATGGCTTCCCACTTAGCCTCGCTTTAAAACAAAGTAAGTAAGTAAGTAAGTAATAACTTTATTTAACGAGGGTAAAGACATTGATTACTGGTCACCCAGTAGTTTTCATAATGGCCCTCCTACAATTAAAGTAATAAAAAGTATCGATTATTTAATTAACTACCAATATAATCTACCAACTAAACTTACATAATAAACTACTATTAATACAATATTGATTAATTGACTACTAATGAAACTAAAAGGTTTTACAAATCTTAAAATGATCAAGAGAAGAAATCAAACTACGGTAAAGTTTAAATAAGTAATTTTTAAAATTAGTATGGGAGAGTGTCTTAGGTTCGGGATCAAGAGCGTTCCACAAACGGCAAGCGCTTGATTGAAACGTTCGAAGGCCAGAGTTCAGTTTTACAAGCTGGTGTTGTAATATTGTTATTGGAAACGGATCTCGTGTTATGATTATGGGTGTTACTTATATGTTCAATATATTTATTAAAATAAGCCGGGCAATGTCCTTGATTTATTTTATGAAGCATATAAAGCTTCCTAATACGTATAATATCATATATAATATACAAAGGTTTACTGGCAACTCGGAAATTGCCTTTTGCTTTGCTCTCCGATAAAAGATGGCCAAAATGGTAGCGTGACTATAAAGATCTATTTCCGTCCATTAATTTTGCTTTATATATCCTTTCTGTACTCGTTGTCTCCTTAGAAGGCCTTATAACAAGATTTGTCTCAGCAACTTTTTTTAAGGAATTGGAGAAGTTCCACAATTTATAACTCGCATAGAAGCATCCCTCCTTTATATTACTCCCTTGCAATAACATTGTTTTTTTTTTGTTGTTGTTGTTTTATGTTTTGGAATATAAAGGAACCATCATCAGCATATCTTATAACTGACAAAGATCACAGGAGCTTTACACCGGTACATTATGCCGCTGGGAAAGGACAAGCCAAGGTAAGAGTAGTGACACAAGAATATTTCGAAAGATCAACTCAACTCATCAACTCAGGATCAGCTCAGTAGGTCGTCGGTTATTTTCCTGGGGCCGGACCAACACTAAGGGTCTGAAAATAACTGAAAAAAGGAAGGTACTACCTTTGCGCTGCGTGCACAGGGCTAGACCTTCACATGTCTAGGATGACCAGCGACATGGACATGCCGCGGTCACGGACTTCAAAAGGCGAGTTCTCAGGCTGAACACAGAGCTTCAGAAATTCTGGGTTCTTCGAAGATTATTCGCCATACAAAAGTAGAAATACTTCGTCTGAAATCATCTTTTCTTCGAAAGAAAGAAACGAAACTTCACTCAAATCTTTGACAGACATTTTCAACTGAATTATTCTGTCGGCGTTCGTGATGGTTTCACGTTCGGTTTGCTTAGTGATCTGCATTTGGTGCGTAAACCGCGTCCTCAATCCAGTTTTGCGAGGCCAGCCATGCCTTTCGTGAATCAAGAAAGTCTGGTGCTCAAGTTCCCTATTGTTGGGTCATGCACAGCTCCAAACACGCATGCCCATAAATGATATAATAAATACATCAATGGCATTTATTAGTTACACCCAAGAGTAATCTGCTCCTGGTTACACCATTATGTACAACTTTTTTTAACCTAACGCATCTTCTTCAATTTTTCAGAACATTTCCCTTCTGATGGAGACAAATAAAGCCGCCGCTGGTGTCACATCAAACGAGCTTGACACACCCCTACACATTGCAGCCAAGTAAGATTTAACAATTGCGGTTTGGAATAATAACGAACATTATACATATAGTAATGAGAAAAAATTACTTTTGTACGGCCGGTTATGATTAGTATAACGACAATTAGTAAAGGGCGTCCAGTTGAATTTCAAATGAAACACTCACTCTCGTGTTTGATAAAATACATCTCATTATTCGATAATCAGATGAAACTCCTTCTCGTGTTTGATTAGTACTTCTCAAACTCATTAACAATTCATAAAGAATACAAAGCAAATTAATGTTTAATTAGTGTTTGGAAATCAGATGAAAAACTGCTCATGTTTGCATTCTTAATTTCTCCTGCTAAAATCATATTGTTTGAGAAGTAATAACAAGCATTCGACACAGTGTTTTATGACCAGATGAAACATCTCTAAGTTCGTCAAAAATACTCCGCTGCGCGTCGTATTTTCAACTCTCTTCTCGGTGTTTCATATGGTGATGAAACACGGCATCTCATGGTTGATATGTTACTTGGTTACTTGAAAGTAAAATAAAAAAACATGATTTACTTGTTTCGTTTTAGCACAATAGGACTTTTTGTCTACCGTTCACTTGTTCTGTTTCAGATTCGGTTGGCTGGCAATAGTTGAGAGTCTTTTGGTTGGTAGAAACATTCGCATGATAAACTTGCAAAACAACAAAGGAATGACTCCGCTTCACCTTGCTTGCCGCAATGGTCATGATCAAGTTGTGGTATTCCTTCTTTCGCAAGGTGCTACAGTAGAAAAGTAAGTACACTGGTAGACGTGTTCCACAGAAAAGAGACAATTACTGAAAACTGCTCGAACAAAGGTTGTTGTCCGAAAGTCGTACAATTCGCTATTCGCCACTTTAGAAACGAGAAAGGAACTGGAGCCGAAATGTGTCCCGCAATTGTTTGTGGGAACGTTACAAATGACGTGCCGCTCAACTATGGGCCAATTTTTCTTCTGTCCCTAGTAACAGTTCCAGAAGTCTTTGCGAATGTAAACTCGTCCCAGTTTCCCTCTCGGTTTTAAAGTGGCGATTTGGCGATACATTTTGGAATAACAGAGGAGACTGAAAACTGTTTTTAAAGTTAAGTAGGCATACTTTGTAACAGTTTAAATTTTGTGATGATCAGATTTAAACTCCTCTTGATTTCAGAGATCAGCATGAAAAGACGCCGTTACATCTGGCGGCCACTCGAGGATCAAAGAGATGTGTGGTTTCCATTTTGGAAAAGCACCCTGACTGCCTAAACGCTGTCGACGAAAACAAGGTTAACTATCTTCAATTTCTCTCTTCAATTCAACGATGAAACCTCGCGAAGTGTTTCTCTGATTTTTGAGGCTTTAGACAAAATTCCTAGTTCAATGAGCGGTACTTGTCAACTTCCCTTTGTACTGTTTTTTATACTGCACAAGGTGGCTCTGATATTTGAGTCTAATCTGTGGATGAATTACTGCAATGCGACCAGTCAAATGAAAGCTGCCAAGTAGCACTTTCCTCTGGTTCAGGTTTTTATATTGTGCAAGGTAGCTCTAACTTTTGAGTGTGTCGACAAAGTGCTGTCTATCATAAGACCAATTTTAAATGGATCCTCCTCGGTACTTTTTTTCTCATGGCACTACTTGTTCAGTGCAGTTTTTCAAAGAGAAATTTTGCATTTGATATTGAAAACATAATTTTCAGTGTCTTATGCGTTATTCCCATTTTTCTCTCAGTGAAGAGGCTAAAGTAATTATTCACGGGGTTAATAAACCTTTTGTTCCTTACAGAACACAGCGTTGAACCTGGCGTCATTAGAAGGACATGATGAAATTGTTGTTTATCTGATGTCACAAGAAGATCAAGAAATCTTAATGAACTCATACAATCAAAACCTCTTGGACATCGCCCTTAACAAAGAAAAGCGTAACGTTGCTATGGCAATTGCTGAACATCCCAGGTAAATAAGATGCAAGCATGCTAGTTTGCACAGCAGGCGCGTTTTGCAAAGCGATCCATTTAGACGTTCAAACTGACCGACCGTGATCATTCCAGGGAAATCTCAGACTGAGGCCTAGATGTATTGACCGAGCGATACCGTAATGACCGAACGGACATCAAGTTAAGTTATTTATTATTATGGTCTTTTCTTTATGGACCTGAGCCTGCGATCAATTAAACCAATAACTGATCAGCGGATAACATTAAAAAACACGTAACCTCAATGAGTCGTACACTTCAGCCCGCCATACAGTCATGTGACACTGGTCAGCGGATACCCTTTTTGACAGCTGTCGATCAATTGACCATAACATGGGTTTATCATAAGGATGTCCACTATCAAGTTAAACACAGATTGTATATGCCTTGGACACCTAGCCAGTAATGGCTGGTCAATACAGGAAAATAATGCCCGCTTAGCAGCCAATCGGAGCGCGCATTTTCTATATAGTTTTTATGTAGTGTCAGCTCGAAGATATTAGCTTGTCAGCTACTCTAAAATTCGAGTATAAATAAAGTTTTATGTTATGTTATATGTTATGTAGCCATATACTCTGCAATAATATTGATGATTCAGCTGCCTGGAGTTAATTGCAGCTTCATTTTCTTTGTTTTTTGGTACTTTAAGGTGGAGAGAGATCTTGTCCTCCTCAGCCCCAGGCTCCCTCTTAACGATGCAAGCGCTGGTTATAAAAATGCCGGACGTTGCAGAGGTAAAACGTCATTTTTATCAAATAGCGGCATCTAGCTCCCCGCGAAAATGCCATATTTATGTTTTAAGAGGCTTAAGATATATAAAACAATCTGTGTTTCTTTAGCGCATTTTAGATCAATGTGTTGTGGAAGAAGGTGACGAAATGAAACCAGAATACAAGGTGCGTCAATAAATCTTTTTTTTTTTTTCGCTACTAATAGTCCTATTCAACAACGCGACAAGTATGGAGAGGTACGAGACGACTTCGTTAGACTCGTATATCAAAGTGGGGCTGTTTTGATTTCATTGCACAATATTTTTATATGTTTTTTCTCGAAGGTTAAGAAAGATTTGACAATGGTTCAGGCAAAATACGTTCCGAATCCCGAGAAGGATCAGCTAACAGTACTAAAGGTAACTAAATATGGCCAACTTCAACAAACCAGCTAAGGGATTTAATTTAGGCAGCTATCATGAGTGGTTACTCAAACACATGGCACTGGTCACCCTACGCCAATTTCCGTTTTTTTTTTTTAGTTCTTTTGTTGGTTTGACTTATTTGTCTAGCATTGAGGTTTGGTCCTTAAAAACCTCAGTAGTAATTTATGCAAGAAATATGCGGAAATCAATTTTTTTTCTTTATTTGATATTTTTCAGACGATGGTCAAATATCGCCGTGACAACTGTCTGACTCACAAAGTCGTCTTCACCTTGATGCATTTAAAATGGTAAGAGATGAAGACACAGTCTTTATAACTCCCTTCAGAAAAGGTCCAAGGATGATTTATGTTTAAATTTTTGTGTCGGTGGACTAAACTAGTTACACACTGAAGAGTGCTTTCCTATGGTACAATTTATTAAATGTCCTATAAGAAGCTCTGCAAGGTGTTCCTAGCTTTATTTGAGTCTGCGGATAAAATCATCTGTGGTGTGACCATTCAAATAACAGCTACTAAGAAGTATTTTACTGTTTTTGTGGGCATTATTATCCCCAGCAATTGCTTTTTTTTTTCGTGCTCGTCTATTACTTTCTTTTTTGCATATTACTGTCTTGCGTATTCAGTTAACAGCAGCCATGAATGCCGACTTTTCTGCTTGCGTTTGTTCAGCACTAAACTAGGTCCCAGCTTTTATTTTAGTGTATTTATCAAAAGTATAAAGCATTGGTACCGAATGTATTTGAAATCGTTATTGTGAACAATTCTTTTGCAGGAAAAAATTTGGTTTTACATCTCTCATGTTCAACCTTCTCCTCTACCTCTGTTATCTGGTACCGCTGACCACCTTGGCGCTATATTCACGAGACAAAGAGAAAGAATATTGTGCCCCGAACGACTCCGACACAAGAAAAGTAAGTAGCAGTGTAATTTGCTGCAAAGGAGATTTCTTGCACCTACCATCTTGATTATACAGTCCAGCTACGCTCCTATAGTCAACACAGACACCTGTGTAAGAGCGAATTTCCACTGTCGCGTAATGTTTGGGTGCGTCTACCCGTGTAAAAAAAATAGAGGCTTGCAATGTATCAGGTCGCGTGTAAGCGTTAAAGCTCGCTCAACTTTTATGTTTACGCGCGACACTTCATACCGTAGCTCTATTTTATATACACGAGTATTACTATTTACGTGCGTACGCAAGTAAAAATTGCGCGGCAGTGGAAATTCACCACACACTGGAACGTTTGCCACGATATTAATATGTCAACGTTTTGCATTTTAAGGATTACCTTGAAACCTTACCTAAAGAAAAGTCTCATTTGGTAAGTCTAAAAGGTTGATTTTTGAGTGGTAATGCTTCTTGGTTCTTATAAAGTATTAGAAGATGACTCTACTGTTTTTGACTAATTTACTCCTTTTTTCTTTATCATTTTAGAAAGTTCAAGCATTGACCTTTGTTGTTATTTTTTTTACTTCGATTCACTTGGCAAGAGAAGTCTTTCAAATGGTTTCAAAGGTAAATGCCACCCACATTTAATGGTATTTCAAAGTTCAATATTATTTGAGCAGAAATGTTGCGCAACTTAGCCACTGAGTACTACTTTCACTATCCCAACAGGGTCGATTAACCGCGACCCTCGACCCTCGACCCTCGACCCTCGACCCGCGACCCGCGACCTTTTGATTCTAACCATCATCGTTTGTAGGCAGTCGGTTGTTGAAACGTCGCTATCGACGTTACTATCATTAGATAAAAGAACAACAAAGCTGTGAAACTGAGGACGATCAAACCTTTACATAGCGGCGGCCATACCATCGGAACAACCTTTCGTGGAGACCTTGTCCTAATGTAGAAGTTATTTTGAGAGAAATTTGTCCAGTTTGCAAATTGGACAGCCATTGCGTAGTGCAGATATGGCCATTTTTTGTTGGAAGTTTTAGGCGAGATAGAGCGGCCGGCGCAACTGTCTCTGGGATTGTTACTGGTGACGTGCAGGTCAGCTATTGGCCCACGTTTTCCCTACGTCCCTAGTGACATCCCCAGAAATCTTTGCGAAATTTAACTCGGTCCAGTTCCCGTCTCCTCTCTAAATTGGCGAATGGAAAGTAAATTAATTTACTAGCTTACGCTGTTTTTGTTACTCTTGACAGCGTGCTAATTACTTCTTTACCTCATCCAATTATTTTGAGTTGGCTGGTTATATCACCACAATGCTGTTTATCCTGCCTTCTTATGACTGCAAGACTGGCACGCAGATTCAAATCGGAGCTGTTTCAATGTTTTTTGGATGGATGAACCTAATTCTTTACTTACGAAAGTGAGTAACAGGAAAACTGCATTACGGGGTCGTTCACAGTCGTTTAAGGGCCGCTCTTTTATCTATGTTTTTTTTCATAGTGGGATCACTCAAATTATCGAGACTCTAGCATCCATGACCCGAGTTTGCAACATCCAAGCCAATGGATAACTTAGTATCTAGTGGATAAGTATTAGGGAAACCAATTACGTTATCCAGGGGTTAGAGATTTATCTATAGTGGCTAGAGTCATCCACGTTTTGAACAACTGGGGCCTGGTCCGAGTTGTTGAACCACAAGAGCTGCTGAGCGCTATCCACCGGATGTAGTTTGCCGATAGTTTGCCAAGTGTAAAAAATAAGTAAATCGCGTTATCCACTGGAAAAATATTTATCTACGGCATAATGTTATCCACCTTATGAACAACTGGCGCCTGACTGATCTAACACATGATATATGGATCCATATACTGCTATATTCATTTTGCGCGCGGCACTGAATAATTATCACAGGATGTCTTTATTTAGAGGTGTATGTGTAACCAACGTCTCAAATATTTGTGCCCGATTAACAGTTTTCTTCACCCTTTTTTCTTAGACTTTCATTTTACGGATCATATGTTATCATGCTTGCCACAATGTTTAAAACGCTGTTAAAGGTGAGGTCTTATCTTGCATTGACTTAAAAACGTTTTTCCTCAGCCTCTGTACAGGTCTTCCAGTTATTTGCTTAACGTTTAGATAGATTTATTCATTAACGTGTGTGACGAAAATGCGCATGGTTGACTCTGATCGTACGGCTAAACACCTCACAAGACTTCTCTTTTCCTAACAGCCCATCGGCTTAATTTGCTTGGCTTCAAATACTACGTGACCAAAAGAAGCGGCGGGATCTGGGAACGAGAATGCGCGCAGGCCCAATGTATCGCTCTCCAACCTCGTCCCGAAGGAAAAGCCCTGGAAACGAGTTAAATTTTGGCTTTGCTGCAATGCAATTACCGTTTTCAATAAATAAAGAAACCCACAAACTTCACCCTTCTCAACTCTAATAGTCCTTTTTGCTGAAACTGTGTTATGATGCTCCTGCATCCTTAGCATCATTTCATCTTCTTCAGATTTCATGCTTTTCTTTGTGACGAAGCCATAGAGTACATGGATCAGGAGCAGGTTTTTACTGGTGGTTTCCCCTCGTGTGCGCAATATCCACACGACGTCCTAATTTATACGTCGGAAGAGTCGTCTTTTGCAATCTTTATTCATACAGCCTCCTTAATGATGCGTTTTTTTACTTATATTCACAAAAGGTCTTGGTTCTGGTCATCTTATTTCTTCTGTCATTTGGAATAACTTTTTACATGCTGATCGATGAAAATGTAAGTATATAGTCTTGCACCTTTAGAATCGTACAGAGGTACTGTTATAGTAGAGGCCTTCCAAGGGGTAAAAGCGACATGCGACACGGCCCTGAAAACTGGCGACATGGGAATTTTTAAAAAGCGAGAAGTGACATGCCTACGCTGCTAAAATACGACAGCGACATACTAAACAGTGAAAAACGACGGTGACATTGGAAAGTTGTGCATTTTATCAATAAAAGTGACTCAGAATACAGGAAATTGCATTTCTGAGGGTTCAGATTTTCCAAATTTTCCCGCAGGAGCCTACCCTTAAAGAAGAAGAAGAAGCGTTCATCCTTCGCCGCTCACAAAGTTTTGCCAACTGACCACCATGAAAATCCTGTTATAGCCCTGTTGCGAAACAGTTTCTCGCAAAACAAAAATTACTGGTACAGTTATGTACACTTCAAAAAACGACAGCGACATTTGCAGCTGTAGATTAGGCGACAACGGTCTCCTAAAACAAGCGACATTGCGACACAGCTACCCCCCTTGGAAGGCCTCATAGTAGTTCAAGTTGTCATGCTGCCATGGACGTTTGAATTAAACTTTTTTGATTATTGAAATTCTGACTTACTTGAATTTATAATTTCTTTTTAGGAAACGTACATCTCGCTTCCTCATTGGTTATTAACAGTCTTCGTTATGACTTTGGGTGAACTGAACTACGCTGATACCTTCATGCCATGGGAATATCCTTTCTCAAGTCTCGTCAACTTTCTGTTTGTTATCTTTGTTCTTTCAATGCCCATTATTCTCATGAACATGCTGGTGAGACGTTAACTTTTACATTGCTTATACGTACTACTACATGAGAAATTACTGCAATTTGATTGGCTTAGAGCAGTGGTATTTCAGCTTAATTTGAAATACCTACATGTGAAAATTACAAACCTTTTGTGGGTAGTAGTATAAACAAATAATAGCATGATTTGTACGTGATATTTGGCATAAATATCACTAGTGATATTTTAAAATTGTCTCAAATTTCAGTCGCCTAACGGCTCATGAAATTACGTATAACAATTTCGAAATATCACTCGTGGTATTTTATGCCAAATATCAATACAAATCATGCTATTACCTATACAAATTCTTGCAAGAGTTTTCTCTTATCTCTGAAAAATAAGAATTCAGCGGAATATTTCGGAGAGCTTCGTTTTAGTTATGCAGCTTTAACATAACTTTGTCTTGATGCTGCCGCATAAAAACATAAACCCCTTTCCACTTAGAAAAAGTGATGCGTCAATGTATATCAATTAGCCGTATAATGAAATGCTCCTTGTGGAATCATACCCTGTATCTATACTGTCCTTAAAATAATTTGACTTGTGGTTTCCTACCATTTTTGAAGGACAATGATTCATGCAGTCAGTCCCTCTTCAAATTTAAATCTGATCTCCTTCTCCCGACCTGTTCCAGCTGTAAGTCGTACGAAAAGAGAATGTATGTCGAATATAAAAATAAACGCAAAACATCAGAGTACTAGCAGATCTAGTCTGAGCCACTTTTCCCCCACTAAAAAGAGCGGAACTACGTAAGTCTAGAATTCAGCAGAAATATACATTATCATACAGAGCACACCAAGCACTGAACAATTCAAAGTCAATAACAAATATAACAAGAATAGTAAATGAATATTTCATATTTTAGTTATTTACCGGTAAGGTATGGTTGTTATCTTTTACAGGTTGGTCTTGCTGTTGGTGATATTGACAATATTCAGAAGAATGCTACAATGGACAGATACGTCACACAGGTAAATGTTGCCGTTCTACGACAATGATGTACGATTACGATTCAGTTGTTAATTATAAGGGAAAATTGGAAGGGAAGACATCATTTAACTTTTTCAGTTCCACGTATTGCTCCTCGTTTCCTGCCTTGGTCTTGGATTCGGGATTCCTCGCTCTGGATTCCGGATTCCAGGTACTGGATTCCAGATTCTATGTTTGACCCGGGGACCTTAGATTCCGGATTATAATCGTTAGTGTAATCTGCATTTCTTGCCCTGTATTCCGGATTCCAAAGCCCAGGATTCCAGATTTCACAAACAAAATTTCTCGAATTCCAGAATCCGGATTCCCGACTCCCTTTCATGGGGCGAACATGGAAAGAAAATGACAAGAAAGGAGACGAGGAATCCCTTGTGGAATGATCAGAACTTTTACCATTGGACCAACATTTGCGTTTTGCGTTTAGCCACTTGACTGTAAGAGAAAGGCAGGGAAAATTGGGAAAGAACCGTTTGGAAAATGATCAGATCTTGTCCGCTCGAACAATTTGTCCCGTTTCCGTTTTTATATTTCACAAATTCTTTGTTAATTTCATTTTTTGTCTTTTAATTCTTCAGATAAATGACATCTTAAACAACCTTAAGCTTGCACACATATTGCGGTTTTCTTCAGGTTTGTTTGAGTTCGCGCGACCCTTTTTTGAGCGCCAACAAAACTGATGACCATTTCTTGTTTGCAATTAGATTCAGTTGCTTCTGGAGACTGAGGAACAGCTCCCTCGATGGCTTCGAAGACTTGTCCAATTCGAGAAGCATGTGGACTTCCCAAACAAAAAAGCACCGTTAAAGACGCGGGTAATGAGAACGAACTAGTACTAACCGAAGGTTGCGGAATGCGGACGATAACAATCGAAGGTCCAAACGCTTTTGCTGACCAACGATGTCCTTTGCGTAAATTTCGTGCATGTGATAGATGTCAAATAGCCCCCGTTATGAGATTGTGAGTGATAGAAGTTCTTAATGCGGGTGATCAGATTACGTCATGTGCAAGTGGAAGTACGAGGCTGCATATCTGCTGAACGTGCGTAATAGCAACCTGGAGATTAGGATTCCGGTCTCCTTTTGTCGACCGCAATAAATAAATTAATAAATAGAGGCTCGTCATGCGAAATTGTGCATGTAAGAAAACAAGGAGAGCAAAAAAAATCACAAGAAAACAAGGGCAATTCAATCCCTCCTTAAAAGGCGATCAAATGAAAGGTCGAAGGGACCCGGCCTGCCCTAGTTACACCTCTTGCCCTGTTCAGTTCACTAGCCTGCTTCAACTCGGACCTCAGCCAAAAAAAGATTGGCCAAGACAAGGCGAGACAATTTAGCCTACATTGTGCTTATTAGGGGCACTAATCTCTAACGTAGTCCTCTGATTTTGAACCGTCAAACACTATTATAATTAACTCTGGTCTGATTTCATTAATGGTTTAACCAATCAATTACCAAGTCTTGAATGACATTTCTTCCATTTATATAGCGCATATGTTCTCCTTAAAACACGTAAAAGCGTTAATTTATGATCATTTTGTCGTATTAAGCTGTATGATACCATTTGTGGGCTTGGACATCCGGGAGATGACAGTGAGGAACAGGAAGTGGAATCAGAGTCTCTGGCGGACGTTATAGAGATCAAGAATAAACTGGAGGAACAGGACGCCAAGTAAGCCAATAAGCTTAGTTCATTCAAATAGGGTATATTTCGGCAAAAAAAGCAATATAGACCCCTTACCCCAACCATTACCTCCTTCCCCAACCAAGCTGGCTTGTTTATTGCATGGTTTCCTACAGGTTGTTTGGAATAGAGCCTTTTCACTCACGAGGCCAGCAGCTATGAAAATTTAGGATCAATCTAGGTATCTGGGAAACTGCCCACCTACCCCTCCCCTAAGCTAACAATAACACTTACTTCTCACTTAGGGCAAAATGTTAGCTTAGGCGAGGGGTAGGTGGGGATTTTCTTAGAAACCTAAATTGATCCCAAACTTATTTCATTCTCATTATTTTGGGAGACCAATATGGCGGTAGTGACGTCATGTGAAAACGCTCTATAGCGGTACAACATTGTTAAGGGGACTGAGCAGAGGAGAGAAGCTGGGCTACCGAAATATGAAATGCTGTGAGGGCAGAGTGCGTCAAGTAATTTTGTTGGTTTAGGAGTTTAGGGGAGGGAAGGCTTTCTCTTTTTTTTCCAAGTGAATATCAACAGAAAAATGTGAAAAATACGGTCGAGAACAAAGTACCTGACAATGGACTCGAGGCGACAATACTTCGTTTTAAGTTTTCACCAAAAAATGTATCAATGGTCATTGTATTTGTTTTGGATGTTGCATCATATATTTCCATAAAGAACACATTAGACCAAAATTTATATCATTCGTGAAAGTTATACCGAGAGAAGGTCGGAGTCAGAGATCAAACGGTAATCCAATTGCCTGATCTTTTCACAAAGACCATTTTGAATCTCCAACTCATGAAGTGTAATTTTAAAGGCGCTAAATCAGCATACTGTGTTATTACAATATTCACGTTTGCTTTCGGCCAAAAGCGCCATTATACAACTGGACAGTACAAAATGCACACTGTAGACTGACTGCAGACCATTGCTTTCGGGGTTAAAAAAGCAAAGGGACTATTGTTGTCACGTTCTCATTTGCATGGTGAAAACAATAGTCTGCAGCAATCTGCAGTCCGCATTTTGTACTGACCGATTAAACAATGAACTTGATATCGCACGAAATAGAAAGTTCCTGTCTTAGAATTAATGAACAATTTAGATAAGAAATATACCTTCACTCGTGCCAGGTTTTTCAATGATACTTCACTGCCCTGTGTTTTCAAGCAAGAGTATTTTCCCTGAATAGAAATAACAACACGTGCTAAAGTCATACAACTCGTGAGCAATCTTTAGCTCAGAAAAAAGTGTTCCTGAACAAGGCATACAGCAGTAGTAAACTAGTTACCTTGGTTAACGAAAAAAGACCATATCCTGGCAGGTGCTAAAGTAGAATCATGGATTCAAGAGCGTCCGACTACTTTCTGTCATTTTGGTTCCATAATTCGTAATCTCAATCACAATGAATTCATTCTGCACAAAATTCCCTACTCAGAAATTATCACACAACATGTAAAAGTATTTGTAGTGAAAGAATTTTTCTATTAACCAATGAATGGCTAGAATGAATACTTTCTCATTATACAGCAACACATCTTTTGTTTGAAAAATAATAGAGGCAGAAGCTAGTTACCAGTAATTCATGGAGGTCGAGACTTCTGAACTTTCTAAAAGTTAATAGAAAAACAGCTTGAGAAACAACATAGCCTGACAGCAAATCATGGAGAGGCAGAAGGTAGTTACAAATAACTACTGATGGCCGAGACTCATGAAAGTCATCTCAAATAGTGAAAACCGAATTTATTTTGTTAAAAAATTAAAAAAAACGAAAAATATTTTTGTTCAAATAATAGGCATACAAACAAACAAACAACTAGAATACAAAAAAAATTCTATCCGTCGGCGTTGCATAGGAGTTGAAGTTTAGATTAATATGAAATAATTATTTAGAATTAATGGTTTGGAGGAAAATAGCTGTTGGCATGGAACTGATCTCGTGTTGGAATAACAAAAGACAGCAATAGATGTAAAATACTGATCGTACACTTCGCAATAATTAATAAATAGTAAGTGCGCAGTGGACGATGGGAAGAGAGAAAAGGCTCTCTTCCTTCTTCCCATCTTCCCCCGCGGGCTTTCTTTTTTCCCTCTCCCCAGCCTCCCTCCGACACAAAGTGGCCTCTGCGGAGGAAAGAGCTCATTCACCAAATAAACTTTTTTGTCGATTCTTCTCCTTAGGATCAATGAGATATGCAACATCCTACGAAAGCAGACAGAAATGTTAAATAACATTGCCCAGGATTCCAAACGAGAGAAAGAGGAGAATGAACAAGCACGAAAGAGAGATTCTGAGAAAAGGTTTACTTTAAGGCCATTTTAAACCTCGCATGGTGGCTCGATTCTTCAGATTCTTACCAAGTAGAATCAAAAGCAAAAGCATTTCTCAGACGTTTTTGTTTTATTTATTGTGCACATTGTATTTATTTCATTGTGGTGTATAATATTCTTTCCACTTAAACGGATCAATCTATCAAGGCCTTAAGAGTTTCTTTACATTAAGGATCAGTTCCTCGTGAACGCTGGAGTAGAATGTTGTTATAATATTCTGACACTTCTAACAAGGACTCGAAGAATTGAATATCTTGCTACATTCCAGGAGAACTCCAAATTTTCGCGAGTTTTTCACCTTACTATTAAGCTTCATATACAAAAATAATCAACCGCCCTATTAACTGAAACTAATATGTAACAACTCATATGATCTCTAAATTGCATTAAATGAATTAAATAATGCTGCTATTTTGACCTACAAAAGATCTTACATAGCAATAGAAATTCCGTACACTTTTGCTGTCAATTACGTTTGCAATTAGGATCGCACAAAACTCTTTATCGCTCTCGTTAAGATAAAAAGAGTGTTGTATATACATAGCTGGTGTTGTAATCTCTTAGCTAAATCGTGTTCTCGCACACTGAGTAGAAAAATTAAACGTTAAATTTACTTTGATCTTTGAAATGTGTTGGTGTAACAAAGGCGATGGCTAAATGTGAAAGCTCGCACTAAATGCCGATCAACCACTGATGCTATGATGCTATCTATTGTTACTAACTTCTCTTATGAACGGCAACAGTGGGGTTTATCTAGAATTTTGGAAGTTGAGGAAGACTGGAAAACATTTGCATTCCTGGTAATTTAAATTCGCTTTCTTTCTTCTCCTCCTTTGGTTTTTCTTCCTTGGCACGACAGAGTTGATTAAGCTCCTTTAGTATGTCAGTCTGCTCTCTTAACAAGTCGTACATCTTGTCCACCCTAACGAAATATACATACACTGTTTACAGGTAGCCATTACGACATCTGAAGGAGGATCATGAGGATCGATATCCCTATATTAAGATCTCTCGTAACAGATAACCCACCCAGCCCAGGAAAGGATGGCCAATCCACCGGGGTCTACGTCCCCTACTCTTTTCGAACAGTGGTGTGGGTTCTTTTACGTCCCAAAAGAACCAGTTAAGTGAAAGTGCTGTTAGACGGGACCTACGGTTGTTTGTCGTTATCACAGAATACTAGAAATTCTAACCGTTTGAAGATGTCATTACAAAGGCAGCACTTTCTTCTCAGTTATTTGAAGACCCTGAGTATTGGTCGGGTCGGGGTTTGAACCCGCGACCTCCCGCTCAGCAGGCCGTCTTCTCCTAACTGGGCCAAATAAAGTGAAACCAATCATTAATTTTTATTATTTCAAGGCCAATTCTAGAGTGTTATATGGCATGGTGTTTTCCCCGGGGGAGGGGTACTCGACCGGTATTGGTCACAGGTGAGCCGCTGAGGGTTTGGAACCCTGATCCTGTTTAGGACAAAAAAAATCCTAAAATACATACCCTGTTTAGGACAACAACCTCAACTGTACCCCTGCACACCGTTTTGTTTAAAGCCATTTATTGGCAATTGTAATAGAGCAAATTCACGTTATAGTCATTGCTTTTTTATGCTGGAGTAAAAACAAATTTCATCAAGAATATCGAATCAATCGGGCAGAAAATACCCCGTTTATAATTAGGGCAGACTCGCACGAAATTATACACCCTGTTTAGGACAGAGAGGACAAAACCCATGTACCTTGTCCAGCGGTACATCCCCGTATGGGCCATATAAGGGAGTAGCATCCTCCCCCCCCCCCCCCCCCCCTCCCCCGAGGGCATTTAGTTTCTAATGACGAACCTTTTTTCTTGTTGGTCAAGCCTTTCAATCACTTGTACCATTCCTGGTGATAATTCCTCTTCTTCCTCCACTATCTCCGTTTCTGGCTTCCCAAAAGAGATAAACATATCTGCCAACTGGGAAAGAAGGTAATGTGCTTATGATTATATTACTCGTACCAACTTGTTAACCTGTTAGCTTCTTAGTGATCTGCATTTCATTTCTCCTTAATGAAAACAACGGTCAAGGAAATAAGGAAATAAGATCAGCAAATAAACAAGGTCTTGATTGTTAAAAAAAACTCTTCCTCACCAGCAGTAGCCTCCCTGGTAGGAGCAAAAAAGAGGGCAGGGGGGAGAGGTGGAAAAACAAGCCAAAGGAAAAAGTGTTAGGGGAGCCTGCAGGTGTTGGCCATTTCCGCTCTCCTTACCCACCCACCCCGCCCTCCCCTCCCCCTTTTTCCTTCCGCTTCCAAACCCTGTCATAGAATGAAGCAACCACGGCTATTTGGCCACAAACAATGCCTTGGTCTTTTTCTGTTTTTTGAAGGAGATGTAGGGGTTGCTTTTTCCCAGTGATTCGACAATCAACGTATAATCCCTTGGTAAATAACTATTGTGCCAGATTAAAATAAAGATCTCTTCGTTACCTTGGTTTTCAGTGTTTTAGGGTGGTTAGGGTATTCTGAGTAGCCCTGAACCTGTACGCGTTTAAGAATCCACATGGGCATAGACCGCTCAATATCCAAGAGTAACTGAACCTGAAAATGAAAAAATCAAATCGAGGATTCTGTTATTTTACTTCCACTTCCACTTAGACAATATTTTTCAAAAACGAAAAATGGGAAGTGAGCACGGGTACTAAGCCACTTCCGAGTTCCAAAAACGCTCACTTTCAAAATGAGGCCAAGTGCACAATCTTTCTTGTGAAAATGAGTTTTAAAAAAGACTTAGAAAAAAATAAAAATTTTTATGATAATAGCTGAAATCCCAAAGGCTTAGTATTGTTCTTTCTTTTGTTTTCTTCTAACAATAGATGTGTGCATAATTAATGTATGGAGTTATACGGAAATCTTGCCTTCTTTTTCCTCTTGCCGGTGCATGTTTCCCGTGCGTCACCATTTTAACCCTCCACTTGGACGTATAATTTTAAAGATCAGGCTCATTCGATTGTGCAACGCCTAGCCCAAAAGAAACACTCGCGCAACATAAACCCTACAACGTCGAGGTCAAAATTGTTGTCAAAGTTATCAAGGATTCGATAAATGTGGAATTTCCTTTACTGTGGTAACGGGGAGAAATTAATATTCCAAGTTTGTCAATGGAAGGTCAGTAAGCCACAGCTCTATGCATTGCTTTTCCCCCATAAAAAACTGCTTAATTTAAACTGACCTGTAAAACATAACGATCCATCAAAGCATTCTGTTGAATTTTGTCGATGTCACCAACAGCAAGACCAACCTAATAAAAACAGATTAAAAGGGGCGAATAACAGATGAGATGAGTGTATGTCCTTTTACGATAATGTATAGGTCAGGATGTTTTACTTATTTCTGTAATTATACACAAGATAAAAGCTGGTGAGAATCAGGCAGATTAGCCAGCAACTTTGAAATAATTTTTAATCTTAGAGAGTTATAATTCTGGATTTTTGTTCTTTCTCGCTTTCTGATTGGCTATTTCATTGTCACGTCACTTTTTAATCCACTTAAAGTAGTAAAATTGAAAAACGGAAATTAAAATACAATTATTTACAATTTCAATGCATAAAGTATTGCTTTGTATTGCATGCATTATCTTGTTTTGTGTTGTGTTGTATTGTATTCTGTTGTGTTGTGTTGGGTTGCGATGCATTGCGTTAACTGTATTGTACATGTATTGCATAGCATTGCACTGACTGCGTTGAAATGGCGTTGTACTGTATTGTATTGTATTGCATTGCATTGCATTATATTATACTGTATCGAATCGTATTGTACCGTATTTATCATCACTTACCAGCATGTTCATCATGATTATAGGCATTCCAAGAACAAGAACAACAAACAAAACGTTAGCCAAAGTTGAGAAATTCAACTCTTCCCACGGCATAAAGTTGTCACCGTAATTAAGTTCTCCCAATGTCATGACGTACATCGTCATCAATGACGTGCCAAACATGTCAAACGGTTTCTGCGAAAAGTAAAAGAATCAAAATAATTTGACATAACCTCCCCAACAAAGCTGGGTTTGCATTCTTGTGTTTTTCAGTCGATTCTTTAACACTCTAGAGTTCAACATCAGGCAATCCTTCGGGATTTACATTTGTTTTTTTAGCTTCAAATTCCAATCCCTCCACTCCAATTTGTGACAATTTGTGTATTCTCTGATACAAACAATATCGGTATAAGCGGCACCAAAGGGTGCGGTTTTTGGACCCTTAGGATCTGAAATTGAGCCCAGATTTCAGCCGCTTCGGTCTGAAATAGGGTAATGTTTTGTGCTCTCTAGGACAAAGGTCAGGAATCGGTGGCGGTGAATTTATCTCTTGACAACAGTGGTCAAGGTCTAAAATTGGGCCAGGGCAGCCTAGTCTGGGAAAGGGCGCGCGAGTCTCTCATGGTGACGTCCCAGCTCATGGTAGAGTCTAGATATAAAAACTTACAAGATACTCTGCAACCCAAATGACCCATTGACTTTTGCAAAGTTTATCAAAATGTGCGTTGAAAGGTACGAAAAAAACGCAGACGTTTCGGGGATGCTCCCTCTTCCTCGTGGTTTAAAGTCTAGGAGTAAGCGAGCCGAGAACGCCTGAGGACTAGGCTAGAGTTTGAAAGGGGGTAGGGGTTTTAGAAAGCAGACCCTTAACCACCCAAAATTTTTCAGGACTATACATCTCCCCGCCCTCAACCCCCCCCCCCCCCCCCCCCCCGCCCCCGCCCCAGATCTCCAACCTTATAAAATACCTGCAAATTATAAATTATGCGCCAACATTGACAAGAAAGTGTCTTGCACACTCACCTTTTCCATAATCATGTAAAAAGTTGTTCCAAACGCCATGATAAAAAGCATCCATAACAACAGAACCTTGAAAAAGACAAAGTGCAAGTCTCTTCAATCATATTTTCGATTCTATTAGTTCTATTAGATCAATCACACTCCTATGTTAATTTTTCGTCTATTATTTTCTGATTGTCTATTAGGAAAATGGTGACAATGGTCACTTTGTTTTCAGTCACTTGCGATTTAGGAGCTGCAGAGATTCTGCATTCAGTCAACTAACTCCTAACGAACACTTGTGCAAGACAAAAACCCCTCTAAAGCAGACTACTTGAGTTCTTCCCTGTGTTCCTCAATCATCCTTTTTTTTTTTGGACTTTCATGAAGAGGGAACCTCTCTTAGAAAGTCACTGAGCGCACTTCTAAACAGTATCCGCGATTATTGACTTTATAAAATAACTAAGATAGTACGCGCGCTCTGATTGGCCGAGAGACCTGTCAAGAGATTTCTCTACAGTTATGCAAACCCGAGACGAAGTCGAGGGTTTTCATAACTGTCTCGAATTCTCCCAACCCCTCTGGTGTTTATATCAGGCTATGCAAACACGGTAAACTTTTTCTATCGGTTAAGTATTGTAGTAGATGTTGTTTCGTGCAAGTGGCCCTCCTCAAACCAGTGTGATTGCCTTTCTATTTTCACACCGGCCTCTTCTCACCTTCACAAGTGTAACAAACATTGTTGTGAGCATGATGACATACTGCCCGTACGATGACAACCTGTATGGCAAAGAAACAGCCAGTCAGCTTAAATTAATAAGTTTAATTGTTACAGTATCAGGATATGAAACGAGACCGTGTAGGATGTATGCGTGATATATTTAAGTTTTCTTAGCTAAAATTTGCTTATTTGGCAAAAAAATCCAAAACGTAAAATCTAGATTGTTAGAATGATAAACCGTCCTACAGAACTTTAAACTCAGTTTGCATGTGATTTAAAATATTAAACATTAGGAAAGTTAACATTGCCTCGGTTGTATGTATTTAGTTTAGATGATCGTAGCATTGGACGTTGAGCCGTTGACTATTGCACGCTATTTGACTCACATCTATTTTGGAAGTAATTTAATAGCATTAAGTATCGGTCCGGTCCCGAGAATCAAACCCGCGACGTCCCACTCTAAAGTAAAACGATCTAATAACTGAGCCAATCTTGCTGAGGTTCAAGAGGATTTCAGTCAGATTTCGCAGGTTTATCTCACTTTTCAACAGAAATACAGAAGTTAATAAGAAATAATGACATATAATAATAAGACAGGCATATATATCACAGAAACTAAAAGATATAGAAGTGAAGGGAGTTGCAGTAACTAAGAGTTTTCAAAGCCAACCCCCAAAAATGAAATCTAAAAGTCTATTTGGTACGAAATTAATTATTATAAGTTATATTGGTTACGTAGTGGTGTATGAAACAAGTACACACTGAGAGAGGTAGGTTATGCTGTTGTACTTTACCTCCTGAAGTAAAGAATAAGATTCAACCAGCCAAAGAACAAGGCGATGGCGCCCACCTCCAGCTTATAGCCTGTCTTACAGTCGCATGATGGGAGAACGAACACTATGGCAGCGATATAGCAAACCCACTCAGCAAAGTTTAGGATGTTAAGTAAATATGCCATACGCTGTAAATAAAAACAAAGTAATCAAACATAGCCGGGAGCCACACCCTGGGAGTATATCCTCCTTTGGTCCTCTTCTGGATAGAGGAGGAGAAAAGGAGAGTCGCCACACCAGATTCTTGATTAGTTTCTCTCATCAAACTGGTTTTTCCAGTGTGAACATCCTTTTTTGATAATCCGATGGTCATAACTGAGTCCTCTTTTCGAGTGCATGACTATTAGGCCTGAGTTCGAAACTGCATCCTAGCAAGCAGCGCATTAATAACGAAGATCTTTACACTTGATTCATGCAGAGTCTTTTTAGAACAGGCCAGAATCGAGCAAGCCAATGACAGGCTCTGTTGGGAGTGTCCGGGAACCACAACTAACGGCCACCAAGTCCACAACCAGTTTTTACCTCCGATGGATGTATATTCATCGAATCTGTACTCAAGAAGGACGAAGTGGAGGGCATTGTTTACGACGAAATCAGCAGAAAGAGCTTTGTCACACACAAAGTTAAACCATTCATGAGGGTAGACTATACTTTCAGGACATCAACAATATAACTAACCCGACATGCTACCATTGGCAGCGACTGTATATGAAAAAAATTAAACCAAATTTTTGTTTACCTTGCGAAACAGTGAAAAGAGATGCTTCGCCAATAGCACTATCGTTGCAACTAAAACAACGAAACTCAGGAGTTGGGTTGTCTGAAAGGATGAAAAGAAGTAGGTACCGGTCATAATAAAGAAAAAAGGGTCGGAGCGCGCTAAAAGCCCATCTATAGTTAAGCCAAAGGGCTTTAAGGGCACTAATAAAATCGAGGTTAAATGTAGGGTACGACAACAAAATGCATGAAAAGACGGTCTTATAGAACGCAGAGACTTTTTATACTTACCACATCCGTAAGTGTGCAGTCCAACTAAAGAAAACGTAAAACAAAATATCAGCTATCATTTTAAGGACATTGTACAACTATCCCCTGAAGGGGAGGTGAATAGTGGTGGATATACCGAGACGCGAAGCTGAGGGGATAGTTGTTTTAGTATGTAATTTACCGAATCAGTTGGATAAAACTGAAAAAAAGTATCTCTTTGCAAATTAATAACGTCACTTAGCAGGAACTTTGTTTACGATTTACAAACATTTTGAGGGTTTTGTCAAGTGCATTTTATGATTTTGTTGCAAATTTTCACGTCTGCAAATATA
Organism: Porites cylindrica; assembly: GCA_964035525.1. Taxonomy (NCBI): domain Eukaryota; kingdom Metazoa; phylum Cnidaria; class Anthozoa; order Scleractinia; family Poritidae; genus Porites; species Porites cylindrica. Next base: position 1,388,135 of record OZ037788.1, on the reverse strand, counting down.
CTCCAAATAGCAGATGTTGTCCGTCGAAATGTCTTTTCGCTAAGTTTTTAGACAATAGTTCTTCGTGAAACGAGTAAAATGTTCCGCCGACTGTCCGGCCATTTTTCTTTTCACAACCAAAACAACTCAACCTCGTTCCCAGGTTTTCTCGGTTAACGGTGCATTAACCTGCAACTGTGCTGCACTTTTGACGTCATCGGTTGATTAATCGCAAAATTCTTCCAAATTTGGTCAACAGTAGCTGGTTATGGTAAATTATGCGTGTGCTTTTAGCCAATCAGAAGTGGAGAAATATTTTGAATGAATAATAATTGTTTATAATATGTGCATGGTAAATGTTACCAGAAATAGGCCCATAGTTTTTTACATTTCATCAAAATGTAGAGTTACTTTGAGTTTCCGATTTCGAATCGGATGCTTCAAATCCATGACATAAAACCTCTTAAATTTGCACTTCAACAGTTAAAGAAATATTGCATACCTTATCACCAATATGAACGCCAGGTTTGCAAAGAGATTGCATGCGATCCCTTCCGTAAACTGCTAACACAGTCAACGGAACAATAAAGCAGAAGTACGAGAAAAGGTTAAGAGCGAATGTCAACCAGCCAAACTTTTTCCTGTGAAATTGAAGAGCAAAATTAGTCCCGCCCTACGGGGGAGCCAGTGACCATCACATTGTTTAGAACAATCAACTTTAGTAAACATGCTCTTACCATTTGGTGTTTAATAACACAAAACTGATGGGATGTGTTAAGCATCTCTCACGTCGGTGTAAAGCCATTGTCTGGTAAGCAAAAAGCCCACATGTTTCAGGGTGCCATGATAATATTACTGGGGCTGATTTGGCTTTTGAGGAAAGATCGACGGTATCAATTATAGTGTGGGCCGCAACCTCTGTCATTTTTTCAGTTTCAAAAATAAGCAAATTGTTAACTGGAATGGCACCCTCCTGGTGGGTCAGGTCGATTTCTAGCCCGGACGGTTCTACACCTGTTCCTGCATCCCAGAATTCTGGTATAATATTTTCTGGCGGAAGCCAGAACTTTCAATGGAGAAAAGAATAATTTGACTTAAGGGTATACTTCAGTTGGATCTCTCCAAGGACACTATACGAGCGGATAGTACAGGCAGTCAAAAATGCAGGGGTGACAACGGAACAAGTAAAGCAATGTGAAAACGGCAGATCGATGGTGGCCGGCTCAGTCATGCAGTTCCATTCTGAGGTGATGGTCCTGTGCAATGTATATAATGCTTGAGGTGCACAGGACTTTCATCATTCAAAATATAAAAGGAGACTCCACCCTTCCCTCCCCCAAGCGAATTTCTGGGTGCTAGCTAGCTTCGACGAGTCTCAATATATGCCAGGTGAATTTTAGGGGGCTAGGGGCTCATAGATTCTAAAATAAGACAAGCACACTGGCGTCACTTTGTAGGTTTATTATTGAATGAAATATTTACCTCTATAAGCTGTAGTGATGCTTTGTCAGGTATCAATTTTTCTCCTGGATACTGGCCTTGTACCAAGTTCAAGTCATATTTCACCTGCGCAGAATTTCACAAAGACGTTACACATCTTTACTGGAAACACATTTCCTAGCCGCTTAATTATAAAGCAACAGCTTCTGTAGCAGTTCCTTATATATAATTCACAACTCAAGGCGTAATACAGACTTAGTTCTTGGTCCATTCAGCCGAACCGATGCCTGGTTCTCTCTTGGACACAAGGGGGCCTACGTAAAAGCAGAGTTTGGCAGCGACGGTAAAGTTTGACCGGAAGAGAACCTTTTTGCAATTCTGCGGTGGTTTTGCGAAAATTTTCTGAGAAATCGTTTCTATAAGAGTTGGGGTACTTAGCAAACAAATTTAGTGGCGTCAAGGCATTTTAAAAGTGAATGTCGACCCGCGTGCCTTAAAAACACCTTCGCTTAAGGTCCCTACTCCTTCCCCTAGAATGAATGATAACCCCCACGACACATAGTCCACGGTGGCCACTAATACAGCTGCATGAGTGACGAGGTAGAAACTGAAGTACTGTTTGAAAGCGTGGGGTGCCATCCAAGGGTTGAATAGTGCTTACCATATAGTTCTGAGATTCAGGGTCCCCTTTTTCCTCCATGCACTGATCTAAAAACAACTAAGAATTCAAAGTAGGAGAATCACGAACATTGTCATTCTATGAAGCATTTTCAGAAAGCGAATTTGGAACCCAAATTTCACGTGACAAGTCTTACAATCTTTAGTAAATAAATGAGAAATAAGAGCACATTTTGAAAACTAAACTTGTGGAGACAAGTGCCTGTCGTTTAGCTGTAGTATAAAACAAAGGGTTTGTAAAGATGTCAAGTCTTCACTGTTATCATCAAAGCCCCAGTGATGCCGAATTCTTGATATTCTTTTATTTTAAAAATTGACAGAGTAACTGGGGAATACCTAATAACGACACGCGACGTTTATCTGAATAATACACAAGAAGCAATAATTAGTTACACTTTTGCCGTTAAAAAGTTACTTTACCAATATTTTGAAATGCAATTCACAACACGAGTCCGTCCATGGACGAGCTCTATATCAGAACGCAAAAGCTGCCACTGACCACAAATACCCATTTAGTCAAGGTTAAATAAAGAGGTCTAATACATACTCTTAACATATTTCGATGATTTTTTTTGTCAAAAATTCGAAGCTCAAACTTGGCATGTTTTATGACATGTTATCGCTTACGTATGTCATACTTATGCTTACAACTTACCACAGCTACTTCCGGCATTTTTTCGATCATTTTGGTCATAAGGGGAACCAGTGGTGTTGAACAACTGCGTAACACCTCAATCCACCTGAAACGCGAAATCAAAAATGCGATTCTTATTGATGCATTCTATCACAAATTTGCGAAGAGCGAGTTAGCACTTCAGAGGAATTGATTGACTTCAGTAGGGGTGTAGCCTCTTTGTTCCCTTGTGTCCTTTGTGCCCCATGTGTCCCTTGTGTCCCCTGTGTCCCCTTGTGTCCCCATATGGCATGAAGATTCTCTTTTTGCACCGGACGAAGTTGGGGTGCAAGTTCAAATCCCAGCGTGGCTACTTCCTGTTCTTTTTTTTTTTTTTCGCTCTTTTTCTTCATGGTGTTTTTACCCTTTGGCTTGTCTCCGTTTATTCTCATTACTGACTCTTTTTATCTCCGCGAGATTTTTGCGATAACGAATGTCTACTTTATTTAATTTGTGAGGACCTCGTGTTTACATCCACCTCGTTGTTAAGACCAAGATTTATGGCCCAACAGTGGTTGTATTAACGGGTTTCCGTTATATTTACACGTTTAGAAATTAAGTTCATTGTTTCTTGTAAACTCTTAGTATTTGAATGGAGCTTCGCTTTTAGGCTTGGCTAATAGCGTTATGTATACCACACCTTAATCACCGATTTGGCATTTTACGGCCAGATTTGGTTGCGTTATGCTCAGAAGTGAATTTGCTCAGAAAACAAAAATACTTTTCTTAAGTTATCTATACTGTTAGCAGTCCCTAAGGACTATCACAAGGGCGAGCACTTTGAGTATGACTGTGTTATGTGAGCGATTTCTTAGTCGACTCCCTTGGTATGTCTCACCTGGCCTCATCGTTTAGCTTGTCCAGTCAACTTTTTATGAAAGGGAATGCTTACTACCTCTGTCATTGTAAATGCCATGACATAAAACTGACCTTTCATGTTTGGCTATAACTGCTGCAACCTCCCTCTGTTCGGATTTAGAGGCGATGTCCAAAATATTTTCACCGCTGCTGTTCTTTAAAAGTTCGGCCGCTGGATTCGACAAGAAAAACTCTACAACACCGGGATGTCCATTGATGGCCGCCAAATTCATGGCGGTATTCTGAAAAGAGAAGTAGCAAAAAGATTGATGAGGTGGTATTGGTTAACACGGCCAATTGAGTGACCTGCTTAAGTGTCCGTACTTTGAAGATACCTTAGTTCCAGAGGTCAGAGATGTCCTTTCTCGAAATTCTCGAAATACCTCAACGGCGACAAAACTAGTTGAGACTCCCCTGCTCTAAAGCGCCTCTCTAACGTTTTGCTAACTTAAAAATGGGAAAATATAGCTTCCCTTCCCCCACCCCCTCCATGCAATGTTGTGCCGCCGTTTGAGCTACCTATAGAAAACAAAAAACACCCCAACTTTAAATAGAGGGGAAGGGAGAGGGGAGTGGATAGTTTTGTTCTCCGAAGTTACCCATTTTAGGACAATGAGGCCCTGTTGGTGGGAGGGGGGTGTCTTGTATTTCTTCGTATTTGTTTACCATGAGTTATCTCTGTCACTCTTAGACCAGATACACCTTATCCATAAAAATCAGGGACCGCGCAGGGGGAGGTGTTAATTGGCGGGTAACTTGCCCTCCCCCGCACTTTTTGTGCGACATAAAAAAATTATTTTGTCAATTATCACATATCCCTGAAACCCCTAACAGGGACTCGAAAATGTCTCAACAATTTTGTCGCCGATTGTAGTTTGGACGGATAAAATAAACCGTACGCTCCCAGGGTAAGATTTACACGTAAGTAAGAAGAATCATACCTTGCTTTTGTCAACGTCGTTAACGCATTCTTCATACTTGTTTACCATGAGTTTACAGCAGGATAGAGAGCCTTTAGTGGCAGCTAAATGAAGTGGGGTACGCTCGCTTTGATCTCTTGAAGAAGAAAAAATTTCAAAATAGTCATTTCATAATTTCATCTAAGGTGGAACCTCTATTCAAGGGACACCCTCGGGACCGAAGCAAGTGTCCCTTGGATAGAGGTGTCCCCTGAATGGAGGTCAAACCCAGGTTTCGGGACCAAACTTTGTGTCCCCTACATGGAGATGTCCGTTGAATAGGGTTGTCCTAAGAGAGAGTTTCCGCTGTATGTAATTTTGAGTTACTCTAAACAGATTTGTATTACTTCTCGTGTGCTTAGTTTCGAAGTCATACCAATTTTTCATATGAATATTTGTCCCAGTTCAGTTCTATCTTTAACTTAAACACAACTGATTACATAGTTATCTCATTGTTAGGTAAGGTACTTATTGTTAGTTTTAGGTGTTCCCTATTAGCAGCAAATTAAAGTGATTTCTCTCTGCACGAAACTTTTTTGCATCTTGAATAAGTTCAGTTATGGCCATTCAATGACATCGATCTCGACAAGAATTAAATAAGAAGGAGAGAAAGATTACGTAGCATGTTTAAGCTTATTAGTGGATTGAAGGGGAAGGGTGAAATAGCTGTCAAATCAAGTGCTCTCCTAGTTCAATGTAGTCGTGTTCTTAAGACGACTGTTTAACACAGTCGTGTTCTGTAGCATGGATTTTGATTAACTGCACCTTTCTATGACAGCACCAAGCCTCAAAAGTACTTCAGCGGTGCTATCGTGTCCCTCTGCACAAGCGAAATGTAGCGCTGTTTTCCCTTGGCTGTTCAGCAAGTTAATGATTTTAACGTGCTGGTTTTCCATCAGTGCTTCAACACAGTCCGTCCAACCGTACCTGCAAGATAAGTTCATGAGACTCACTTTTTCAATTCACCGTCAGGGGCGTAGCTATCTGCACGTCAGTACGCAAGTGCGTACCTGAAAAATGTCGACTAAAAAGATAAATGAAACACCTGAAATAAAATAGAAAAATGATACAAAAGAAGTGACCAGAAGGTTTTGTTGCTGTGATGCAAAGTTTTATCTCATCATTTTGACAAGGGAACAGTGATTCAATCACGGTGCCCCTATGGGAACGATTTTGGGAAAGGTAGGGTTGATTTGGAAAACTGTGCGCACCAGGGCATCCACCATGGTGCGTACCTATGCTACATCCTAGCTACGTCCTTGATCGTTTGAAATAAGCACCAGAGCCCAAAGAAAGTGTGTTTACTAAACAACGCCCAGAATTAGGCGACATGGCACTAACCTGGGACCTTTTCTTCGCGCTAGCCCGAAAATCAAAAGTCAGTCCGGCTAGTAGCACGCAGAATAGGCGGGTTTGGGAACATACTACGTTGGTTTCGTTTTAGTTAGTTCACCGCATTTGAATTATCTTAATGACTGAAATTCCTATACCTAAGTACCGTGATTGAACAATATTTTGGGAGTTTTAATTCTAAGGGGCTTCCATTCGATATAAAATATAGAAATATTGAATACAGAAATGGCTCGTTGGGGTGTAAAAAGATACTTAAATATCTGGCACAGGATCGCCTTTGTCAAATCTTATATGTATATTGAACGGCTGTACACCCATGAAGAAGACATACCTTGCTGCTACGTGAATTGGTGTGTCTAAACTGTTGGATAACACACTAGGAGAAGTCCTGTTTTTCGTTACAAACAGCCTTATATTCTGTTAAGAAAATGACAACAGATTTGGAAGAGATAAAGACGCACAGTCAGAAACGTAAGATGTCTTCTAACCCGATGAATCACTCCACAAAAGCGGGAGGAGAGATCGGGTCGAGGGGATGAAGAGCAATTTTAGTCTTCCTAGAGTTGTCTCCTATATTTTCAAGACATCTGAGATTTCAGACTTGAAGACAAAAGCAAATGGAATGATTATACTTCATAGTTAAATATTTTACAAGGAGGAAATATGGTCGTTGCCTAAGGAGTCATAGTACAAAACTTACATAAAAAGTCCTGTTTTTCTTTTTTTAACACATCACGACTAAAGGTTCATTGCCGGCATTTTGGAGTAGATATTCTTACGGTTTTATTATTTTTAAAGCATTGTGGATAGTAGTTCCTAAAATACCTTAATGTCTCCTCGTTTAGCTGCGTAGTGAACGGCTGAAAAACCAGCCTCATCCTTTTCAGTGATAAGGGTGGCAGCTGCGGGGCTCTATATAAAGACACCAATAAACAAATAAACTGGTAAATAATGGATCACAGACTACAACCAGTACGTACTCAACACACTTGCCAGAACAATGCTTCAAGTGGAGTTTTCCTGACAAGTTTGCGTTTAATGAACTTAAAAGGCCCTCGGTAAGCGTATGTCAATCACTTATGGTTACTATAGCAACCTTCACCTCCAGTAAATATTCCATGGACTTTGAATCCCCAACTGCTGCGTGAATGATGGATTTCAGCGAAGTATCCCGAATGGTGACATCAGCTTCACGTTCCATCAATAGTTTCACTACGCTTGATGCGCCGTAACTTGCTGCAAAATACAGAGGCGTTCGCCTCTCATCGTCCTTCGGATCCAGGGTTGCACCCTAAGAAATAGATAAGGAATATATATATTAGCACGAGCCAATAACCAGAATAACCCTGGTTTAAGCTAGTGATTCAGCGGTTTATTGCTGTTTCCTGTTTGGCTGTGAAGTTGTTCGGTATGCAAGGTTGAAGAATCTGTATTCATTCATTCATTAACCAACTCTGAGTCACTGACTAATTGGCTCACTGACTGTTTGATTGACAGACTCAATGACTGACTACTACTAGTAACTGACTAATTGATTAATTGGTTGATTAGTAGAGGGATTGATTGACCAAGGAATAGATTAATTGACTAACTGGTTGAATGACTGATTGATTGACAGACTCGTTGATTAGCACTAGAATCCTCAACTATTAGATTTCGTTTGAGAAGCAAGCATACCTCTTAAAGCTAAACTTTTCTTAACGATCGATTTATTTGTTGAAAAAAATTTGATCGACCAACTAATTAATTATTTTGTTAATTGAGTGATTGTTTAATGGATGGATCAGTAGATTCTTCTTTTATTGGTTTGCTGGCTTGTTGAACGAGCCATCGATAAGCTAAGCCATGATGGCAGAGCAAATAAGTAAGCGGAAGGCTTCACCCCATGCAAGGGCTTGGATTCTAGATTCCACGGCATGGATTCCCGATTCCAAGTACTGGATTCCGATTCTTTTTCAGTGGAACTTGGATTCCGGATTTGAATAGTTATTGGGATTCCGGGTTCCTTGAGATGTATTCCAGATTCCAAAGCCAAAAATTTCCTGGATTCCCGAACACGGATTCTTCCCTTGCATGGGGTGAACGAGAAGGCTACCTGTTAAAGCAGGTATGTATGTTTTCTTGAACACTCACTTTTTCCAACAAGAACTCAACTATATGAGTATGATTTTTGCCAGCAGCCAGGTGAAGTGGTGTCTTGCCTCTGTGATCAAGAAGAGTTATTCTACAGATGGCTGGGTCTTTGCTGACCAAATATTCCACTATGGGCATCGATCCTTGTTCGCAAGCCATGTGAAAAGCTGTCATCTTGTCTGATCGCTGTCACATACATACAGTCAATAAACAATTAGTGTGCGTATAATTGAATGGTATGCCTCTGAAATTAGGGAATAATTTTACGAGTGTTTTGTCCAAATTATTAATTTGGATTTGGGCAAACATCAAGTGAAATTACTCCCTAATTTCACGAGTATACCATTTGATTACCTATTAATATTATGGGCGACATATATATTACGCTCATAATCGTGGGTTTTTTTAGTTGTTTATCCTATCGAGAATTTCACGCACTGATCTCAGTTTAGAGCATACATTTTGGCGTAAGTTCTCAATTTTCTGAATTTCTTGGTAAAATAATGTTGTGTTTTCTCTTGCGTCTTTCAATGCCCTGACATCTTTCATCAGGATAACATTTTCATAACAATTTCGACGCCGTCCTCGCATTGAGACGTACGGAACATTGCCGTGGGAATTTTGTAATTTCCATGTGAAATTATAAATTAACGCTGAAATTTCCGGCCCAAGTTAAGGAGTAACTTGTCACCCATGATAATAATAACGATAACGCGCACTTCACGTAATTTATATGAAAACACTTTTGTTATAACGGAAACTTTAGTTTATATCATGTCAGGTTTTCAAGAGGCTTTATTTTGATAGGCATGTTCATTCAAATTTTGGTTTAACACTTCACATCCATGGCAGAACCAAGATGGCGGCTGTATTTGCATTGTATGACTAATTTTGTCAGTAATATGAAATAGAAACATCAAGCGAACTATCTTAGCTATATTTTTCACGCGCTATAAGCACCCCAACATTAATAACCATAGCTTGGATAGTCGTAACATTATGGAAGGGATGTAGAACGTCAAGCCCAAAAAATGAAGGCCAGCTTCTCAACATGGTTAACCAAACGAAACAACCTTTGAAGTAGCATTTCTAAACACTGATAGATTCATCGCCTCGCTTCAAGGGTCGTTTGTGATCATTAGTAATCAAAAAACGCTTTTAAATTATTGTTTAGTCAATACCCTTGGCTGACGTATACGGACTCCATGCTCCACACATAACTCCACCACCTAAAAAAAAAGCGTATAAGTATGTTCAAATATCATCACATAAATTAATGATGCAAAAAAAGATTTACTGAGGAGGTTCGTTTCTCACTCTTCAACATAGCTATAAAGGTCGTTCCTCTCATAGGCTTTATCGGCTGCCTTGCCTAATCAAATTGAAATTTTATATCTCGAAAAATGTAATATGGGCAAAGTGAAATTAATTATAGGTTTTTTGATAAGGATAGAACATTAAAAGTTGAGGCTGTCTTCGCTCTGTTAAGGAGCTTGAGCTATTATTGTTTGTTTTAAGTAATCCAAAAGTTAACTATTTGTCGTCCACGTTACGCGTTTTAGAGCGCGTTATTGATCAGCTTTTAGGCATGGAATGTGGTTTCAACTCCCCATTCCTCCCCACGGTGTAGAAGAAATCCTTTGATGTGGAACGAGAAAGGAACTGGAGCCGAAATGTGTCTCGCAGTTGTTTCTGGGATCGATAATGGGAACACGTCGGTCAGCTATTGGCTAATTTTTCCCTGTCCAGAAGTCTTTGCGAGAGCTTCTCGACCCAGGTCTCGCCTCGTTTTTAAAGCGGTGAATAGCCCCTTGACGAGATATAAAAATTCATTCTTGGCTCAGAGGAGTAGGAAAATAAAACAAAAGAAATATATTATTCATTACTGAGCCTCAAGATCATTAGCTAATGAACCATCTAATGCATACAAGGAAAATTGTTTCGGTAAACTGACCGCTAGGACACCACTGTTGGCGGCAAGATGAAGAAGAGTGCCACCATCAAGATCAACGTTATACATTAGACCCTCTGATGAATCCATCTTCTCTTCAGCTATGACAAAGGAGAGAATAAGTTTAAGTTGGAGAATGGAGCAGGGAAGGATAGAATTAGTCAAAGTTGTATGAGCTGGCCGCTCTTATAAAATACTCGAGGGTCTGCATGAAAGTATAAGACTATCAGTCATCAGTAAGATTTTAATGATTTGTCAGCTACCATCTAAAACATCTTGTTCAGCCAGGAGGCTCCTGGTTTGGCCCGTTTTCGATAAATAGGAATATTATATGGATCTCACATCTCAGCTTCAGTCAAAAGCCCTTTTTTTCTCGGCCTTCAGTTAAAATTTGGAACAATTCTCAGCTGTCGATCAACTGAAGCATTCAGACCAGCGGACCCTAACCCACTTACCAATCTGTAGAAGATATCTTGCAGATTTGCTTGCTCCTCTTTCCACTGCTCTACCAACAGGTGTCATTTGCTCAGCATCCAAAGGTGACAGACTTGCGTTATTTTCAACCTAAATTGACATAACACGGTAAACGTAATCAATACTTGCGTTACTAAGTGCATCTGGACTCCGGTATCCGGGAAACTTTTGCTTGTGCCTCGGAATATGGGAAATTTGTGCTTTCGGAATACTGGAAATCGAAATCCTGGTTCTTGGAATCTGGAATTCAGCTCAAGGAATCCGGGATCCCACCAACAACTGGAATCCTGAATCCAGGTTCCACTGACAAAGAATCCAGAATCCATTCCCTGGAATCCGGAGTCCTTAGCGTGGAATCCAGGATTTAAGACTGTCTTGAAGTGGGGCGAGTTAAATTGCTTAACGAAACCTCTCTTTAAGATTGTCTCACTTCCTCTCTTTCTCTCTTAAATGTCGAAGATTTATTTTAAAAAAAAAAATAAGCGTTTTACTTATTTATTTATTTATTCATTTATTTATTTATTTTCTGATGCTGTTTTATTTTACCACGAGATTAAGTCTGGTCATGTTGGCATGAATTAAAGTTCACGGTTAAAAATTCAATATCTCACCAGAATCTTACAAATGGCATCATTGTCCATTTCCGCAGCAAGATGAAGAGGAGTAGCAGAGTTCCGTCCCAGGCTCCCGACGTCACATCCCCCACGATGAAGAAGTGCCTTGAGAGACAAAACAATAAATAAAATAGTGTGTAAACGTAAACAAACCAGGTATCACCACAAACAAAGGCTTGAATTCCAGCCTCACAACCAGAATCACAGTCCCCGAACATATCTGAAGTGACGCCGAAGGAGCTCGAAAATACATCGGTGTACTCACCAGTACCAATTTATCGCTGCCAACATGGATCGCGGTGTGCAAAGGAGTGTCACCTGCATCATCATTGATAGTGACGTCAGCACCACTCTCAAGAAGCTTGTCAACTATATGGTACTGTTTTGAAAGGATGGCGGTATGAAGAGGCGTTTTGCCTGACTTGTCCTGGCGGTTGATTTCTTTAGGGTACAAAAAAAAAACAGGAACATCAACTGACTTTTAAACTCAGCCAAATTATTCTTTACCTTTATCCAATGAAAGAGCGAGTTTTGATGTATGTTTGTCCAAAAATCAAACGGTCTGTGTTTTTTTTTTCTTCTTCTTTGGAAATGCTTTGCGAAAAAGTAACAAAAATGCCAGATGTAAATTGAAGGATTCCTGAAATCTCCACGTAAGCAAGTCTAATTGAGGACAAGGTTTCTTCGATGTGTAATTAACTTAACTACTAGTACTTGACCAAATTTTTGAGCGCGCGGCGTGTAGATGTAGAAGATTGAAGACTACTTTCCTAAGAGCAATGCTATTCATAAATTTATCCCCACAAATTCTTCGCGCACAAAACAATAATCTACTTTTTAAAACCGCAGCTTATTTGCCATTTGAAAACTTTACCTAAGAACTTAACCTAAGAAATTTTTTGTTTACTCACGGTAGTGGACCAGTTTTAGTTATTAGTTATGTCGGAACCTGATCGCTTCTTACCATTTCCTTTATTAATGATTCTCACTGCTTCTTCTTCGTTTCCGGCTAAGATAAGATGATGAAGTCTGTCTGTTTTATCATTTTTCTAGAAGGTAAAATTTAAAAGGAGTCTTACTAGATAGCATCAATCCACTGTCGAAATTTAAAAGATAGTCCAAATGTTACACCAACCTGATAATATATACAACCGGTTATTCACTGCCCGAGTGTGCACATTGTGCTGTAACAATATTATTTTGTACTTACAGAAGATTCCGTGCGAGCAATGGACTGATCTTCAGTTTCCTCTTCCGCTTCAGATCCCATAGAAACCTTGCTTACGGCGCGCGACCGCCTTCTAACTCTTGAAAAATCGCTGGCGCCCTGGTTGACTACCACCAATAATTCTTCATCCCCCGCATGTGGCTCAGGAAAGACGTCGAAACTAACTTTCTTGTCTTTCTCCATCGTATGTCTGTTTGATTTGGATCCTTCGATTTAAACGAACAAATCTGGAAATTATAAACCACACGAAACAGTAAGTTTTATCCATAGTGTGGCCTTTAGTGAGTGAAGAAAAGTGTCGAAAGCATTTTTACACGTCACTTACTGAAGCGCCAAAGCGCAATTACCTTTTTATTTCTGAATAGAATTCCCGACACAATTCTGATGGAACTGACGCTTAAAGGACCCTAAAGAAAGTAATTTTCTTAGACCTCACTCTAGAAAATAAGACTGCATTTTTCAAATCGGCCCAGGAGCAAAAAACAATGTTAAAGTTTGCATCATCCGTATTGACTAGGACAGACTAACTGCTCTTGGCTTTGTTCCATGCTAGAATCCTCTCTATAAGGTACTGTATACCGGTGTTGTAGTATAACCTGTTTGACCGCTTCAACTGGGTCGTTGGCTGCCTAAAAGTGTTTTATAAAGCAACGACCCCAGTAAATTATACCAATTGCCAGCTAGCTAATGACGTGTGAATGCCCGCAGGCCAAATGAAATTCCACGTACGTGACTGTTTGTTTCTCTGAAAATCTCTGTCAGTTTTGATTCAGAAAAGTTCAGCTTGATGCTGGGTGTTTTATAAACGTTTAGTACGGGTCTTGTTAAGTTGCTTTCATTCAGCGGCTCACAAAGTGACCAGTTTTTGAAATGCACTCACTTACGTATGTCTACGTCAAAGCGGCCTACTTTTAACTAAATATAGAACGGATGACTGTATGCCTCGTTGGATGTGCCTCAATTCTAAGTTACCCGATTTACTGGCCTTAAAATGTGGTTACTCGGCTTTAATTTTGAAATCAGAAACATTTTTCTCCTAAAAGTCCCTAAACACAGTTAACAGTAAAGTTTTATTGAACTAGTTGCTAGTTTTTCCCCCTGGGGGTCACAGACTTAGCCCACCTTTTAAGTGTCATTAAAATGAGTTGATAAAAATCTTAACTGCTGTAAAGGACCGAAACTTTCCCCATGAAATTAAGATCATCGAAGGTCAGTAAAGTTAAGTCATACCAAATACAAGTAGGGAAAGAATTAATTGATGCCCAACTATAAATAAATGAAAATTTAACAAACAGTCGTCATGAATACGGTAACCCTTGTATCTTAACATAAAGACAACACTGGTCCTTCTAGAAATTTCCACATTAAAAAGGAAGTTGTTATAAACGCTCTATTTTATCCTCTTGCAAATTAACTTTTATCAAATCCCACTTCTACTACGTGTTTTTGATCTCCCTCTCTTGGTTTCCGATCGAATCAGGTGTCTTGATCGCTCAGTTTCTTTTTTTAACCGCGGGAGAAAAAATCCGGAGTTAACTTCTTGTCTGGCAAGACTACGCATTTTATCATGCTTGCAAAGTTTATTAAACTCTTACTGGAACCATTCACACACCAAATCTCGAAACGATGGTCTTAAAAATACTACAGGCATAGCAATACTTTGTTGCCCTTTTCTCACGCACTGCCGGCTCGCCGTCTAACGCTTTAAAATAATATTTCAAATCTCGCTGCACGTTTGCATACCACGAGAACATAACAAGCGCAACTTCTGAACATTAGCTTCTGCTTACAACCCAATTTATGTTGGAGTAAGCCACATTCGTCTGTAATTTTGCCGGTTACCGATATCTGTTTCTGAAGGCGCATGAAAGAGCCAGTTTCGAGAGATCTTCCAACCTGTTGTCACTTTAATGTGCTTACAATCTTGGCTGGAATAACACCGTCCAACTGCGCATTCCCTTCTTGGTGCGCACGGCAGTTTTTGTCCAATCTTTTAGCCCTTGAAAGGTGAAGCATCAGTTCCTTACCGACTAAATCAAATTTGCTTCCAATTAAACAAACGAACTGCCCGATAAGAAATTTAAAGGAGACAGGAAAAAGAGAAACTTAGTCCGGCATCATCTTGTTTTTTATGCCCTATGGCGCGCAAATTCCAGCGCGTGTCTATTTAAATTGCAATTCTTTGTGTAACAGATTGAAGTCTGGCAAGTAACGTTCAGAACTGTAAAACGTTAAAAATACTATACATTTTAACACCAGACATTTTCTACAATATACCGATGAAATTTTAAGATGCAGGACATGCTTTTACAAGCTCTGATCAACATCCAACCGAATAATGTTGAGAAATGTGCAATCTGCTAATGCCTTCGAAACACTGATCTCTGAGTTTATTTTAAGCTATATTTTAAAGTGTATTCACTCTGATTACTTACCTTGCCTTATCATTGACGTATTGAAACCGGACTGATGTTAACGGTGAGTTTGCAGTGGATGATAAGAACAATACCGCCGCAGCAACAACTAATTTCTCTTCTAAAGTTCTGGGGCAGTGATTTGCATTTTTCAAGCCGTTTGTCAATTTTTTTTGTGAATATTTAATTATCTTAGCGCAACGCGGCAAAAATAGATCAGGTGACTGATTATTTTAAAAACCTAGAAGTTCGTTACGCGACTTACATTTCAAAAGTGTCACCACAGATCGCACTTCGAAGCTTACTAGCCGCATATGGAACACAAATTGTAAGTATAATATTTTCCAGTCGCTTCAACCGAACTCGACATGTGTAATAACCTTCTTTGTCATATTAATTTAATTTTTCAGTTGACTATACTACTACAAGTGCAAATAAATTCCACGTACGGTCATGTACGCGAAAATCAGTTAGTAGTGAAATCTTCAACATAAAGTAGCCCTTCAATCACAGGAGCGAATCAGGCAGAATGTTATGCAAGAAAAGTTGACTAAGCGATTAGAATTTTTACACGCATGGGTGGATTTTTCTGATCAGGAAACTTATGAGGGTGATTAAAAAAAGACTTTATTAAACAAGGCTGTTGATTAAAAAATACAAAACAACACAGGATAAGTATGGAAAAAGCTTAGAATGTGGTTAAGAACTCAAACCCATATCGTTACTTCACGTTGCGTATGTAGTTCATACGACCAAAATAGCTCAGTAAAATTAACCCCTAGGCAAAAACATACATCATTCACGTATAAACAGTATATGGCCTATTTAAAGGCTATAAAGCCAAGTTTCTATAACATATGACAAATACAGTGTATTAGTAACTCTACACCGAACATCAAAGTATAGCAACAACTTACGTTTGTAAGAACATTAATGCTTTATTCCTTTCATTGAAAAACTGCAGTAGTCAGTGATCTAGAACTGTTCAAAATATCAAGTTTAACCCTCTGGACGTTTCGCTTACGAAGCAAATTAAAGTCTATATTGTGCGTAAAGGAGTAGCCTTCTCAATTATGTTTTGAGTCTACGAAGGAAAAGAAATCCCTAACCTTATACAGTTATAAAATTTGTATCAGAAATGTACCAGAAAATGTGAAATGAAACGGGTGAGAAAAACTGAGTAGTAAGTACTTATGCTATGAGTGTTAACTCGCGTGCCACTCTTGTTCGTTGCATTGTTACTGGATACGCGATAAAAACAGTGCTACAATGCTAGAGGACTTGAACTTTCGGCGGCAGGGTATGTTAACCCTTTAAGCCTCAATATCCACATGCAAATTCTCCAAACTGACCTCCAAACATTTCCTTGAAGAATTAGTTGAGAGATTTTGGTAAAAGATCAAATATTTTCTCTTTGTGATCATTTTGTTAATTCTCATAGACTTTGCTCATGACAATCTATGGATATCGTTAGGAGAAAATTTATTTTGGTCACTATTGGGACTTCAAGGGCTAAAGAACATGTGCATATATTCATCTTATTCCAGTTTGCTCACATTGATATTGTCTGGGGAATTAAATAATTGTTCTTTCATTTTTTTTTCTTTTTGTTATCGCTGTTCTTTTTTAAAAACGTTGTTTTTTTAATGCAGGGCATTAGAGGGTTAAACACTTGAACTTCGAGATTTAAAGGCAAATTAAGATATACAGACTAACAGGCTGTAGCTGTAAAATCAACTCTTATTAGTCTCCACTTAAAACAGCGACTCCACCACTAGCCTACAAAAACGGCCGAGGAGCAACGACTTTTTTCGCAGGCTAGCCCACCACGAGGCATATTTGAATTCTCTCACTTTTCTTCAATTTAATTCAGCCAACACGTCCGTGTACTAGCTGGTTATTCGGCCCGTCTGACATCATTCTCTAGCGAACCTCTCTAACACTTAAATAAATTAACTATATTTAGTTACAGAGGGCATTACAAATATAAGAGTTATAAACTATTAGCCATTATTCCTGTTTTTGTTATCACTGATATCAAACTAAACAAAACCGACGACTTTATGAAAATCCAAATTTTTCAGTCATTCCAAACAGACTTTTGCTTATTAAAGAACCCTCCTCTTTCTTCTCCTCTTTCTTGCCACTGTTATCTAGAATTTTGGGGCGAATTTCTTTCAGGAGTTCTGACTGTTCTCTCAGAATATCGAACATTTTCTGTATCCTGAAACAAACAAAAAAAACGTAAAAATGGAGTTTTCAAATGCTCTTCTTGTATACTCCCACTTTATAGCTCACTAGGTACAGCGGGCATTTGCTAGTGTACTTGATAAAACTTGTCTCAATTCTACCAATTAACAAATGTAACTGTAGCAAAACTGGCGCTCCAGGTCTATATCAAAAGTTGTCCGTGGGAGTGTTTTGTCTTAAAAATTTGTCACATGTTCAGAATCGAACAATACGTAGTCCAGGCTACCCGTCCCCCCTCCCCCCCACCCCCATTAAAACTTGTTACCGATGAGATAGCGCTCTACGTTCAGATTTAGCACTAACCTTGCCATGTGATTTTTACTAGGAAATGTTATTTTCACGCTATTTTCTTCGTTAAGATCTTGCAACTGAAACTTCGACATTTTTGAGGACGAAATTTTACAATTTTAGGTCCTCTTTACGTGGAAGTGGGGGCCCCCAGATAGGTGAGGTAACATGTGGCGGGCCGCCCCACCTATCAAGTAAACGTGATCAAATTAAAATAAGAGATTATATGGACAGGCGTGTTACCCCACCTACCTGAGGTTCCCCACCTCCATGTAAACAGGCCCTTAATCCCAAAAATCCGGCTAAAGCAATTGCATTCATGCTAACGTAAATTGAGAGCTTGCACTGTAATTGGTACTAATAAAGTTGAAGCATACTGTTCTGTTTCAGAAGCCCATATTTTTCATTGTCTCTTATTCTTTAACTGAAAAGCCGCCGCAGTACTCACGTTGCGTCTTGCTTCTCAATTCGATCCACAACCTTTAACATTTGCGGTGATATTTCATCTTTTTGTCCCTCTTCTCTTGCGACTTCTGGTTTATTGAACCCAATGAGTCCATCTACCAACTTAAGCAAGAGAATAAATAAAGTTAAGAAATGGATAAAAGCAGATAAAAAATGATATTGCAAAAGCTAGAATTCTAAAGAAGTACGGGTCTTTTATTTTTAGGGGGGAAGCATTAGTCGAAGAGAGTGTGTATTACCGTCGGTTGCATCTAAGCGTGAACACGAGACAAGAAAACATGTTGTAATAGGGTGCCAAAGATGAACGTGTTTTGCCGCCAAACCTTTGAAGTTTGACAGGCGTTAAAGCAAACTGTCGCGCCAAAGGTTAAGTTGTAATTTACTGAATGGTCCAATTTACTTAATCGTCCTTTTTCGTATGTGTTTTAAATTTGCGTATCCCTTGGAAAACGTTTTTGAGATAACTCAGCAACCACTTTCATACAGATCAATCAGACTTGTACTGTGTCACTTTTTATATGTTTTAGGGGTGACAGGAGATTTAGGTTAAATTGAGGCGCGTGCATTGTCATGGGAAAGAATGAAAGAAAAATAATGAAAAATGGAACAGTGAGGCGCTTGGAGGATTCTTCGAATGGGTCAGTGGAAAGAAGTAAGTTATGATTGGTGAAAGGTAGCTAAAGACAACCGTTAACCATTGCTTGTTCTCTCTACCGAAACAATCTCAGAAATGTTTGGGCCAAAAACGTGTACCCAGTCCCATTCTCCTGCCCAGGTCCCCAGGAGGCTCTGGGGACGAGAATGCCCTGTGGTTTATAGCGTCGGAGTAGCGAAGTTACAGTGATATGGGCATTCCCTTTTCATGTTAGTGATTTGGGTTAGGGTTAAAGTTAGGGTTAAAGGGGATGCCCATATCACTAGGGTTTGGGAATGGGGATGCCCAAAACGCAGGGATGCCCATATCACTGTAACAGCGACATAATTGACTCGTTCCAAGTCCCCTATTCCTTTAGGTATGTTAGGCCATAGCATGTGACCTGTGAATACTGTCCCTTTCACATACCACTTGTTTGAGTGTCTTGCGTTGGTTCGGAAACTCGGTGTGCGAGTATACTTGTACTCTCTTCAAAATAAACTTTGGGAGGGAATTCTCTATCTCCACAAGCAGTCGAACCTGTGATGGAATCATGATAATGAGCAGTATATCACCCTGTTTTAAAGTTTATTATGCTGTATAAGGTGGTTCCTAACTTTGAATTTGTGTGTGAAATACTGAAGTGTAACCATACAAATAAAAGCTACCGTGCAGTACGTTCCTGTGGTTCTTTTCACTATCTCCTACAAGTTGGCTCTAAGCCAGTTTTAAATTTTTGCAAAAGTTCCTGCCTTGTAACAATTGAAATGATAAGTCAAGTCAAGTCAAGTCAATCTTTATTTAAACACGGTAAAATCCATCAGGAATTTAAAAAATTAAAAATAACCTAACTATCCTAAACAAAATTCAAAACCTGACTACAACTAATCTAACTAAAACCTGTTTTTCATGAATGCCGTGTATAACATTAAAAATGAACATTAACTAATCTTTTAAATTGACTAAGAGATTCGGCTTCTCTCACATGACAGGGTAGGCTGTTCCAGAGAACTGCTCCGCTATAAGTAAAGCTGTTTTTCATGAAATTAGTTCGCGGAAATGGGACAAATAGTTTGTTAACAGAGTCCCTCAGGGAGTAACGCGTTTCATTTCGTTTAACAAACTTAGATGATAAATATTCAGGAACAAGGCCATTTAAAGACCTGTATACCATTATGGATTTCTGTATTTGAAATTGAGTGCTCAAGTCTTTCCAATCGAGTTGTCTAATCAAACGGTTAGCATCAGCATCATAGCTAGAGAAGGTTAAAACGCGAGCGGCACGGTTCTGAAGCTTCTGTAGCCTGTCAAATAATGTTTTACCACAATTACCCCAGACAAGATTGCAATAATCGAAATGAGATTGAATTAGTGAGTTGTATATATAGTGAAGGGTAGGTGGAGGGACAAAAGGTCTAATTCTTTTTATTGCTCCAATTCCGGAAGCGACCTTTATAGATAATTTATCAATGTGTGTTTGCCACCGTAGATTTTCATCAATAAATATTCCAAGCGATTTGACAGAGGAAACGTGTTCTATCGGAACATTATTAATCGAGAGCTCAAGTGGGTTCGACAAAGTACTCAATTTTTGTCTGGAGCCAATTAGCATGAATTCAGTTTTAGAAGTGTTCAAAGTAAGTTTAGCTACTGCCGTGGTACTTCCTGTTGCAAAATTCACAAAACGCTACCTGTAGGACGTAACGATCCATCAAAGCATTCTGTTGAATTTTGTCAATATCTCCAACGGCTAAACCAACCTAAAATATCAAAGAAGAAATCAAATTTTGCAGTAGCTGAAGAGTGTCTGGGAAAAATTATGGTAGTAGAACCACGCATCTTCGTACTGCAATCGTACCTCTTTTCAATATCCATGCATGTTATACTCATATGTGCACACAGTTCTAATGCCTTTGCTTTGGTAACGATCACACAATCGCCCGTAACGATGAGGCAATCACTATTAACGTTTACGAAATCACTCTTCACTCTTCGCACACTGTATGCGCATAATATTTGCGCACCCAGTTGAAATGATTTCCCAAAATATTTGTACGGTTCCCTGCAGTAGCCATTCTACCATGGTAACGCGTGACCACGCATGATACATTGTTAAGCAATCTTTAGATACCCGTTAAACACTTATATTGTATCGTGCTTCAGTTGCGCTACAGACAAAGTCGCACTACAGTCACATTATGATTGTGATCTCGTCTTATAGAAATTTCTGGGGTAAAGAGGGAAGAGAGAAGCAAAAAGAGGATAGAGCGAAGGGAGAGAGAAACCCCCCTCTCTGTTTGCCCTTACCCCTCCGTCACATGCACTCTCCAACCCCCCCCCCCCCCCCCCCCCAAAAAAAAAAAAATGAAGGCACCCTAAGGAAGTCCTGACTGACTCAGGCTAGTACAGAAATCAAACCATAGTTATTCATAATAGTGAACTTACGCAACAAGACGGGAGAGGAAAGGAGACGGCAAACCTTGTGTGACAAGCGTGACGATGATTTTGTTGGAAAAACGTGCCGCCAAACTTCACCTTCCTTTGAACAGATCTTTTCGTAAAAGACCAGAAAGCATTAATTTCAAGGGAAGATCCCGACAAAACACGCAAGTAATAGCCATGTAACCTTTGTCACGAAAGGTGTTTTACGGTCCTCTTCTTCCTAGTCCTGTTGCGTAAACTCACTAATGTCGTACGAACTTCACTTACCAGCATGTTCATCATGATAATTGGCATTCCGAGAACAAGTACGATGAATAAAACGTTGGATAGAGTAGAAAAACTGAGTTCTTTGTCAAGAAAGTTGTCACTGTAGTTAAGTTCTCCAAGGGTCATCACAAACATGGTCATTAAGGATGTGCCAAATTGATCGAACGGTTCCTGCGATAAGAAAAATAAAGATAAAGAAGCCTGCCAGCAGGTTCACTTGTGCGAATTCGGGGAACATTTTAGCGCAAGCCGGAAACGCCCTCGAGAAGATTGGGGTGAGGTAGCCAACGTGTAGCCGCACTCGCCCCCACACTTCCTCATCTCTCCGTTTTTCCTTTGTCAGGGGGAGGGTGCGGCTACACGTAGGCTAGGGGCGAGGAAGACGTGCCGCATTCTGTTGCGCTGAAGAAAAAAAGAAACAAACAGCATACACCGTAGATTTCGGTCTTGCAATGGAGCTGGCTTAATTAAATCTCATAATAACGCAAACGACTTTTCACAGACTTTTCAAACAATGTAATGTGAGTGTGTTTGAAGGAGCGTTTAAACGTATTAGCACCATTGTTATGTTTTTGGTTATAATTACTTTTTTCCTCCATTGAAACATGCAGTTACCTCATCCATCAGCATCAAAAACGTTGTTCCAAACGCCATGATGAACAACATCCAAAGAAGCAAAACCTGTGTAAAAGAAAATTGCATCCGTTAGTTGTCACTCATATCATAATCAGATTCATTTCTGCATTATTCCTACAACGTTATGTAAAGTGTCTTCACATGAAGGAGACCTCCTCCGTAGGCTTCACTGTCTTGTTTTAGAGAAAAGGTAGGAGAATGGGATGTGAACGGGGAGTGACTCTTCGCCAGTCGTCGATCCTCAGGCTCCTCACAGTAAATATAACGGAGGGAGCTATTCACATGCAAGGTAGTGGAAATTTATGCTTGGCTTTCTTCGTCATAAATGTCTCGCGCTTGTCACTTCCCGGATTGAAGATTTCTGTTAACACATCTTCTCGTGTTACTGTACCATTATCTCATGTTTTAAAATGGTTATAAACAAACTTGAAACAGATGCCACCTACAAACCTTAACCAGAGTCACAAACATGGTGGATAACATGATAACGTACTGCCCATAAGAAGACAACCTAAAAAAGAGCAACAACATCTGTTTTAGCCTGCAAATATAGAAGAATGAATGAAGCTAAAGATATCTAAATATTTCTTGCGAAGTTTATATTGAGCGTAGAGCGGGAAGATTTTGTCATGTTTTTAAGGCATGATACGCTCGTAAAACGTGCCGAAAGAGTTGAATGAGGCATAGTTAAGATTAAAGAGGTACACCCATGTTTTAAAAGGTTGTAAAAGGTCTAGGTTTGGTTTAGTTTTTGGCGCAAGAAATCAAACACAACCAAAGACCTGAACTTTCTTAGCTGTGTAAATATTTCGAAAAGTCAGGCTTGGGTCAAGCGTTGTTCACAAGTACCGAACCTAATGCTAAGTAATGAAGGAGAACAATAGAATTTTGAAGCAGAGTCTTCGTTTTGAGGACTTTTTTTTAAGGGCAAATCTGGAAACTTACCTTCTGAAGTACAAAATAAGATTCATCCACCCGAAGAACAAAGCGATCGCGCCGACTTGTTGCTTAAAACCAGCTCGACAGTCACAAGGCGGTATACAATACAGAATGGCCGTTATATAACAAACCCACTCCAAATAGTTACTCACATCCTCGATGTATGTCATTCGCTGCGAATTAGGAGAAATGACAGAGATTCAGGGTAAAGGCAACTGAAAAATCACTACACTTAATAAATAAATAATATAAGTAAATAATTATTTTATTGCTCATTAGATAAAAAGACGTACATAATGTTACAGGCTAGATAAAAAAGATCAGCTGAATGCAATGCAGTGAAAAGATAAAACGATTTAATTCAAAACACAAACAAAGATTAAAAAGCTACATATCTTTGAACACATAGCTTTATAAATCAAATCATAAAAAGCTTGAATTTATCTATTTATAAACATAATTTCTTTTAACGCTCGGTATTCACCTTCGGCCAGCGGCACCAAAATTGCTGGTTTACACTTCTAATTGCTGGTTCAAATATCAATCCTGCCGAGTCTTTGCATTGAATGTTGTTCGTAAGAAAATAAACCATTTTGAAGGAGATGAAGGTGAGGGTCGGTGTTGTGTCGAATTAAACTATGGGACTGTCGGCGACGTCAGCGCGTCTTTCATTGGCTATTTTAATTTGTAGTTGCGCGGAAGATGGGATCCAAATTGGGCCCCAGAAACAGTCCCACAGTGTAGTTGGACACAACAGCGACCCAGTCGTTCACCCAACCTAAGGATGGCCAACTCTGACAATGTGCTTAACATTTGCATTGTGTTAAGACTCTTAACACAGTGGAAATTTAATGAATAGATGCTAGTCGTGTAATGTCGTCCCGACACAAAAACAATTTGGCACTTTAGACGTGAGAAAGACACTGGACCGAGTCAAATTTCGCAAAGACTTATGGGACTGTTGCTAGGGACAGGGGAAAAAATTGACCAATAGCTGAGCGGCACGTCCTTAGTAACAATCCCAGAAACAATTGCGGGCACATTTCAGCACCAGTTGCCCTCGCTTTCTAACGTGGTGAATAACGACAGGAACTCAAAAATTTCAGCCATGTTGTAGTTATTGCCTTGAAGATTGTAGTAAGCTATATACGGTGGGCTGTTTCTCCTCACCTGAGAAAAAAGGGATAAAATCTCCTTCAAGAGATGACCTGCCGCCATGACCAAAACGAAGTAATTCAACACCTGGACCACCTATTTAAGAAAACAAAGGAAGATTTTAAAGTGGACTGATTAATGTAAATTTAACTCTGAATATTTATAAGTAGACTGCGAGCAGTCTCTTATTTTTCTTTTTCGACCCGGCAGCATGCAAGCACGAGAAACGAGGGCACGCGCGAGGGTCGAACGGCGAAGCCACGCATTTTACCTTTTCGCTCGCCGCGCGTGGCTCTGAGAGAAGAAGGACGACCGCTCGCGGTCTAATTTATAACTGATAAATAGAAGAACAAATAGGTCATTTCCGAGTTGGCCCAAGCCTCTGTTTCAAAGCGAGGTTAAGTGCGAAGCCATTTTTTTATTCTCATGCAAATAAAACTCATTGTCACAAGAAAGGTTTTGCACTTGGCCTCTTTTTGAAAGTGAGAATTTTACGAACTCGGAAATGGCCTATTTCATGAACGTCGTCTCTTACCACACTGCTGAAAGTACAATTGTGGTCGTCTTTGTTCTAAAAAAAACAAGAATTAAGCGATACTTGGTTATATTGGGTTATTTATGAAAGTACAAACGCTTTGATGGGGATTTAAGATCTAGTAACCTAATAAATATCGAAGGCAATATAACAAAAAATAATAAAAATAAATACAGCCAACTCTCGCCTTGCCTTGACGCCCCCAAATTTGTGATGCTAAGTTTTTTCACCCTTATAACGGCGATTTGTCCGAAAATTTGGGAAAAACACTGCCCAAGAATGTCAAAAGTCCACTTCCGGTTGATGTCCGTTGCTCAAACCTTTGCTTAAACTCCCTACTTAGTAGCCTAACCTCATTCTGATCAGAAGAGTTGAAGCCACATAGCTCATCCTCATTGACGCGTGAATATACTGCTAATGTGGTCAGCGGTGTAATGAACAAAAAATAGAAGAAAAGGTTGGTTGCAAATGTAACCCAGCCAAACTTTTTCCTGAAAAATACACAAAGTATATAAATTACTTCAAGGTCTGTTGTTAAGATTGTTGTTTCTTTTTTAATTAATTATTGCGTCCCAAAAAACATTGTGGGTGACTTGACCGGAATGTAACCATAAGCTAAGCAACTGAGAATCCCATTTGTTTTTAAAAACGAACGTTAAAGAAACGTAACTACCAACAAAGAGTCTTGAAAACATCGAACCGCTAAGGTACCATTATAGCCTCTTTTTTGGGCTAAAGAAGAGTTATTGAAAATCACTACAGCTGATTCAATAATAAATACCAAATGGTTCTGTCCGAGGTCAGTAAGTGTGTCAGAAGTGAGAATGATTCTTTTTCTTAACGAAACCTCCTGCAATATATACTGTTAAGGTACAAATGTTTTGAAGTGGTTGAAGATCACGAAAAAGCATTATGAACGGAATTACCATTTGGTGTTTAACAAATGAAAGCTAATCGGATGAGTAAGGCAGCGTTCTCGGTGATGAATGGCCATGGTCTAGGATGAATTTAGAGAACAAAAATGTTAACAGTTTATAGGTAAATAGCTTTTAATTTCATGAAAAGCATAATGACACTGGGATAATAATAACGATGATAATGATAATGTGGTTATTTAGTTTACGTAATTAAAGATCACCAGGAAAAGCTTCTGGAAATGTTGATGATGATGTTGATGTTGATGATAATAATGTTGATGATATGGTGATGCTGATGATGATGATGATGATGATGATGATGATGATGATGATATGGTGATGCTGATGATGATGATGATGATGATGATGATGATGATGGTGATGATGATGATGATGATGTTGATGATATGGTGATGCTGATGATGATGATGATGATGATGATGATGATGGTGATGATGATGATGATAATGGTGATGGTGATGGTGATGATGATGATGATGATGATGATGATGATGATGATGATGTTGATGATATGGTGATGCTGATGATGATGATGATGATGATGATGATGATGATGGTGATGATGATGATGATGATGATGATGATGATGATGATGATGATGATGGTGATACTGATGATGATGATGATGATGATGATGATGATGATGATGGTGATGATGATGATGATGATGTTGATGATATGGTGATGCTGATGATGATGATGATGATGATGATGATGCTGATGATGGTGATGATGATGATGGTGATGGTGATGATGATGATGATGATGATGATGATGATGATGATGATGATGGTGATGCTGATGCTGATGCTGATGCTGATGCTGATGCTGATGCTGATGCTGATGCTGATGATGATGATGATGTTGATGATGATGTTGATGATATGGTGATGCTGATGATGATGATGATGATGATGATGATGATGTTGATGATGATGATGGTGATGATGATGATGATGATGATGATGATGTTGACGTTTTTGATGTTGATGTTAATGATGATGTTGATGTTAATGATAATGATGTTGATGTTGATGTTGATTATGTTGATGTTGTTGATGTTGATGATAATAAAATTGATGCTGATGATGATGATGATGATGATGATGATGTTGATATTGATGTTGTTAATGTTCATGTTGTTGATGCTGATGATGTTGATGATGACGATATTGATGTTAATGTAGTTGATGTAGATGTTGACGTCGGTGATGTAGATGATGATGATGTTTATGTACGTGTTGATGTTGATGATGACTACGTACGATCGTGATTGTGATGGCATTTTTGAGTTTAATGTGAAACAACTACAATTTTGAGGACAATTATAAAACAATACAATGATGACAATGTGGTAAATTTTCGATTACAGTTATCGTGAATATGGTTATAATGAAGGCGACCGTGATGCATCACGTTCTAACTCATGGTTACCTCTATTAAAGCCATAGAGCTCAGATGCTGTTTATCCTCAGAGCTTTTCTTTTTATTGCTGATTACATTAACTTCTTCTTTGGAAGGCGTCTGAAAAATGAATTTTATATGTAGTAAGCCTGGTGTTCTTTTTATCTATGATGGAATCAAATTTCTTGCAGGTGGTCTTTGTTTGTTCGATTCCATGACCTGAAAGCAGGACTTTTACTGTTCTTCCTCCCTTCTTAAGAAAATGATTCCAGAGATATCAATGCCTTGTAGACGTAACACATCCTTGATGTACCTTTTCTCCAGAATCCATGGTTCGTTTTCGTCCTTTGCCCTCCGTTTCTTCAAATATTCCTTGTATTAGACCCAGGTCATACGTAACCTAGGAAAATCGGAAATTATAATGATGTTAATGATGTTATATTTTCTTGCTTGTCCTTTTTTCATTCAAAGATACAGGATGATAACCGAAAGGATGAAAGAAAAAGAGGGGTGCAGTACCTGCTAAGTATTGGGGCATACTACCATTCTGTCCCCTTTTATCGCCTTTAGTTTCTAAATTCTACCTCTTCTTTGATGGCTGCCGCCATCATGGAAAGATTTCAGTTTTCAAAGCAAGGATACGTAGTAAGGTTGCGCAGTATAAAAAAGAGGAATGACTAAATGGTTCCAAACAAGTTAATAAGGGTTTATGAAACTAAAATAATTTGCATAATAAAACACGATTGTCAAACGCAACTTCACAGTGTTATTCAAACATTTTGTAAAGTGCATTGCAAGAGCACAATTGGAACTTCACAGCCTCTGATTTGCTCATGTAAATCATGATAGTACCTTATAATTCTGACTTGCCGGATCTCCTGATTCAGTAACAAGCTGATCCAAGAATCGCTGGAAGAAAGATTGGTGATTTTAAAAACATGAAAAACAATGAAACACACAAGGGCAATTAACTTAGAAAGAGTATTTTATAAGGTTTTCCTGTGGAAATCGGGTCCAGTTAAGCTGGATAGTGTTGAATAGAGTCGGGTGAGGTGTTTAAGCGAACCGAAAACTCACTAAAATTTGTTGCACAGAAATTTTTAGGTGGAGAAAACTAGGTGTGCGAAGTGTAAAAGTATAAATCAAGAATGAAGAATAATTGCGCCCGCATTTCCAACTTTATTGCCAAAGCTTTAAGCTTCGCAAACATGTAATATAATAGATCAACGAAATAGCAAAATAAATGTTGGCCGTTTGAACTCATTCAAACGTGACTCAGCATTCAACATCACCCAACATAATTTTCAAACGTGATCTGATATAATGCACCAGGAAACAATAATTGGATGATCTGAAGTTGTAACCACCACACAAGTTACATCTGTTTGGACAAAGCTTAAAGCCAATCAAACTGTATTTTAACATTTTTATTTTTTTTTTCTCTGCGCGCTTTCTTTCTTTTCCTATTGGCCAAATGCTGAGGGTCACAAGGTACCTACCACAACAGTGTCAGGCATGATTTCTACCAGTTTCTGTAGCATTGTAACTACGCCTGCTGTGCAGTTAGTCAAAATTTCTTTCCATCTGTTGGTGAAAGAACAGTATGAAGAACTCAGTTAATAAAGGAAAGTCCGTTAAACAACGCTGTTCATGAATTATATACAGTCCTAAAGATTTCTCAGTCTATAGTTTCCTTGAGTTCAAAAGCTGATTCAGTCAGTACCCAAAGCTTTCTGCGCTGACGAATTTATTTCAACTCTTGCGCAAAAGTACTTTATAAACATGCACCACAAGGCTAGTAATCATTGTATTACCTGTCGTGTTCAGCAATCGCCATGACAACAGCACTTCTCTTTTCTTTAACAGCTGCATCCAGGATGTTATCATTGGTGTTGTTCAACGTGATTTCAGATTTTACGTTCGAAAGCAGTAACGTCACGACAGGGGCGTGACCATACATGGCTGCTAGATGTAACGCTGTGTTCTGTGAATGACAAATAAATATTTAATACTAATAACGTGGGTGTGATTTATTTATAGTTCATTCCATTGACCTTACTCTGGAATAAGAATACAGAGGATAATCCGGAATATCCGTTCGATTATCCTGCATGCTGTTCCAATACCGGAAAAATAGGAACATTTTCCAAACATTCTAATTGGGTCCATCCAGAGAGCGGAGTGCTTGAAATGAACGTGTTGCAGTTTGTTTAGTAAAGAAACTTTTAAAAGGGATAACCGACTGAGAAGGTACTCCGAAAAAAGAGGTAGAGAAGTAACTCTTCTGCACATTCAAAAGCCAAGGCGAGAGAGCTGTTTCCCTGAATTTGTCAGTAGACATAACCTTTCTGGTTTGAATGCATAGAATTTCCCTGAGTTTTTTAAATAAGTTATTCTCCTGAACACATGTCATAATATCGTCTTTATTGGTAATGACAATTTCCCTCTGTTGAATCTTTCTCCAGCATTCATTCGGCATAAAACAAAGTTAACCTTATTCTAATAATTTATTATCACTTTCAAGTAAAATGCAAAAAATGTTACCTTATTCTTGTCTGTCCAGTTGACACAGTCATCAAATTTTTGAAGAATAGCCTCACAACACTGTGCAGAACCTTTGAGCGCGGCCAAATGAAGAGGAGAACGATCGTTTTGATCTCTGAAACAAAAAAATGCTTGGATCTTGCAGGTATTATCAACCACCAACTCAAATGTGTAGTAATTTCCTGAACAAACCACTGAAAGTTTGACCCCTATGATTACTTTATGAATGAAGCCTAAACGGCAACTTTTCTAAGTTGTCCAACAGTGCATGTCTTTCTGTCCAGTGGTTTTTCTATTTACCACAACGTGTTTGCGTATCGTGGCTCAAATATTGAGACTCCTTTGTGGGTATAGTCCTAAACTGTTACTCTCATAAGTAGTTTTTCTAGTTAGTTCCTTCATTTTTTGATTGAATGTTGGTATTAAAAGCGTTTGGGTTTGATGACGAATGATCAGTTTTCTCTTCGGGTGCTTGATACTTATCCTTTCTCATACTTATTCGATATACTGACATGTGATAATGCGCAAAATGTCAGTCCATGTATACCTTTCCACAGTCGCCCCCAGCTTCAGAAGTGCTGCAGTTGTAATATCGTTTCCCTCCAAGCATGCGTAGTGTAGAGGTGTTCGTCCATGACTGTTTTGTAGATTTAATATCCTCGCGTTCTGTCGATCCATCAACTTTTCCACGGCTTCGGTCCAGCCATATCTAAAGAAAAGGTAGACTTGTAACGTGTCGACCGCTAATAAATTCTTAAAAGCAAGCAAAGCGAGATTTTATGAGGTCGCCCAGGGACCGAGAGAGGGATGAATTAAGTCTTGAGGACGACTTATTTCGCCTGAATGGATTTGAATCATATTAGAAATTCAAGCGGGAAAAAATGATTGACATATGCTGTTTCAGGAGTGGCGTCAAATATAACTCACTCTCCAGTTAGTCAAATGTCATAACGTCACCGGTGGAATTTTCGACCGGTAAATTTCGCGCCAAAACCGTATGGAAGGTCTTTTTTAATATGGCACTGCCAATCAGCAAAAAAATAAAGGACATTTTAGAAAATCTATAGAAAAGAAGAAAGAAAAAAATACGTTTGAAGGATGCGTCCGTCCTTTTTGCATTAGAAGTAATTGTGCAATTTGAGTGTCCATGCCCAATTCTGAGAAAACATATGGAGTGAAAGAAATCTTCTCCAATAAAATTCAGGAATGTAAACTGCTATCAAAGAGGTGTTTACTTAGCGGCCACGTGGATAGGTGTGTCCAGTGAATCTGACGTCACACTTGCTGCTGTTTTGTTCTTGGCCGCTAAAAGTTCCAGATTCTGTTGATCCAAAGTCGCAAAAATAACATTAGAATCGGAGTATTTATTTATTGTTTGCTAAACTGAGGAAAATGTAGCAGTTAAGCTCGCACGATGTCAGTTTCAGTAACGGCATTAAACACGAAAGCAATATCTCTAGGCCTCCACAGAGTGGAGATTTATTTACGAATCGCAGAGTCATTTTATAACGAAAAACCAAGTCTGTGCCGCAGAGCTAAATTACTGACAAAAAACAGAAAGCTTTGGATGCCGGTCGATATATAAACAGTTTTCCTTGAAAAAAGAATTACTTCAGTTGTCGTTGACAAACCCGGGACCTTTCGCTCTTGCATAACAAAGCTCTAACAAATGTGTTAACCCTGCCGCGGTTAGGCACGCAGACTAGCTTTTCAAATCAGACCTTTATGTCTCCTTTCTTGGCTGCATAGTGCACAGCAGAGAATCCATGAACATCTTTCTCAGTGATGAGTGACATAACTGCAGGGCTCTGAAAGTTACGTAAACAACGGTTAGAAATTATTAAAAGATGCGATAATTTTAGGAAAACTGACTTTTTTTTACCGGCAAGGAAATTCTTTAGTTTTATTTTGAGATATTTTTCTAGAGAGATTGACACAATATAGCTCTTATCCTTGTCGAATCGAGGAGAGTACAGGCTCTAAGATTTCAAATGAATACCGCAGTTCAAGTTCAGAGAGAGAACAAGTCTATCTATAGAGGTTAAACTCAGTAAATTATAACACTAAGGAAGGTTTCTCTAGGTTACTTTACAGAAAAGAAAGATCTGAGGGGAGCAGGGGACACACACTATCTCATCGGTGCAGAAAAGGAGACAGGGCGTAAGCCTAACTATGTAATTAGCCTTGACAAATGACAGTAATGTTGACAGGAACTTTGTCAAAACATGAATGCAGTTAGTTGGTCATGATTCTCACTACTCCTTGTCTGCCATTAGGAGACCCTCAATAGCACGAGGATGACCCCACGGAATGCTGCAGGTCTTTCTATGAGGGAGCCTTACCTGTAAAAGAACCTCCATTGCACGAGGATGACCCACGGCTGCGTGTAATACAGACTGGAGCTCAGTGTCCCGGATGGTGACGTCAGCACCACGATCCATAAGGAGTTTAACAACATCAGCCGCTCCTTTATCAGCAGCTCGGAATAAAGGAGTGCGTCTTTCGTCCGACTTGGGATCGACAGCGGCTCCCTGAGTACGAAAACAAGAACACAAATTAGTTAGGTTAGCGTAAAATTTATCATCCTTCTTTGCTTTATGCGATAGCGGGCTCTGTTATGTATATGTTATGTATAACCCGCACGTACAATTACAAAAAGGAAGTAGCATTTTACAACCAAATAAGCAGCCTTTAACAAGGATATTGCAGCCTTTCACAAAGAGTACCTACAAACAGTTTTCGTCTAATCGTCTTTGAAGGCTACTCGCGATTTAGCTCGCTGCTATCTTGCAGCGGCTTGATTGAGATTTTGATGTTATGAGCTGGAACGGAAAGACTTCTGTAAAATGATCAAAAATATCTTTTAAAGGATCCTGCAATTAGTGGCACAGATTTTGAAATATATCGCTGGAAATTCACGCCAGAAATCCATATTAACTCGCAGTTAAAACAACTGCCACAATAACATGGAACTTACAGGATAGTTATTCATGGAATATGGGTAGAAAAAACCTCATGCCTCAGCCTGGATTTCCACTGTAGCATATTTTGTTCGTGGATACGCACGTGAAGAAGTGTATGGAAGGTCGCACGTAAAACAGAAAAGTTGAAACTCTCGCTGAACTGTAATGTTTATTTGCGGCATTTTATACTTTGCCACTATTTTATTCACGCGCGTTAAGTTTACGTGCGTGTTTGCGTGACAGTAGAAATCCACCCTACACCTCTATACGTTTTACTATCATGGCCAATCTAAGTTACCGTTCACCCAAGAAAACCACAAAACCACCGACAAATTACTCTTGCTGCATGCTACACATTATTTTGATCACACATGATAGGGTTCTTCTTTGCATTCCAAAAATATGTGTAGATCTCACGGTTTTCTGAGTTCTACAATAGGATTTCGTAGGAGTCTATGACCATCACCAAAAATATATCTACCATTAAAGAAATAACTACTTACTTTTTCGAGAAGAAACTCGACAACATGGACTTGGTTTTTACTGGCAGCCAAATGAAGAGGTGTCATTCCTCTGTAGTCAACAAGAGTTATTCTACAGACTGCGGGGTCTTTACTGACCATATATTCCACTATTGGCATTGATCCCAGTTCACAAGCCATATGAAATGCTGTTACCTTGTCAAGTCTCTGTGTACGAATCGGAAAAATATCAACCTTCCAGTCCTTGCGGTATACAGGATATATGTCATATAAATCTACAACCCTGGTCAAAACACTCAGGAACTGTAACGCAACGTATTTTCTCTACCCCTCTCCCCGGTGCAGTGTTAGTCTTATGCAAGCCAGTCTTTTTTAATACGATCAACATTGCTTGAGGGAGAGAGGGACAGCATAAATAGACCAAAGAGTGGATAAGAAGTAGAATACGAGTTGATTTAGCGATCAAAGTGTGCGCGCATCTTCGCGCCTAATTTCCTCAAGTGTTCCAGATGTTTTGACCAGGGTTACCTAAACTAGTAACAAGTCATCGTGCTGACTTCTGTTGGCAGAGCTCATTTTGTTCCTAATCGGAAAAAAGAACGTCCTTAGGATACTAAGGAGCTGCTAGAAATGATTCTCCCTTTAAATTAAACAATTTAAATGTTAATCATAACACTGTTACCACCAAAACTGTATTAGTTCGTTCACACTTTGTTGACACATGATCATATCTTACCCTGGGTTGTCTAATGCGCACGCCATATTCAACGCAGAGCTCGACAACCTGAAAGGAGAAATAGTTGTAAGAGTATAACGTTAAATTTAAGAAATCTAAGAGAAAGGTAATGCTTGTTTTGCATTCCCCTTCCTTGTGTGATTGGCATAAAATCTCGCGGCACGTTTTTAATCAAATGAAAGTAAAAATTACCAAAGACAACTGCGCATGCTCTGTAATTGTCCAAGAATAGTTACTTAAGTTACTTGTCGATTGCTATGTTTGCAGCACAGAACGTTAAGGTATGCTTACCGCAAGAACACCGCTGTTAACGGCCAGATGGAGAAGGGAGCTGCCATCAAGGTCAACGTCATATAAGAAATCGTCAGCTGTCCCCTGCCCTAGGGCTGAAAAAGTAACAATGTTTGTTCAGCTATCTAGCGTCAGTGTTCGTAAAAAACTACCGTTTAAATTTGCCGACATACCATGTTGAAGAAGGAATGCTGATGAGTTCTTTGCACCTCGTTCCATAGCATGAGCTACAGGTGTCATTTTATCATCGTCCAAACTTTTCGGGTTTCCTGAATGTTCAATCTAATGCAGTTATAAGAATAGAATAGGATTCAACAAATTTACCTCAGTGTCGAAGAATCATCGATATTCTGTGAAAGTTAAACTTAGTCCTTAATGTTACTGTGCCGTGTAAGGCTAGTTTTAATTAGCAACGAAGTCGGAATCAAAGTTGGAGTCATAGTTACATGCGCAGAGCCTCATGATGTAGTAAAAACAGATCCAAAGGACCAATTCCACTTATGACTTTCTAGCTTACGATCTAGTGATAACCAGATTATTGGAGTGCGTCGCAAGCAGAAGCAGAAGAGTTCACAACATAACAGTGGGCTACAAGTAGCACCTACCAGTATTTTACAAATGTTATCATTGTCCATCTCAGCAGCAAGGTGAAGTGGCGTACACGAGTTACGACCCAAAGCATTCGCATCTGCCCGCCCTTGCTCTAGTAAGGTCTGCAAAAATACAATCACGTGACTACAATACGGTGGCCTGAATGGCAGGTTTTTTGGAAGGGAGATGGGGGGGGGGGGGGGGGGTTGGAAGGGAGATGAAGCTAA
Organism: Porites cylindrica; assembly: GCA_964035525.1. NCBI lineage: Eukaryota > Metazoa > Cnidaria > Anthozoa > Scleractinia > Poritidae > Porites > Porites cylindrica. The sequence continues at coordinate 1,353,594 of OZ037788.1, read as the reverse complement.
GATGCGCGTGTACATGAAGGGCGCGCGAGTGAGGGTGAAGGAGGGAAACCAAATTCCTAAAACGCAGTTCTTGGAACAGAAATCTGCCGTTTAGTTCTGATACTCTCTAAAAAGAAAAAAGATGATAAGAGATGCTTAAACTGCATATTAAGTGGATTGAGGGTAGACGTCTTGAGCAGTAAGGCCGGTGGTTTGAACTAAATTTGGTCTCTGTAACAGGGTTCGTAGTTGCTATCCATTGTATCCTTCCAGATAGAACTAAACGCCTGAAACACTACATCTCCAATCATTCACTGACAAAGGAGATCTGGCACTCACAAGAATTAGAGCGGTTTTCATTTGAGTGTCGAAAGGTAATTGGTTTTGCGTTTACTACGCTACGTGATTGGCTTATCCAATCAGAAGGAAAACCAAAACCAATTGTGTCACGCTCGCATGCATTCCCGCGCTTTGCGTCAGCTACATGTAATTACTTCGAGTTTTAATTGGTTCACTGTATTGTCTGTGTCCTTTGTGATTGGCTAGAGTAATTACCTTGGTTTTGGTTTTACGATACTCAAATGAAAACCGCTCTAGAAGCATAACCTCGTTACCAGGGTTCTCCGCTCTCTTACGAAAGGGAGAGGGAATAAATAGCGCACAAGATTCATCACGATCAAAGATCACGTGATCAGTTAACACATGTTTCGGGTCCAAAAAATTTCTGTTCAGTCTGAATTTCTTTTTGTTACAGATGTTTAGCAACCTTTGGAAATTTGTTTCTCTATAGTTGTTGCCTGTTTATGTTTCAGTGTTTATCTCGAATTTTGAACCTGTATTCTTTCTATTATTTCTGTGTTTATTTCTTATTACACGAGGCATGAATAATTAATGGCGTTATAACGTAAATACTCACCAAAACCAGTTTCTCACTGCCAACATGAATTGCAGTATGCAAAGCAGTGTCGCCAGCTTCATCAGTTATAGTGACGTCAGCACCGCTCTCAAGTAACCTATCAACAATTCTGAACTGTTTTGAAAGAATGGCAGTATGAAGAGGTGTTTTGCCTGACTTGTCCTTGTGGTTAACATCTGTCATTGATAATATACGTGATAGAGAAAACATAAGAACAAGATGCTCCCAAAAAGAGATTAAGTCTTCTGAATACTTAAGATTTTAGTCTCTATTTTTGCCCGTTAAACCCCAAGATCAAAATTTGAATTCTCATTTGTTGCCCCTATTCATTTCCTACAGAAGTAGTGGGGAGAAGTTGATAAAGTTCATCTTTTGTGATCATGTCCGTAATTCTCATGACCACTCTATTTGACAAAACATTGATATTACAAGGAGAAATTTGATACTGATCACTCTTAAGGCTTAAAGGGTTAAACCATGAGAAGAGACGGCAGCATGGACTTTGTCCCTTCAAAAAGTCTTTGAATGGGAAACCACAATTTAATTCAGTTTAATTTGGCAAAGCCATTGTTTGTATGTTGCTGGTATAGGCAGAGAAGTTTCCAAAGGGAATAGACCATTTCCGAGTGCCAAAAACTCTCACCTTCTGAACGAGGCTGAGTGCAAAGCCTTTCTTGTGAAAATGAGTTCTATTTGCTTGAGAAAAATGTATTTACATTCGGCTGAGCTAAACGTAGTGGCAGTGACGGAGAATGTAAATACTTTCCTATTGGTATGAACGCACGTGAGCCGTTATGGCGTTAATTGACTCTATTGTTATTAGGTATATAAGGTTTTGACAGTTGTAATGTATTCATCTCAGCTCTCGAACTATCAACTTTTATTTTTATATCTTACTTTATTCATCCATCGATTGATTTTTTATCTTCAACCCCCAGAGGTTGTGCGACCGCATCGGTTGGGGAATACGTTCCCAATTTTTTCCCATTGGGTTTTTTGGGGGTTTTCGTATCAGGCGGCTCACGTGATTAGTTTAGCCTGAGTGACTTTATTCAGGAATATTTGTATACCATTCTTTAGTTATGATGTTGAACTTTGTATGTTATTTGGACGGCATTAAACAATCAGGGTCCATAGTTCGAGCTGCACACCCATTCCTGTCTCTCAGGGGTCGTGAATATAAAATAGGAATTGAAGAAATCGTTTTCATATTAATGCCCACCTCGCACTCAGCATAAACCTTGCCCTGAAACAGAGGTTTTGGACGACTCGGAAATGACCTATTCTTTAAGCTATGGCTAAATCCTTCTATTCGTCAACGCAATAGTGATTATTGCTGAAACTTTCGATCTAATAGCGCTTTATCAGGGCGTAAAGCAGATGCCCACATCAATCAATGTGTTCAATTAATTTGCTTTTGCTTGTATGTAGTCTTGTTCCCAGCCATTTTTCCTTCTTGTCTCGTGAATGTGTAGAGACCTGGCTGGGTGCTAAGCTGTAGGAAAAGTGAGAGAAATATTTCTTACTTGTGCCCTTATTTAAGAGCTTCTCAACTTCTTCTACTTCCCCGTTCAAAATCAGCTGGTGAAGAATTGTTGACTTCTGACCAGTGAATCCTTCCTTTAAAAATAAGAGAACAATCTCATCTGTTATTTCTAATTTTGTTTTGTACGTTTCTAAGTTTCTTTCACCCTAAAACGAGCAAAAAACCTTCCATACGTCAGAACTTATTCAAAAATGAATGATAAATAAGAAATTTTTAAGCGCGAAAAACACCAAATCGGTCAATATACGACTGTTCCTGTTCCAAAAATGATGGATGGCCAAATGAGGCACAAACAATTAAATTCTTACATCTACATCTACATCTACATCTACATGTAGTAGTCAGCAGAAACTATGAACAGTTATCACGCTATAAGAAGTTTGCAATTCCGTAAAAATTATCAATGCTCAAGTTATGTCACGTTAATGTAGTTTGGTTTAGCGACACTCTCCTCGAGATATTCAGTTTTTTCGTCTTTTGCGGTTATTAACTACAATAATCTCTTTCAATTGGATAGCCGTAGTATTGCGAAGGCAAGCAATGATCATGACACTCAGTTATAAACTGTGTACTTCAGTTGCTCAATGTATTTGCATAACTATATCTGACCAACAAGAAATGGGGTGTTGTTTGGTTTTGCGGAAACCATTGATTCGCTTGTGTGTAGTTGTGTCGGTATTGTTCAGTTCTTTCTTATTACGTCGTTTGGTGATTGCACCCGTCGGTAACATCAAGAAACTACCGAGAAATGCATTATTTAGCAATGCCATTGAAGTTAAAAAATGCCGGGACGTTTTTGAAGAATTTCAAAACACTGACAGCACCTGTTTCATCACTATTTAAAAATTGGAGCACGAAGCACGATAATTTTTGACCAATGATAAAACACTAGCTGCTGTTCATGTTTTAAAAACATTGAATAATCGACCTACCTTCTGGTCTTCCCCAAATTCATCATCTGAAGTCATGGACACCGCGCTGATTGCACGCGATCGCTTTCTACCCGGAGGAGAAGGATTCAATCCTGCTTCTCCATTGGCAAAAACTAAAGGAGTGTCGCCCTCGTCAGCTATCTGCCGGTCGGAATCTTGCAGAGATTCGCCATTGGTGTCGGTGTTCTTGGAAGCTTTCTTTCTTTTCTTGTCACCCATACTGTAACTAAATCAGGCTTAATCTACCGCATGAATTTCGTAACCTGAAATGAGGGAACAAAAATCGTTTCTATGACTAGGAAATTGACTTTCTGAGATACAGTTGAGCAGTGCTCAATGGCAAAGAAAAAAGTTGAGACTTAACTCGCTGAAAGTATTTTGAACTACTAATAAACACCTTGAAATAAGTTACCGTAAAATTCCGAAAATAAGCCCCTCCATGTATAAGCCCCTCCAAATATAAGCCCTGCAAGCTCGTAACGCAAAAACCCTTCGTTAAATCGCCCCTCCAAATATAAGCCCCCTGGAGGCTTGTACTTGGAAGTTGCCTTCAAATACAAAGTGAAACAATGCAAAACCAGTAAATTTCCTTCCAACTATAAGGCTATCCCAATCGATCTCGAAACTCAAATTTCCCTCCGTAGATAAGCCACTCCAAAAATAAGCCCCTCAAAAAGGGCCTTTGAAAAATATAAGCCCCGGGGCTTATTTTCGGAATTTTACGGTAACATGAATTTTTGAAGCCGGAAGGATATGACCAAATTCCAGCGCCTTTACGAGGCCTCTAAATTAGGAACGTTTTTCAGTCTGGTTATTTCTAGAAACTCCAAAAAGCTCCCAAACGGTTCTTTGTATTTTTGTTATCAAACTTACAAAGCAAATGGTCATTCTATTCTTAAACTACTACCAACTTTAGATATGAAACTTTTGTTTAAGCCCTTCACCTGTGACCTCATTTTATGATGCATACATCAGTTGAATGAATGAACACAAATCATATGGACGAAAGCCTTGGGACAAATTGCTTTGTTTGCATTTTTACTCACGCAAAAGAACAATCGCGCACAAATGAAACTTCACATCTGGCTCCGCCGCATCCCCCGCTCCATATATAACGTTGGACGTCTTACCACAATTTTTTCACAGTTTCAGCATTGAGATAGCACTCAGCCGTCTTTTAAAGTATTAGTGTTATCCTGAAATTACGCTAATTAGAGGTCTTGCATCACTGTACTGTTCTGAGGACTTAATTCCTCAATCAGTTTTAGCTGGCCTCGAGGCAAAACTGATCAACTGATAGGCACTGACGCGTATAGATCAACAGATAAATGTTTAACATCTGTTGATTTTAGTGAAATAACCATGAAAAGAATGAAATCTTTTTACTCCTGTGACACAAATAGGTAAAATAAACACTGGTGTCCCCAATACAGTTCTTGAAATGATGGAGCTAACCCTAACCCTAGAAACCTTGGCTCTTATTATGTGAGCTCCCCCCCAGCCTAGGACTAAATATAATGAAAAAATAAGCCAAAAAATCATACTGAAATATAATTAGGATAAAAAGCAAGCAAAACAAAACCACCGACAAAACAGACAAAAAGCAGCGAAAAAAACAAGTATTACCAAAACTGAAGTCTTATATTTGTTCTTGCAGGATGTAAGTAGAAAGCATTTGAATTTCTGGTATTATAGGAATGAACTTGATTTGTCATTGAAAACATTTCTCTGCATACATTAGGGAGGCCTATTTTATATGAATACAAAAATAACTTTCCACATCTTTTTTAGTGTACGGCAAACTAGTCTTCTTCTCCTGAACATCCTTCACCACACTGTCCAGTTGAATCATTGACTCAGATAACGATTTGAATGCGGATTCCTGCACCTTTAACAATTCGCGAACGGTGGCTAGAGTTACGTAATCTCGTTCGGCGCAATCCGCCGATGAATCCTGTTGTGAATGCAGATTGGCTGCATCCTTTGATTGATGTTTTTGTGTTTTATCCATTTCATGAAAACGAGGATTAATAAAAAAGCTGCTTCTTACTGAATAAATAATTACACGAAAGAAAGAAAGAAAACTAGAAATTTAGGCGAATGCTTGCGGAGCTCAACACACGTGCACACGCCATAACATGTCACGTGAATTGAAGTTTGATTGCCGTTTCCAGACTAAATAAAGGGTACTAAAATGTTCTGATTCATACATTAGGGAGCAGGCCTATTTTATAAGAATACATAAACTTTCCACATCTTTTTTAGTGTACTGCAAAGTAGTCTTCATCTCCTGAACATCCTTCACCACACTGTCCAGTTGAATCATTGACTCAAATGACGATTTGAATGTGGATTCCTGCACCTTTAACAATTCGCGGAAAGGTGGCTAGAGTTACGTAATCTCGTTCGGCGCAATCCGCCGATGAATCCTGTTGTGAATGCAGATTGGCTGCATCCTTTGATTGATGTTTTTGTGTTTTACCCATTTCATGAAAACGAGGATTAATAAAAAAGCTGCTTCTTACTGAATAAATAATTACACGAAAGAAAGAAAGAAAACTAGAACTTAGGCGAATGCTTGCGGAGCTCGACACACGTGCACACGCCATAACATGTCACGTGAATTGAAGTTTGATTGCCGTTTCCAGACTAAATAAAGGGTACTAAAATGTTCTGATTCATACATTAGGGAGCAGGCCTATTTTATAAGAATACATAAACTTTCCACATCTTTTTGAGTGTACTGCAAAGTAGTCCTCATCTCCTGAACATCCTTCTCCACACTGTCCAGTTGAATCATTGACTCAAAGACCGATTTGAATGTGGATTTCTGCACTTTTAACAATTCGCGAACGGTGGCTAGAGTTACGTAATCTCCTTCGTCGCAATCCGCCGATGAATCCTACTGTGAATCCAGATAGGCTGCATCCTTTGATTGATGTTTTTGTGTTTTACCCATTTCATGAAAACGAAGATTAATAAAAAAGCTGCTTCTTACTGAATAAATAATTACACGAAAGAAAGAAAGAAAACTAGAAATTTAGGCGAATGCTTGTGGAGCTCAACACACGTGCACACGCCATAACATGTCACGTGAATTGAAGTTTGATTGCCGTTTCCAGACTAAATAAAGGGTACTAAAATGTTCTGATTCATACATTAGGGAGCAGGCCTATTTTATAAGAATACATAAACTTTCCACATCTTTTCGAGTGAACTGCAAACTAGTCTTCATCTCCTGAACATCCTTCACCACACTGTCCAGTTGAATCATTGACTCAAATAACGATTTGAATGTGGATTCCTGCACCTTTAACAATTCGCGAACAGTGGCTAGAGTTACGTAATCTCCTTCGGAGCAATCCGCCGATGAATCCTGTTGTGAATGCAGATTGGCTGCATCCTTTGATTGATGTTTTTGTGTTTTTCCCATTTCGTGAAAACGAAGATTAATAAAAAAAGCTGCTTCTTACAAAAGAAATAATTACACGAAAGAAAGAAAGAAAACTAGAAATTTAGGCGAATGCTTGTGGAGCTTAACACACGTGCACACGCCATAACATGTCACGTGAATTGAAGTTTGATTGCCGTTTCCAGACTAAATAAAGGGTACTAAAATGTTCTGATTCATACATTAGGGAGCAGGCCTATTTTATAAGAATACATAAACTTTCCACATCTTTTCGAGTGAACTGCAAACTAGTCTTCATCTCCTGAACATCCTTCACCACACTGTCCAGTTGAATCATTGACTCAAATAACGATTTGAATGTGGATTCCTGCACCTTTAACAATTCGCGAACGGTGGCTAGAGTTACGTAATCTCGTTCGGCGCAATCCGCCGATGAATCCTGTTGTGAATGCAGATTGGCTGCATCCTTTGATTGATGTTTTTGTGTTTTTCCCATTTCGTGAAAACGAAGATTAATAAAAAAAGCTGCTTCTTACAAAAGAAATAATTACACGAAAGAAAGAAAGAAAACTAGAAATTTAGGCGAATGCTTGTGGAGCTCAACACACGTGCAAACGCCATAACATGTCACGTGAATTGAAGTCTGATTGCAGTCCGATTCATACACGGTCAGCCGAACCTTTCATGAAATGAATTACCTACAGGAAACGACAGACAAAAGTGACGGTCATGATAATTCAAGTACCGGAGACGATTACTGACGTGTAAAGATGTTGATATATAATGACTCAATAAACAAAATACGGAAAACTATTTTACTGGTACAAAAGTATAAAAATTCTGAAATCTTTATTTCTTGGAAGTGCTTGTATGTGCCAACCGAGGAATCCCCTAAAGGGTATAATTTTCATTGCAGAAACACTGCCATAAGCGCCATTACGCAACAAGCCATACTCCAAACCTCGTTTCACATCAATGTGGTCTTCATTTGAGGTTTTCGTGAACAGCATCACGAATGTTTAACTAAAACACAACCTCCCGTAGCTATAAGCTTAACACCATTGTAACCAATGGATAAAGGCACTGCTATGTAAATAGCTTTCATGCCCACAGCATATCTGACCATTATGTGATTTCGTACACAGACTCAAATTTACGTGCTCAAAGTTTAAAAACTTTCATAATCGTAAAACTGGCTCACGGAAAGTAACAAATTTAGCTGAACATTTTTAAATGCCCTGAGCTCTTTCCTCAGATTCAAAAATTCGTTAATTTTTGTGTTTTCCTCCGCTACATTCGCGCCGACGACAAAAGCAAGCAGAGAGAGACAGGGAGACGGAGAGAGATTGCACGCAGTTTATAATTTTCCATCGGATAATTTTGTCCGCCTGATTTTCATTCACGGGCAGATCTCATGCTCTTTTGTTGAAAGAAAGGATGCTCAGTTAATTCCCTAATTCACCCTAAGGACTAACAAAATTTTGTCTGTACACTAAAAGTCTAGCTTAAAGTTTACAATTTCTTGAATTATAAAATAATACCATGCGACTATATTTATGGTTTCGTCTCTTGATAGAGGGACCATAAAGTACTAAAAGATCTTAAAGGTGCTAAGTCGAAAGGAGCGAATTTGGTTATCACACCTGTGGGCATGGAATTACGAAATGAAATGTTGTTAGGGATGAATGATGTTTCGGAACTTACCTTAGGCAAACGTTCGTTTTACTCTCTTGATTTGTTTTTCATGCGCACTGCAAGACATCTAGCAAGAAATGACTTAGGAAATAACATGCGGATGCTTGTTATGTCAAATCGACAGAGTCAATCGAGCTGAACTAAACGATGTTTTGTTTCATCATCTCAATGATTGACCTTGAGTCACGATTCACACTGATTGCGATTCACTTGTTCTATTTTTTTTTCTCGAACTTGTTATCACCCTTTCATTACTTTAGTCTGCACAGGGTGGTTGCCCTCAAGACGGCAGTGAAAATATTTCATACAATTTGTTCAAAGAACGGCTGCACTTGTCTCGTTCAAGTGTACACCTAAGAAAACTGTGGCTTAAATTTATGCGTTTGGCTCATGAATTCAAGTTATCAATTGATACATAAGCTTTTCAACAGTCGTAAGCGACCAGCCATTTCCACTTTAACCCCGTGAAGGTGCCGTTTCGATCAAAGACTGATTTTACTTGAACCGTAAAACAGATAATAACAATTCGTGCAAAACATAGCTAGCCACAGCGTACAAATAAACAAAAGAAGACAATAGAATTAGTGCATAATAGTGCGTAGTATTGTACGACCTATTTCACGGGTAAGTAAAACCACTCTAATAATAGTAACCATGAAGGGCAATGATAAATGTTTGCATCTCTGGGTGTATGAAGTGTGAAGTATAAAAGGGTGTTATTCGGCATAAAAAAGTTTGGAACTGCCCTAGGGTTCAGATGGAAGTGACAGTGAAAAATCTTTGTCATGTCAGTTGTCTTTCTTTTACTTTCTTTTACTCTTTCTTAAAAATATCAATAGCATTTTGTTCTTTAAATAGTTTTTAGTGCGATAAAAGTCCATGAGCAAAATAACAAGCCATTACGTGGTGTTTTTTCTCTGCCGACAGACTCAACCAGGCAGAAACTGAACCACAAGATTCATTTGTTGTGTTAATTATTTACGTATATCAAGAGAGAATCTCTCTTGCGTATGTATTTTAGCTCTTCCTGTGGTCATCGTGGGCGAAGAGGCCCTCTCCTCCGCAGACCTCTTTTTATTGGAAGCCTCTGCGGAGGAGAGAGGGGTGAAGAGGCACGCACTTTTTACAGACTTCCTAGAGGGTCTGGATGGGGGGGGGGAGTGGTTAGGGTTAGGGGGGGGTACAAATGTCAGTTGTCAGTTAAAAGATTTTTAGTGATTAACTATGAAACTTATTAGTATATTTTTGATGCGAAATTTAGCTTAACAGGCACATATAATGTGAATTTAAAAACATTACAGTTAAGGCAGGTCAAGCGTACCCCCCAAAATTCTATTAATGAATTGATTATTTGAAAAATGAATCCGTTAGTTTTTCCTGGTGTCAAATTCAAATAGGCATTCCTGCATGCGTAATGAGTAGTGAATATTTTACGAGAACTTCTCTGTATTTGGTCGGATTGAAAATCTTTGAATGGATAAAATTGCTTTCAAGACATTTACGTTAAATGCAGGGAAAATGAGGTGCTAGAAATTTTATAACTGCCTTGCGTGTGAATTCACGGCTCACAGTACGCATGCAAGAATGTAGAGATAAATTTGAAATTTACAACTACCAACGGATTCAACTTTTGAATAATAAATTCAAAATTTTCAAAGTTGATCCCTGCTGCTTGCAACTTCAAAAATAATGCTCAGGAGACATATTTGTTTGTCACGGATCTCCGATTTTGTCATGTAATTTCTTTGCTAACTTTAAGTTCCATAACGATTGAGGGCGACTGAATTGGCGAAATTAAACAAAATAAACTGGACTGCCGTGAAACAGCCCCTTTAAATTAGATATTGATGATACCTCAGTCTCAAAAAATCCAATGTACATATGTTTCAAAAAAAGGAAAGAGATCCTGAACTCAAAATGTAACCGATAGTTTTGTTTCTAGTTATTTGGATAAAAACTTCGCTAAAATGTTTCTAGTCATATTAAAAAAAGTTAAAAAAGTTAAAAACGACGACGTTTTGACGTTCAAAGACACTTATTCATTCACTTATTCTGATATTCACACTTTCATAGTGGTGGATATCAAAACCAAGACCCATACCTTCTTCGTTTCGATCCATGGAACCCGCGAAAGAACTAGCCATCTTGACCTCACGCTTGTAGGTTTTCATGTGCTTGCAAAAGTAGCATAATATGCTACTAGCAGTGCTAGCATGTTTTTAAAACTATACCAATAATTAAGCTAGTTTTTGTAAATTATGCTCATTTTAGCAAAAAGTGCAGAAGTTATGATGCTACCTTTTACTATAAATTACTTTTACCCCGGAAATCACTAGGCTCAAGAAATCGTAATAGCATAATGGAAGCGAGTCTTCCGGAAGTCAGCCACGTCACGGGAAACTGTCTTTGCAAGGTCGGCATAGTTTCTAGAAATAACTTTTCGCCTTCGTCAAAACGCATCCTAATCTGGTGTTCCTGTGGCACTAAGGAAAAAAATTTCGAGCTATCATGCTAATTAGCCGCCCCTATTAATTTTATCAGAGGCACCTCGGCCGGGAAACTGGACTCCTTTTGACTCGATTTCGTTCTCCGTCCGTAATTTTTCTGTAAGTGACGAACGCGGATCCGGCAATCAATGATTACCTCTAATTTAAAATAAAGGTAGGACCAGCCTACGAGCCTAAACTCCGGCCCTTCTCTGTACGTGCTTTTATGATCTCACCGGAAACTGTTTCCGCAAGGTCCGCATAGTTCTAAAAATAACTTTTTTAAAATAAAGATCAGACCAGCCTACGAGCCTAAACTCCCTCTCTCTCCTTTCATGATCTCTTGCTGGGTTCGATTACCAAACTTCTATTCGGGAAAATAAGCCCACACTGCTCGGAGGAGACCGGACTCGTGAGAGCCGCGGATGTCGTTAGGGACGGCTAATTTACATTCAACCGATCGTGTATTTTAGGAGAAGCAGGAAAGTGAGAGGAAGTAGTAAAAATTAAGTAGATAGAATGTTGAATAAAATCAGGCAGACACAGAATTATAAAAAGATGATTTCCTAAAATAACTTGGTTAACCATAAGGGTTGCACATTTTACTGACAGTTTGGTTTTTTATTTTCATCTCAGACTTCAAGCCCCTTAGTAAATTCTTTTACTAACTCTCAGAATTCCCTGGGCCCAGTTGTTCGAAGGCCGATTAGCGCTTAACCCAGGGTTAAATTTAACTCCGGTTTGTTTTTCTTTTCCTCAAAAACATTTTCTCGGATAACTTTCTCTGTTATTTTTAAGAGCATTTAATCATCAACTTGCTGACAAAACGGAATTAAACTGAATTTACGTTTTAACCTTTCGTATCTGAATTCAAATTTCGCACTAACTCTGGGTTATCTTAACCCAGCTTTCAACAACCTGGCTTTGGTCTCCTCGGTAAAGATTAACAGAAAGAGATCTGAAACGAGCGAAATAGAAGACGAGCCCGCGATGTTTCTTTCCCCGAGTATAAATAGTTGCGCGGTGTGACGTCAAGCATCCCATAATATATTGAGTGTTCTTGTCGGTCGGTCGTCATGTCTTGGTTTGCCTTGCATGGCGAACGGCAGGGCTGTGAAAGTTCTCGCTTGGAAACTCCATGCAGCACTCGCCACAAGAAATCAAAACCACCCTAGACCGTGTTGTAGACGCTGATGGAAATGTGAGCTAATTTTCAGCACATTTCACGCGTCAGTTATGAAGAAATTAACGGTTTTTTGCATCCGTTGTTGTTTTCAGGTTTTGGACATGGCGGCCGTTTTGGAGGTAGTCACGATCTTAGAGCGTCTTCCTATCACCAAGGAGGCTCTTGAGGTGAATTGCAGACGATTTTCCCTACGTGTAACGACTTTTTTGTTTAATATTTTTCCAGTGCTTGAAAAGATATAATTACTTCAGTCGTTTAAAGGTGGATGGTCTGACAATGTTCGCGATCTAAAAGCGCATGTGAAAGGATTCTACATGTAGTTCGTGCGGGCCTTTCTTTTTATTAGTTTTTGAGGAAGGTGGATCTTAGTTCTGAAATTACTCACGACTTTATTGAAATAGCGTGTTGTTTTGTGAGTTTGAAATTTTGAACCGACAAGAAGAGTGATTAAGTTAGTTTCGGAGCAACTTTCTTCAGTGACAAAATTTAAAAAGTGGCAGACTGTTCCTGACTCTCTTAAGCGCAATAAACTTTGTCTTGTTATTGGAGTAAAGGGAAAAAATATAAATTTTTGCACTCACGATCGTTAGTAAAAATCTCCTCGATAGAAAGCTGCCCTTCATAAAATGATATTTTTTTCAAGTGTTTCGCGTTGCCGAGTGGCAAAAGTGAAATTAACATTGTCGAATTCCGGGAAATGTACTCCCTGTGCTGACCTTTTACATAACAGTGTTTCCTTTCTTATTTTAGTATCGTTTTTATAGAAATATGGTTCAGCTTGAAAAATCAAAAGTTCTACCACTTGGTGCATATTTTTAAAGCTGAAAAATAACTGTTGATATAATAGGTTTGTTTGTACTGTAGGCCTTTCGTAGAATTGATTTCGTAAAATTATGCAAGTTACACACTTCTCGTACATCTGGCCAAATAGTTCTCTTTTAAAATGTTAAAAAAAGGAGACGCGAAAATAATTTTAGTATATTCCTAGCGCCCCTCTCAGATTATATTTCGACGATAGTGAATGTGTCAATTACAACGCACAAATTTGCTTCACCTTTTTCAAGGTACCGGTGAGGTTCTCTTTCTTTAATGTTTCCACATGTTGTCTCTCTTCACCTTGCCTGTGTATTGAATTTAGAACCTGTTACAAGGAGACTAAATGTAGTCTTTTTTAATGCCTCTTGTAGGTGAATTAACCCTGCACTCTTGATTAAGGTTTACTGTGTTGTTCTCAGTATAGCAGATTTAATTGTCTCGGTCTAGAAGCAAGAGATATTGCAATGTCTATTAAGTCAGTTTTCCTTTCTATATTGGCATTTTAGAGTAATTGTTATTTTGCTAGCAGTTAAATAGTCATTGCAATCTTCTTTCTCCACAGAAAACACGTATAGGAAAAACAATAAATCTTCTACGGAAAAAAACAACTAATGAAGAACTAGCTAAAAGGGCCAAAGGACTTGTTAAAAAATGGCAAAAACTTGTAATTAATCATCTTGAGACGCTACGTAATACAGATTCTCCAATCAATGGGGGAAGATTGTCATCGCCGCAAATTAATGGAACTATCAGGGACGGTGAAAAACCAGCATCTCCATCAGTCGAAAGAGCAGGAAAATCTAAAATCCTTGAAGGAAAAAAGAGAGGAGTCAAACGGAAACGTAATAGCTGTTCAAGTAATGAAAATTCACCAAGTGTTCTTTTGAAATCAGATGATTCTGAAAGCCACCCTGGGACTCCAAATTCTGGTCAAGAAACAGCACTGGGTGGCCATACAAGTAGTTTGTCCACTTCATTTCCCGATTTGCAGTTAGACAAAGAGAAAATTAGTTCATCTCCTTTGCCAGAGTCATCTCAGGATGGAGGCACAGAAAGTGCATTTTCTTCGTCACAGTTAACCCAGTCACAAATGTTCCAGGAAGGGGACAGAAACAAAGAAAATTTATCATCAGTGCCACAGATGACAGACTCACAAGGCACTGAAAATAATAGTATTTCTGTAGATTCTGGAATTAGTTCACAGTCAAGTGTCAGCATAACAGAGGAATTTGATAAGGAAAACCAGTCAGCTAGTGTTAAATCTGAATTAAATAATTGCCAGTCAGGCAGTACAAAAGTAGACGTTTTGCAGGACTCTAAAAATGATTTCACAGACACCAGGTGGAATTCTAAATCTCCAACTGCAGACATGACCAGTGAATCAAATGTTGAGTCAAAGACTGATGGAAATATATCTGGCACAGAGGAAGTACTCCAACAAGAAGTACTGGGAGATCAAGACACTCCAACATCACCAACTCCAAAGGAATTAGTATTAGATGTACATGTAGAAGCAAATGGTATTACTGGTCGTTATGGGACTGACGGCACATGGTATGACTGGACAGAAGCGATGCCTTCTGCTGATGGTGCATTGCAAGTCCTTCCTTATGTGATACTTGAATAGAATTAAGAAGATGTATATTTCCTTAAATGAAATTGTGTTACAAATCCCATTATTGTGTAGTTTTGCTTGTGTCAGAACTGGAGGAGCAGGAAGGAGTATCTTGAGAGCTCAATTTCTTTGCTAATAAACACTTTCTGTTTGTGTGAACTTAAGTACTTTTTTTACATCCTCTTACAGTGAGGTCCTATATCCCTCTCTCTAGAAACCTGATATAGTGAACCCCTTTGTTACAAAGACCCAAGTATTAGGAGCTCGAAAAATTGACACAGTTAGTGTGTGGCCTGCCTCATAATAGAACCCAAGTTTGATTCCTTGGTGTGACATGAAATCCTTGTTCCTTTCTGTGTAGCAGTAAGTAGCTTTAAATAATATCTGTAAAATGTACACTGATCAAGAGAGGGGTGTAATGAGCACACCATTGGCCTTTGACTTTTACATTATCCTTATCTTGACCTTTCACTTTTCAATTTTCACTCTAAAATTTATGGGTCGGGATCCCACACCAGTCCCTTGGCTTTAGTTGTATTGGAGTCTTTGCTGTGCATGTACAGGTCACCTAAACATACCGTGCAGTTAGCGAGAATTGATGAGACTGTGAAGCAGTCTGCATTCAAAATCATATGACTGTGCAAATCTAGGGTGCTTAGACTACCAAAAACTTCCAAAAGTTTGGCTGAACAGTTTGAACTTTACAAGAGTTTGTTCTGTTTTAACATTTTCCTGTCATGACATGTCCCAGTTTGGGCTTTGTGGTATTTCTCTTGATGTTTCAGCCAGTTTGATTACTAATATTTGTAGAGTGGAGTTAGTATTGGAATTTTTGCCTTTCACTTTATTACCTAGCCCCATTAAGTTTATTGAGTTGCACTCTGTTCTCTGTCTTGAGAGGTGCAAAGTAGATTATACTATAAACAGTGTACATAAATCCAGAATTGTCTATCCTGTCACATAATAGTAAACTAAAAGTTCTACAAAAAAAAAGAAAAAAATTCATACATTGTACATAGAACAACAAGAAAATGATAGTGAAACAATTGTTAAATAATTAAATCATTCAAAAGCTACGACTAAACTTCTTACCTTATCTTTGAGTCTGTTAATCAAGTCTTGTGCAGCATGTCTCTGTAAAGATAGCTTGTCACTATGTAGCCTCCCCCACAGGAACCTCTGCGAGGGAGGCTATTGTTAATGCAGCCATATTACAAAAGACATCACTCACAGAGGCTTCTGTAGGTTGGATCCCCAGACAGTTGTTGTAAAGGGCCCTGCCTCAGAGCCCTCTACAGCGACAACATTTTGATGTGTCATGAAACCCCTATTACGCTAGCGTGTATGCAGTTGTCTCCTATTTCTGCAACAAAGAAAATGGGAGACGTCTGCACGTAGGGTGCTCTCACATGAGAAGACAACATTCCTGGAGGTTATGTTCACACTAGTTGACAGTAAAATGTGGACCTGGGGGAGGGTTCTTTCCAGCAAAAATGATTATTTTTAAGGGGCTGTCTTGGGAGTTGTACCGTCAAAGTACCTTTAATTTAGGAGCCTTTCAAGGTGTCAAGCTCTGTGGAGATCGAGTAGTTAACACGTGCTCTTTTCCAAGTAACTTTCCTTTACTTTGTCTTTGTTTACCCACATTGCAGGTGTATATATGGGTAATGGTGATATCTGCTGGGGGTAACCCTGCCCCGCAGGGGGGGGGGGGGGGGTAGCAATACTCCTAGGAGATTCATGCCTAACAACCGGGATTAGGCCTCAACCTTACCTTAACCCGGGTGATGAGCTACAAAATGATGGAAACTACTTGTCACTCAACTGATTGTTAGGTACATTTCGGGGTTTGAGCCACGCCCATAAGGCAGAGGTTTTGGTACCTTTAAGGGGCATTTTTTACGTTTTTGACTGCCAAGTACCCTGTCGTTTTCCATAGTTGAGTAACTCTCCTCCTACAGTATGCAAGAAACGTCTCTGCTCTTTGAACAAAGCACGAGGTATAGCCCTACCTTTTGCAAGTAGCGTTTGAACGTGTAGCCTGGGAATAAAGCCCTTTCTCCTTGCTCCTCGCTGCTAGGGACATTCTGCCAGGAGGAATATCTGCGCCTCAGCGAAATAAATTAATTTCATACTGATGACGTAAATCACCGTAATAAATCCGGTAAACATGGGGTACGTCAAGATGAACACTTTATAAAGAATCAAAGATCCTGAGCCATACATTTTCAGTTGCAAGTTTTAGTTTAATAATATGACACATTTCCTTACTGGCAGGTCTTGGTTGTTAAAAAGGTGAATACAGCTATATTCCAGATAAATCACCATCCAGCAGATAGGGCAATGAACAATAGAAGTTTCTGGGAATTAATGACCATGCACCCCTCCCCTAAGTCAATATTAACACTTAACTCTCACTTAGGGCAAAATGTTGGTTTAGGGGAGGGGTAGGTTGGCAGTTTCCCAGAAACGCAACTTGTCTATGGTTCCTAATCCACTGCAATAGAAATTTCTTTAGTGGATAGCACTATCCAACTTTTGCTCAACTGGGGCCAGGATAATACATTGCTTGGAAGTTGTCACATTTTTATCACTAAATGTACTCATATTTACAACATACTGTTTTACGGTTGATATTTTTTTATAATCTGTATCTATGTCCTCTTAAGAGGAAAAATCAACTTTCTTTCCAGCAGATGAAATGATTCAAATTACTACAGAATAAGAGGGGCTAAAAATTATTTTGTTTCACTTTCTACCCTTAGGGACTTGTCAGAAATTAGCAGGGGGGAAGGGAGGTGGAAACAGAGGGAGGGTCACATTGGTCATTGATCATGTAGAGGCTCACCCACAGAAAAAAAGGAAGTTCTTTATTTGGTAAAAAAACTTGGGAGAAATAGGAGAGTCGAGTGATCAGCTGTCAGAAAGAGAGTCGGACTCTCAATGCTGTCATCTAAAATGTATGTATATAGCATTACAAAGAACCAATTAGAAATATCTTTTGCGTTTTCATAATACTGACTCACCCAAGTGTATTGCAAGAACTAGATTTTATCACTTACACAAAAGGGAGAGGGTCATGATATTTTAGGCCAAGCTCAAGGGGAGGGTTAGCAAATTTCACTCCCATTGCAGGGATGTGTCACCGGATTTCCGAACCCAACTTATTAAAATTTCCACCCACCCTCCCCCCTTTTAATTTCTGACAAGTCCCTTATGCAGCCTCCAATAAATTTTCATGATTATGACTAAAGACAGTTTACTTTTTTTTTACAATAATTATATCCAAATGGAAAAATCTTTACCATAAGAACAAATTTGTTTTGTTCAACATCAACCTTCCTCCCACAAAATTCCTAGATATAACTAAGTTACTGTTGTTAAGTCTTCTGGTTTGTCAACAGTCTTAAAAAAGAGGCCAGTTTTAAAGTATTGAAGAGGAAGCCTGCACTTGTGACTGCGCTTGTCTTTGTTGCTGTCACAGTTTCAATCTATCTTTGCATTGATCGTTGTTTTTTATCTGCCTTAAGAGACTGCAGGTACCAGGTAATGTTTGCTTGTCAGAATTTACTCTAAAGGGACTCATCAACGAAAACTCCCTCATTGTTATTATTTTGCAAATACTCGATTTTTTTGCATATAATGACCACGCCCACATCCCTGCCATGAGATAGATTTGCTATTTTAGCCCTTGTAGCCAAATGTTCTCAACATTGTCTACTTACTGTCAAGAGATGTTGAGAATATACTGAGTCAAATAGTCATCACATCTCGCATGAGGGGCAAACTATTTGACAATTTGGAGTCATTGTGCGCCACCGTGACCCTGAACCTAAAGTTTACGCCAGTAGACCCATGTTCAGCTTTACATAGTTTGTAATCCTTCTCTACAATAGGCATGATCCCACCCGATCCCAGAATAACAGTACTATTAACAAGGAACTCCATAATTTTCATGGCCTGATTTCTACTAAAAATAATACCAAATATGAAAGTTCCATTTCCTTGTTAATTTTTTGTAAACATTATACATTTTTCTACATAAGTCATCCAATTTCTACATCCCAGACTAGACAGCTTTAAAAGCCTGCCAGGAACTTTGGGAACTCTTTTACTTTAATGCCCAGCTGCAGCTTTCCACTAGAAATGATACTGTCATGAAAGTTACAATTTTTCATTCTACTGGTCAAATTATTTCCCATTAAGAATTATTCACTTTTCTAGACCAAACTACTCATATTATTTTCTATATCCCAGACTAAACAGTTTGTCCTTGAAAAGCCTATTTTTCACAGTACCCACATACGGTATTAAATGCTTGCTTAATATATAACAGTGCTCCTTGGGCAACACCTCTCCAACAAACGTCCAATAGGTGACTCAGATGTTGGTGTTTTCTCTCTATTCTGATTTTGCGCCTGTTCATTCAACAAAACTGCAAGAGCATGTCAAATGACTAATCCCAGAAAAAAACGTTGAAACAGTTCATATTTGTTATTATAATGAATCTCTTCCAAACACATCACAACTTCTCATTAGAACAAAGTTGTGTGCAACAAACACAGTCAAACCATTACTGAGGAATGTTTTTTTAGCCAGGTGGGTACTATGATGATTTTGACAAGTGTAAAATAATAATACACCTCACTCTAGAGTAACTATTGAGTGCCTGCATTGTTCCACCCAGAAGAATGATGTAGACAGCTGGTTATTAATTCAAACTTCCAGTCACTGTCTAGTAGATCATGGAGCATTATACCATCTGATTAGGGATAAGTTATGTTATGACTTGACAATAATAAGAGCCAGTTTTGCTTTTACTTTTATCAGTAGATCTGAAGTTTAACCATCTTGCAGCCTCTTAATCCTAAAAATAAAGTTCACTGCTTCAGTATTTATTAGAAAATGTTCTAATAATTGTCTACATAAAGATAATAGTTGTTAATTTCTTGCCTGAAAGTTTCAAATTTTTGTCAAACCAATCACTAAAAAACAATTAAATAATGCTCATAGATATAATGTCCTCAGGGAAAGGACTATAATGTGAAAAGGGCAGGGTTGTTTGTCGTCTTAAAAGGGGTGTAAAATTATTATGGGTTTTAGTATCACTTAGACTGTTAAGAAAAGAATGCGAAAATTTGAAAATGGAGGAATACCTTAGAGCTGTACTTTTAGAACAATAATAAATAAAGTTTTACATACCTATTAAATACTATTCTTATTTTAAGCAAATGAATCAGCATCGTCTGATGCAACTAAGCTCTGCAAAACAGAACAAACCAGTAGGGATCAAAGGTTGATTTCTCATTTCAGAAGCACTCCATAACGAACACAAGTGCTGAGACTAAACTAAGCAATAGTGAAGAATATATAATACTGGAATGTGGGTGTTGGTCTTCCAATCACCTCAATCACTCCCAAGCCATTAACACCATTATGGAAAAGAAATATATGTTGTAATGTGACCACTTACATAACAACTCTCTTGCAGTACTTATTGTGTGGTAATATCTGTTTAGTTAGTTTTTTTAACAATGATAATAATAAATTTTATAATAAAATAAAATGTGATAATTATTTCAGATGACAACTCCGCGCAAGGATCTGACACTTGGAGTTTTTCCTTTCTCTCAGCTTCCTTTATACACCCCGCCCCACACCCCACACAATTATTGTTCGGAGCCACCTCCTCCTGCCCCCTCCCAACTGACAAAAATGAAATACACTCAGTCCTCCAAAATTAGTGCTGCTATTAATCATGTTCTTCAGAGTGGATCAAAATAATGTTTGAGCCTGTGGATAAAAGAGTGAATTAATATAGTACCTCCCTTTGCAGGGTTCTCAATAGAAGGCGGCACCCGGCGATTGATCGCCGCTTACTTTGGGATTTATAGCCGCTTACTTTGTGTTTAAGTCGCTTTTCTTTGCTTTGTTTTGACACCTCTGGCTTTGCTGAAGAGCCTCCTACTTTATCAGTGATCACCTCCTACTTAAAAATCTATTGAGAACCCTGCCTTTGACACTGTTTTTTGACCAGGATTGTGGAAATACAAGGACAAGAGAGCTCTCTCACATGTTGAAAACTTTTGCTGGCCCTATTCTTGACCCGACTCACTGCCGCCGGGTCACTGAGGATGAGAAATATAAGAACAATTGTTGTAACTTTTTAAAGAGAAAACAGGTTACTCGCAGGGATGTTAATCAACAGTAGTTGTACAATACAAACCTCATTTAGAGTCAGAGATTCTCCAGCTTGAAGTTTACTTGGACTGTCGGCAAATGGATCATCAATTAAAATTCCTCTGTCGGCAAATGGATCACTGATATCACTAAAGGGATCATCTGATGTAAATGCTGCAAAGGAATTGGACATATCATTTTGAAATGGATCCCCAATGTCAAAAGCGGTTTCCACTTTTGCAGGTGTAAATGCTGCAAACAAGTCCTCATTTCCAAAGCCTGATGGAAATGGCTCAGAGGTTGGATCTGTTGTTGCAAAGGGATCCAAGTTATCTTTGGATGATGTGTTATTTGCTGTATTTTGTGGGAAATCAAAGTCTGTAAAAAAGCTGTCATTGAATGGGTCCTTAGTTTTCTCTTTCTGGGGTAGTTCTGGTGCACTTGGCCATGAGGCCATCCAGTCAGAACTCTCTTGTCCAGCTGTCTCCATGTCCTTGTCAAATTTATCATCAAACAAATCTGAACCAAAAGGATCAGGAAAAGCTCCTTTCTGATTGGAAGGATCTACTGAAGATTGTTCATTTAAATCCACTCTTGGTGGAGGCGGAGGTGGCTTTTTCTTAGCACTCCCCGTCTTTCCTTGCTGTGGAGAGTTTGGCGTTGGGGACCCTGTGGACATGCATGGGCTCATAGGAGACATTCCTGTAGAATTGGAGCTTGGTGGTCTGGCTGGGAGGGGGGGTGCTGAGACAACAGGGCGTGGTGGAAGAGGGGGTGGTGAGCTTGGTGAAATAGGCCTCTGAGATAGTGATAGCTTTGCCTCTAGAACCTGGAGATCGGATGGTTTTTCCTCATTCATTTGATCATCGTCACCTTCTTCTGACAAGTTATCTTCGATAACAGACACAGGAACTTGATTATTTAACTGTATTACTGTTTCACTCGTGCCCACAGCAACAACTGTTTCTTTTGGATTTATTTCAAAAGATCCTATGTTTGATACAACTTCCTTTACAGCAGAATCCTGATCAGGAGTGTTTACTTCTGACTCAAAACTAATAGTATTCTCCTCTGGTGCAATCTCCTTGAGATCTGCCACAGGCTGCATGCCAATGTTGAACTCTTTGAATGGGTCATTTGAAAATGCAAGATCTTCCTTGATTTTTTCATTAGGTAAATCACCGGCATTACCTTCATTACTTTGAGGAGACAAGGAAGGAGCAAATGATGAATCATCAAAAAATGACGAATTATCGGGATTAGTTGACTCTGGCACTGATTGCAGATTATCTCCAGAACCTCTCTGCTTATTACCAGATGAATCTTCTGTTGATGACGTAAACGTATCACCAAATGGTGATGAGTCAAACAGAGAGTTACTGCCCTCTTTTGTTTTTCCACCAAAAGCAACATCCCATGTAGATTCTTTATCTGCCAGAGCGGCCCCTCCAAAAGCATCGTCCCAAGACAATGATGCTGCAGTATTTGGATCTGTTTTAACTTTAATATCTCCATCATCTGAAGCAAAATCTTCTGCCCATGAAAACTGTTGCTCTGATGAGGCAGAACTCTGTGTTGCATCTGGTTTTGGTTTGTTTTCCACCTCTGTGAATGCATTATCCCACGAGAAACTCACAGCAGTGTTTGCAGCCGACTGACTTTTTTCGTCAAAGGGTTTTTCATCTGCGGCAACTTCACTGACATCTGAAACAACATCAGTGCTTTCCTTTGACACAGAAAATGGCTCTGAAGAAAATGCTGCCTCAAAATTGGTTTCCGAAGCAAAAATCTCCACATTTTCATAAACGTTGTCCTTTTCTTGGGTGCCACCTGATGGTGCAAAGGGATCACTTGAAGATTCACTGCCTTTTTGTTGCTCCACATCATCATCCTTGGTCTCGAAGTTACCAAATGCCGTATCAAACGATGCAAACGACTCTGTGAAGAAACCTCCACCAGTGACTGGTTGAGTTCTTTCACTGTCTGCAGCTGATGATGCAAATGGGTCAGCACGACTAAAAGATGTCTCTTGATCTGTTGATATCTCTGATTTTTCTTTGTCCCCAAATGATGGAAAAGAAATGGAGAAATTTCCTTGAGTTTGGGTCTGGGCTGAACCCTCATCAGTAGTCTTCATGTCCGAGGCAGACCCTGCATCACTGTTGCTGTCAAAGGAGGTGGCAAACCCAACTTGAGTCCCTTCATTGTTTGCTGCTTGGTTTACCATGGAATCACTGCGGGAGTGCACACTCTGAGTCTCTGACGATCCAGATGAGACAGACCCAGTCCTAATCATTGATACATCAGCTGACGATGCTACCGACACAGTGTCTGCCATTCCTGATTCGCCTAGAGTGGCCTCAAAAACTGAAGATCCAAAGAATGCCGTGTTGGAAGTGCTGTCATGTCTTGGGAATGGTGAGTCTGGAATGGATGCTTGTGACACTTGATCTGGCTCCTGTAAGCAATAACCACCAACCCCAGAGTCAATAAAATTATAGAGATAACAGGTAACAGAAGTTTTAAATTTCAATTTGGCACAAATCTATTGTGTGGCCACTCACAATAAAAACTCTCTTACACTGATCCACACTGACTTTTATTGTAATGAGAATGAAATAAGCTGACTTCAGCAAACACCTGGGAAAGTACCAGGAAGTAAAATCCCAAGGGCATACATTCACATAGATGTACAAAACATAGAAGCAAACCTTGTCAAAGCTTTTTGATTGGCTTAAATGGGTAGATTGATTGGAGACATGCGTTGATGCTGTCATCTCTTTCTCCTCTACATCTTCTCTGCTGTTTTGTTTGGTCTGAGAAGATGGTGTAGCTGGTAGAGGAGGACTGTTTGGAACCTAATCAAAGAACATTTGCTTGATATTAAACAGAAGAAGAAGCAATCAAGGATATACTTCCGAGCAGTTACACTTAAAGGAGTAATGTTAGCACATCAAGCTCATGGCTAGTGGAAAGCTATAACACCTTTACCCGACACATTTTCAAAACAAAATTAAAAGTTAAGTCAAGGCTGTTACTAAGATTTCAATTTGCTGGGTATACACAATCAGTAAGTGGGGAATTAAATCACTAGGACGTTCTTTTGGAATAATCATTGTTTCCTGTACAAACTGCTGGGGAAAATCCCTAGGCTCTAGTCCTTAGTGACAGCTTGGTAAAATTAACTCAAACCATTGTGAGAAAGGAAAAGATCATGTGATCATGTGATTGTATTTTCCCTTAAATCTCTGATTTTAGATGGAAAATAAACTGAAACTGAGAACTTAAAGAGTCATCAGAAATCTTCGGACATCTTTGGATATGGCTGACTCCTCTAAAAAATCCTGATGGTCTTGGGAAAAATTTTTAACCCTTAAAAATAGGTACACAGGTATAAATTTATTATCTAGGAGCCCCTTGCATGTACCTGCATTTATTGCAGAGGTGATGTATTAGCACAACATGACAGCAGTACTTTCATACTGTACTGTTTGTTTTTCAGCATTATTCAAAATGAAATTTGGAAATTTTGTTTAATTCTGACTTCCAATAGATCAAAGAGCACATCCAGAGCATTAAAATAATTTTCTTACTTTATAATGAGGATGTTTTCTTGAAGGGGGTTGTACTGGCTCAGCATATTCATGATCAAGTTGAGGGCTAGTTTTCTCATGTTTGTTTTTTCCATTTTTATATGGCACCTAAAATCAAGACAAATTAGACATAAGGATGGTTTTCACTATTTGTACTAATGGAATGACCTTTACACTACTATTAAGATTTATTTCATATATCATTAACACTCATTTCTTTCACGGGAACATATGAACCCACAACTGACCTGCTCCCAACGTCAGTGGCTTCATAGCTCAGTTGGTAGAGTATCACACCGGTAATTGCGAGGTCACGGGTTCAAACCCAGTTGAAGTCCTGAATTTTTTCAGGCTTCCTTATGCAATTGAATAAATTGCGTTCACTGTGACGATCATTTCTTCATTTTTATTCAATTTACAGTAACAGCAAGAAGTCAAGTTTTTGAACAAATGAACTTTTTCTCCTGACTTAAGCCAACAATGAAATTCTTCCTTCTATTTTTTCATCAGGTTAAAAAAATTCCAATAATATAGATACTTACCTCATAGATTCCATCAGAACCAGGAGAGTTGCGAGGCTGTGGACCTATATTTAACAGAAAAGACAAAAAATCAACCTAATCAGAGTTTGGATTGAAGTTAATTCATTTCATAGATTATCAATTTCATTATGTTTTGCCGTCAGTGCTTCTGACGTTGAAACCTTTACCCTATACCCACCATCTTTGTACACCCTTGGTTCCTTTCACACATGCTTATTTTTCCACACAGTTCATTAATGCCCTGCTAGAGGTCTGAAATTTCTTCACCCTTTAACAGACTTGACTGCACAGGAGTAAATATTTCTATATGAAAGCTTTATTTATAGGATTACCCACCTTTGAAGGACCTCCTGATTTCAAACTCAGGTATTACCAGAAATGAAATATGGAAAATTGAATGTTCCACACCATTCTATTTTGGAAAATTCATAAAATATGTCTTTTGTTTCAAGGCTGTGCTCTAAGAAAAATTGAAGGGAGCCCAGTGCTGTGAACTTGTGAAATCCAGGGTGCCCAGCATATGATTTCTATGAAAAAGCTTAAGATTTTCTAGTCGCCTGAGAACAAAAGTTAGGCACCAGGGCTCACCGAGCTCTGCCAGAGCACAGCCTTGTGTTTGAGGCTCTGCATCTCTCCAGCTGGTTTGGATAAACTCTGTAGATTGTCCTTCTCTCACAAGGCCAATAAATATTAAAACATTGTAAATAAATGTTTATGCTTCAGATTTTTAACTGGATGGTTTTTGTAAATGGGAAGCAGCACGGTTTTCCTTTTCAAATTGAGCAGCAGGTGAATTTCCTTTCGCAGGAGGAGACAATCTTCGTGCACAAGGACCATTTAAGTGCCAAAGACTGCAAGGCTTTGCTTAGTTACTGGCGACTGGCCTCTTCACATGTGGCAAAAGTCGCCAGTCGCTGGCTGAAAAGGCAATCCCTGAGCAGTCTTGCCTGCATCAAGATTTTCCCTTTGACTTTATGACAATGTACTGCACCCCAAGATCATGGATAATTCCTTACCATTTGACATCTGGGATGAATTATTGGCTGCATTTTGAACCTTCCTGGATAATCCAGCTTCTTGTCTCATTTTGAATACAATTTGGAACAGTTCATACAAGGTTCCTGTTACAGCTCCAGCCTGCACAGTCAGATCATACAATAATTCATCAGGAAATATCCATACTTACCCACGGAAGGTTAAAAAATTGACTTTACAATGTTAATCGTTTACTGCTAATAATACAGAAAATTACAGCATGGCAAACAAACAATAACTGAGATCAACAGAACAAGTAAGGATTTCTAACTGGCCTAAGGCCAGGATTTTACTTTTTTTCAAAACTACAAGGGTGCAAAAGGTTGAGTAGGAGGGGAAAGTTGGAGAGTAATTTTAAGAATTTACTCTTATTTGGCTTGAAGGTAGGTACTGTGCTTAGAGTAAACTGCTGCTGGTACCCGGGCCCCAGCTTTTAATGAAACCCCTGAGCCAAAGAAGTTGGCTATTACGAGCATGGCTTTGAACTTGGAACTACCAAAAACATATCCAACTATTACTAACTCAGGGTGGGGCTTAAACTTGGGGTCCTCTGATTATACGTCCAGCATGCTAACCACCCTAACCTTACCCCTAAAAAATTCTGTTTTGCATTCATACTTTCCTTTACAAAATTTTGGCTAACCCGACCCCAACCCCTAACCCTAACCTTAACCCTGACCCCATAAGTCCCCTTGGAGTTTTCAGTTACCCTCAGTGGGGGTAGGTTTGGATATTTTCTGAAATTACATGTGAATCAAAGAAAACTATAATAAATGGAGTTTAGTTGGCATGGCTGTCATTAAACTTTCAAATAGCCGGGTAAATGATACAAGTAGGCAGGGAATAAAACTGCTAGGAATATTGCATGTTCATAATAGCCTCTAGGGAAAATCTCTGGTCCCCAACCCTTGATGACAGCCCTGGTTGGTTAGGCACCTTTTGAAACTGAAAGGAAAAAGATTGCACTTCACAAAAAAAAAAAAACCTGGCAGAATATTTTTTTTTGACTGCTATCAAAAGTACCCCTCATAGGGGGACAAAATTACAGCGTCTCAAATTTCATAGAGATATTTTTACATCCCAATAACTTGACAGTGGTAAACTGTACACACCAAAGACTTAGAAATGTTGTTCACATCTCTAAGGGAAAGTACAAAGTCTTTGATATGAAAATAATTCCTGATCACATTCAACTAAGAAAATCATTTTCACAAGAAGGTTATTCTACTTGGCCTCATTTGGAAAGTGAAGGTTTTGGAACATGGAACTGGCCTGTTTTTGGCTTCAGTGCCATTCATTGTATTGGATTGGTTTTCACTTTAGTTTTTGATGGTGTGAAAGAAAAAAACCACAAAGAAATAGACCTGTTGAAGCTAGCCATTTACATGGTACAAAACCACCATGCTGGAGAGCAAAAGTAAATGGGACAAGACAAACAAAGGAAATTATCATTTAAAATAAATGTATGTCTTTTATTTGTCTTTAATTGTCCCAGTGCGACTTTTGCTCTCCAGCATGGCGGTTTTGCACCACGTGAATGGCTAGCTACAACGGGCCTATTCACAGAGGTATCTATTTACTTACAGGTTTTTCAGATTTAATGGCATATATCTTGTGTCCAGTGGTACAAGGTTGACTGCAAACATAACCAAATATTCTTTTGTCCTCTGGATCATGGGTTATGAATGATATCTTATTGATGGGATGTTCATACTGCACTTTCTATAAGAGATCATACATAACAATACACAAATGACTTCATAAACACTTTTAATCAATGACAGCCAACTCTTTTTTAAACATCTCCCTTAAATACGAAGATATTTGAGTCTTTACCTCAACCACGTGGTTGTTCAAAAATTGGATAGTAATATCTAATGGTTAAATCACTATTCAGGGCATGAGTATTACGAAAACCATTATTGTGTTATCTGCTGGATAGAGATTATCCATTGGGCAGCATTGTTCAGAAGCTATAACCCATGAAATCCAGCATGTATATTTACTAAAAAAATATGAGGACTCAATGGGTACCCAAGAACACAAGTAAATTGAAACAATACCACTGTCCACTGGTAAAGCAAAGACTTGAGTAATGAGTTGATAGATTCCCCATGCAGGGGGCTGAGGACTGGGTCATGCAGTGATTTTGTTACAAATAGTTATGGTGAGTCCTGGGAATTGTATTGTGAAAAATCATGACTCTCAGTCCAGAACCAATGGTCCCAGTTCAAAATTACAAGGAGTCATGCTTGGGCCTAATTTATGTAACCAGACAGTTAATCTGGACATAGATGCCAAAACTCTTTATTACAGTTTACTAAAATTAAAATATAGTCCTTCTATATATTTAAAGCACAAACAAGACTAAATAAATATGCATCTTTAAACAAAAGCCCCAGAAATCACATGAACAGGATATTCTCCCAATAAATCTTCAAATTGATCGACTGTTCTTTGCATCCTATGGGACACATGCCATGAATTATATTGCATCTTGGGGGATCTTAATGTGTCAAGGACACAGGACACAGAGGTAACAAAATCACTGGTCATGAAGAGAGAGAAAGGGGTACCCCTAGGATATTTGCACACTTAAACATTGAAGCACTTTAATTTACCAGCGTTCTCTCATCCATTATTCTGATCCCTTTCACATTGATGTACAAAATAATCTTCTGCTTGTGTTCTCCACTCTCTTTGTGTGACTTTAATGCTTGTGCCTGGGAAAAAAGATGTTTTGAAAAAAGTACAGAAATAAGATGAATGACTTAAATGCTTGTGCCCGGGAAAAAAGATGTTTTGAAAAAAGTACAGAAATAAGATGAATGACTTTAATGCTTGTGCCTGGGAAAAAAGATGTTTTGAAAAAAGTACAGAAATAAGATGAATGATTGTTGTTTTGATTCGGTCACAGTGGGATGTGAAACTACTTGTTGAGTTCCCCACTTTATAACCCCTATTTTGAGCTTCAAGCCATGCCTATCTCCCTCCCCTATAACACCAACGGAGAGAGCAAATTGGGTTAGAGTTAACATTAATATTAAGACTCCTACCTTAAGTGCAAGTTATTGAAGAAAATAAATTGCATTAATTTAAATATGTATCTGTTTAAGAATTGGGAAGTTCACGTACATTACATTATTATTCATTTATGTTTACAGACAGTTCAGAATAAAATAACTACTTTCTCAGTCTTTGACTATAGAGTAAAACTGAGCACTCGTCTCCATATATAAGCCTCTTTCCCTGGCTAAAAAGCTCACATTTTACAGTTAGTACTTAAACCAAATCCTATTATCCAATATGTCAAAGAGACAGGGTCATAGAGGATGAAATATCTATATTTGTTTTCATAAGGAACGTGTAATTTGCTGTTACCAACCTAACCGTAAATCACACCATGAAAAAAAGCATCTGTTTAACACCCCGTCTCTTGTTTTATAAACAAGTTTTAGTGGCGTTTTATTGCAAAGTAATTACCGGCGACGTACCTTAAGTCTCTTGATTGCTTCCGCACACATGGAGTCCCCCCTCGCACTAGCCACATCTGCGGTTCCGACAATCTGGAGAACAAACCATACGGAACAGGTCTTTGAAAGTAATAACGTCCTTGGAAACGTCAGCTTACATTACACCATGAAGGTGGTGTGATGTTTATACAGTTCTCATTATTTTTCAAAACATGCTTTTGATGTCTGTTAAAAAATTCAATCTACCTCCAAATAAGCAAAAACAAACTACGGGAACTTAAGAGCATAGGGAAGGAGATAATACATACTTAAAAAATAAGGAAGATCTCAGGTCAAGTCTTATAACAGGGAACATACCTTGCACTTAAACTTTACACCATCCCCACGAAATCGCTGATCGTTCGTCGAAACTTCCTTTGCTGGACATAATGAGGGCAAAAATAAAAAGCTTCAATTGTTAACTAGATAATAGAACAAAAAGGCAACAGTTGTGACCTGAGACAATGAACAAACAAATCGATTTCGTACTTGAAATAAGCATATCAATGGTTCGAGTGGAAATATGCAGGACAATCTTTTGATAAAATATTTGATAAAACAAAAGAGGAAAAAGGTCTCTAAGATAAATCAAGCTATATTCTAACCCGAAAATGGCCTAGTTTATTATCGTCTGAAAACAAAAGAAATCAAATCAAACATTAAAAAGTTGAGTTGTACCGACCTTTCGTTGATTTAGTTTTTGGGGGTTTTGCTGGCGCTTTACCCTTGCTCTTCACTGCCTTGTCTGCTCCCGAAGACATGTTTGCAGAAATGTTGCGTGCAAGTTAAAAAACGTCCAAGACAACTACATCCCTAGGCCGTACTCAAACAACACGTGTCTTGCAAGAAGGCTTCCGACGAAGTAATACAGAAAAATAGAGGAAAGACTTCTAAACACGCGCTGCATCAGATATCAATAATCGGCCATTTTGCCACTTCTCGCGGGTGTCGGATATAATGCAATTACCGTCTGGGGAGGGGCGGAATCATATCCGGCGCTAACTTTCATTTCTTTGGAAAACAAATCTGACGAATAATATGACGTAAATATTATATGATATCATATTTTCCAAGAAGAATCAATATCATAAGCTTCGAGGTCTTTAAAACAACCCGATAAAAACTTCCTCGTTTTTTAAATTAAATTTTGATATCTTACCCTACTCCCCCAAGATTATGTTTTGCACCCAGCACCTAACAGGAAAGCGGTTTTCTTACAAAATCCAAGATGGCGTCTGGCGGGAAGGTTGATATTTCTCAGCTTCGAAACCTCGTTCGTCAATATATCGACCTACATCTGTATAAAACAGCATTATTTTGGGCAGATAAAGCCGTTTCCTTATCTAATGGAAACATACAAGACGTCTACTGGTTCGCCCAAACACTGTTTTTGACTGGCCAGTTCCAAAGAGCCGCTCATTCCTTGAGGAGCAGAGGAGTTGTACAGACGAACTTGGCCTGTCGTTATCTGGCTGCAAAATGTCATGCTGAGCTGAAGCAGTGGCAAGAAGCGTTAGAGATCCTAGAAACGGAGCAAAAAGAGTCGGGGGATAAAGAACTTCCGACAGAGTTAAGCTTTGTTGGAGGAACAAAAAAACTGGAAAGTGCTGTTTTCTTGCTAAAAGGCACGGTTTATGAAGCAATGGATAACCGAAGTTTGGCTACAGAGTCTTATAAAGACGCTCTAAGAAGTGACGTGCATTGCTTTGAAGCGTTTGATCTCCTTGTTTCACATCACATGCTAACTGAAAAGGAAGAAGGATCGCTTTTGATTTCTCTTCCCTTCTCAGAACAGTGCATGCCTGAAGAAGTTGACCTCCTAAAATTCTTATATGAGAGCAAAACAAAGAAGTATAACAAGCCAATTGATCCCAAGCTTCCATCTGGCCTGGAAAGTCTGAATGACAACCTCGACATAGTCACTGCAATGGCAGAGCGGCACTTTTACAACTACAGTTACAGTCTTTCATTCAAGATGACCTCTGCCGTCCTCCGTTCAGATCCTTATCACGAGGCCTGCTTACCCATTCATATTACATGCCTGGTGGAGTTGAAGAAAACGAATGAGCTGTTCTTCCTAGGACACAAACTGGTCGACAACTATCCACAGAGGGCAGTAGCTTGGTATGCCGTGGGCTGCTATTACTATGTCATTGAAAAATACGAACAGGCACGCAGGTATTTTAGCAAAGCTACAAGTCTGGAACGGGTTTATGGCCCAGCATGGCTTGCATTCGGTCATTCTTTTGCTGCGGAAGGTGAGCATGACCAGGCAATGGCAGCATACTTCATTGCCTCTAAGTTGATGCCTCGATGTCATCTGCCACTTCTGTACATTGGCCTTGAGTACGGCAAGACCAATAATGCTAAGCTGGCTGAAAGGTTCTTTCTGCAGGCTTTAGCTCTTTCACCAGATGATCCATTTGTTAAACAGGAAATGGGAGTGATTGCTTTCCAAAACGGAGATTATGTTGCTGCTGAGAAGTATTTCAAAGAAGCTCTCCAGAAAGCACAGGGTAACAGTGGAGAAGCCCTGGCAGAAACCTGGGAAACTTTGCTCAATAACCTGGGCCATGTTTGCCGCAAACTGGAGCGATACCAAGAAGCTTTGCGGTATCATAAACAGGCTCTCATTTTAGTTCCAAACAAAGCATCCACCTACTCTGCTATAGGATTTGTTTATAGTCTTCTGGGAAATCATCATGAAGCTATCGGCTACTTTCACAAGGCAGTTGGCATTCAGCGAGAGGACACTTTTAGTGTTCACATGCTTGGTGAAACTCTTGAACAGCTTACATTAGAGGCTGCACGTGTAGAAGTGAAACAGGATAATGATGTGAGCATGGAAATGGATGAGAAGTCAGGTGAAGAAAGTGACTAAATCACTAAAAAGAACAACTGTTACTAGCATGTGAGGGTGTAATCAGTCAAGTCAAGTTTAAATGGGCTTATTTGCAGTTTGTCCTTCTCTGTTTTTAGCCTCGCTTGCATAAGCAGCAAGACTCGTAATCTGCAATGTGTTTTTAGTCATATTAATTAGGACACAAAAGGGGGGTCATTGTGCCAGATGTTCCTTGCGGAGACTGTGGAAACTGGGAGTAACAATCATTGCGTAATTGAAGCCATGCATGTTTTACGAAGAAAGCTTAGGAAAGATTAAATTTAGAGCTTTTCCAAAACCTGTCGGTCCAGGAATTCTGTCACTTCAAAGTGTTGATTATTTTGGATCAAGTGAACACCATTGAGTGGTCAGAAAAAAAAAAAGAAGAAGAATCTTAATTAGCAAATCTGCGAAGGTCAGGTGTTGTAAACTTTCATTGTATGCAAATGAGTCTCGTGAGGAGCATGCTGTTTATTTTCGGCAATGATTGAAATGACGAGCCATGTAAATCACTTTTTGATCTCTGGCAATGATGGTAATTCGTCTACAATCGAGGCCCTTGAATTTTCGTGTATTTAATTATATAGCGTGCGACTGCAGAAGTATTTCCAGTCGTCACTAACATGCATACTAAATCAATTCATAAACAAATAAAAAGCATGAACATAGGTTAAGTAGGAAGTAAAAAACCTCCTGTTTCGAGTAGAATTAATCTCCTCCTCATTTTTCGATCTAATCTCTAAGCAAGAGTGACTGCTGCTGTAAGAGTGTTCTTGTTTAAAGTGAAAAATACGTGAAGAAACTAATAAGGGTCATGCAGGAGGCTTTCCTTATCTTCCTGCTGTGTAGAGGTTTTGCTAGGTGTGGTTTGCAGGGTTCTCAATAGAAGGCGGCACCCGGCGATTGATCGCCGCTTACTTTGGGATTTATAGCCGCTTACTTTATGTTTAAGTCGCTTTTCTTTGCTTTGTTTTGACACCTCTGGCTTTGCTGAAGAGCCTCCTACTTTATCAGTGATCACCTCCTACTTAAAAATCTATTGAGAACCCTGGGTTTGTGACAGGTCGATTAGTGCTTGTTCAGAATTTTAATTTCCATCCACAACTTTATTTAACTTCCCGCAAATTGATTAGATGATCATTTTGAGTCGTCATAACTGGATCTTGGAGTCAAGGCTCAATATTGCTTTCTAATCTTCAGTCACTTGCACCTTAAAAAAACCCATTGGTTAAAGTTAACCATTGTTTGAGGAACCAGACCCTAAAGGGAGGGGCATTTTTACTGTCCTTTATTTAAGTAATAGACCACACTTTCTATAGGTTTGCTGGCGTGATGACCCACTCGGGATTCAGCTCATGATTTACAAGTTTTTGGAGTGTTCTTCCAACATCCCAAGTGGGTTATCACGCCAGTAAACCCATAGGAAGTGTGGTCTATTGCTTTTATAAAAATTAATAACTTTAAGTTTTCTTTACAGGCACAATAAACCATAGGTTTTTAACCAGTCAGAATGTACGCACCATCTTAGTTATTTTGTAAGTAAAGGTTGTGAAAGGTCAAGTTCTATGTTGCCAGGGTATTTAGCAAAAAAGCAAATTGCTATAAACATAAGCTTGGTGTAAAAATAGTTTAAGGTGGCTGACTGTATTTTCAGCAGTTTATGACTGTGGTAGTCACATAGAAACACAGTTGTCCTACATGAAAGACGCACCTTAGCTGCTGCCAACTATATGCTTTTTCCTTCTACTTAAATTTTTCTGGACAGCCCTGGGATCCCCTCCTTACAAAACATAGAGTCTTGAACCTGAAGGTGAAATGCTTGCCTTGTCTCTTAGATGTGCCTACACTCTGTACCACACAGAATGTAATATAAAATATTAATGTTGTGTTTTATTGTAACTAACTTTAAGTGCAATTTTATTGACTCTTACATGGGAGTTTCCAAAATAGCACACTAATGAATTTATACACACTGCTTGGAGTTTGACTTCATGTGGATTTCAATTATTTAATTTTGTGTACTTCTTTTTAAACTATTTTCTCTATATTTTGATTCCTCTAGGTCTGGGTAATAAACAAAGTACAAGCTGTAAGACAATTAACAATGGTAATAGTATAATCCAGAAATTGAAAAGTGATTACAGGCTAATCACTTTTCAGGGTACAAAGACAAATTTCTTGCCCCCAAATCTAATCATAGTATCAATAAATATTCCCATAGCCTGTGTAACAAAAATATTATTGAGCCAAGTTCTAAGGGTAGGATGTGATCAAGCACCAGGCAAATGTGAAGCAAGATAAGAGAAATTATTTTGCTTTGGTCTGTGTCCCTATTTTGTGCTTAACTATCAGTAATGTTTCTTTATGCGGGATGAATAAAGAACAGTGGTTTGCTAAGTTTCAGAATTATTCTTGATAGAAAGGAAAGCCTGTATACATAAATATTTTAAAGTATGAAATTTAAGGTCTTAACCCTTTAAGCCCCGATATCCACATACAAATTCTCCAAACTAACCTCCATACATCTCTTTAATGAATGTGTTGAGAGAATTTTATAAAAGATCAATGCAATTTCAACTTTGGTGATCATTTTATCAATTCTCATAACCTTATCTCTTGACATTGTATGGATGTTAGGAGAAAATTGATGTTGGTCACCATTTGGGACTTAAAGGGTTAATATGGTTGACTAAAGAAATGCTAGTCTCATTTATATCTTACTGCCAAGTTGTAGGGTCAAAACTTTGTGTACCAGACACAGATGACGTAAAACAAAAGACCTCTTTGATTTCTCTTCAGGGAAAAATCTGCTTGGTATTGTTTCATGGTTTTTGTTCTTTTGTTTTATGTCATCTGTGTCCGGTGCACAAAGTAAATGCCAGCTGTACACGGATAGGTTTCTATTGTTGGATCACACTTTTTTGTATGGTGCTGTTTACCTAGCTGTACAAGGTGGTTTTAACTATTTCAGAACAAAGATAACTAAAGAAATTTCATTGAAAATGACATTTCTATTCCCATTTTAACATGAAGTTAAAAGCAGTATCAACATCATTACGACCGAAGCCTAACAATAATAATTATGGTTATCAGCAGTATCGACATCACTGTTATTCGGCTGTTCAAAGTGTTTCCTAAGGGGGGCGATAATAGGCTGTGCAAGGTATATGATGATAAAAAAAAATATCCCTCTCACGGGTATCCCATCTTTCTGTGGGTATCCGCTCTTTTCTTTCCACTAGCAAAATTATTCCTTTGTACAACTGCTATTTCACTGGTCCCGAAAGGCTTCGTTCCCAGAATAGGGTACATCACCATCCTCATTGCTTTTGTCATGGTCATCAACACTCCTTCATCACTATCATCATTATCATCAACATCCTTGGCACTACCACGATCAACATCATCATCAACATTGTCACCATCATCGTCATCATCATCATCATCATCATCATCTTCAACATCATCTTCAACATCATCACAAAGTCAAAAGCTTGTATTTATCTACACTTGTGTCTATTTACTTTATATTCCTGACAATTCTTCTGCAGTGGGCAGTCTTCATTTCCTGCATTGCATTTTCCAGCTCTGAAGTAAGGTGAATTAAATTGACAGGGTCGGTCTGTAAAATATCAGCAGACTTCTTCTCTCCTTCCTTTGTATGCAGTCTCATTATCACAACAGGATTCGTTTGATGTTGTAGAGATCGGCTGGCCAACTCCACATCAAATCTCCACTCCAGATCATGATAGTGGGGAATTCCGAGACTCATTTCCCCTAGAATGTTTCTTATCTCCTTCCGGTTTGCCAAGTACATCTTCAACAAGGCTCCGATCACTTCTTCTGAAAACCCCAGGGTCATAATGGAATCTTGAAAGTCTATTTCACCAATCATTAAGCGAGAACTTTCTGTAAAAACATGCTGCAAGCCGTTGATACCATTCTTCACAGTACTCGCCTCTACCCCAAGTTTTTGGGCAGCGGTTTGGAAAAGCTTTGGATTCGTTGAGCCTTTCAGAATAGAATCCAGAGAGATCCGTGCAAATTCAAGGACGACATCGATTTCTAAAGATACTAGGAACTTTAAATGTTCCTTTTGCTCTTCAGACAGAATCAAAAGCATGTTGAAACTTAGCGAAATTGCAAACAAGACCGCCCCGAAGTTAACTATTTCCGAAGTACCGTAGGAAACAAGTACTGCAAAAAAGAGCGTTCCTGGGTACTAGGCTTAGCAGCCGCGCGCTGTTAAAAACCAATATGGCGGCCAAACAGGAAGGATATCAGCTGTGCGATAGCCGATTTTAACGAAACTTTTCATACTTTTTGTGGAAAAATGACCTCTGCCAATACCTTGTTGGAAGCTCTTGAAACTTTATCTTTCGAGGCAAGAGAACTTTATCTGAGTTCGAAGGTGCCAAGGCTTCAAAAAGCTCCTAGTCCATTAGAGTTTTTGAGAAATTGGGTAAACCCAAATATTCCCGTCATAATCCAGAACGCGTTCAACGATTGGCCAGCGATTGAGAAATGGAATAACGATTACCTACGACAGAAAATAGGGCACAGAACGGTGACCGTCTCCGTGACGCCAAATGGCTATGCTGATGCTGTTGTAGGAGACAAGTTCGTTATGCCAGAGGAACGCGAGACGAAGTTTTCCAAATTCTTGGACATCCTAGAAGGGAAAATTCAAGATCGAGGGATCTTTTACGTTCAGAAACAAAATTCTAATCTAACTGACGAATTTCAGGAATTGTGCGCTGAAGCAGCTTCCGATATTCCCTGGGCAACGGAAGCTTTTGGCAAAAATCCTGATGCTGTAAACTTTTGGATGGGAGACAAAAGAGCCATCACTTCAATGCATAAAGACCACTATGAGAACTTATATTGCGTGATTTCAGGTAGCAAGACATTTACACTATTGCCTCCAACTGACCTTCCAATGATTCCATATGAACTTTACACACCTGCTAGATTCAAAGAAACAGATAATGGAAATTTTGAGATTGTTGACGAAAGTTCTGAAAATCACTTTACAGAACTTCCGCCTTTGGCCAAAGTGCCATGGATCGCTATTGATCCCTTAAATCCCGATCTTGAGAAGTATCCTATGTATGGTAATACTTCTCCTGTGACGTGCACAGTGAATGCCGGCGAGATGCTTTATCTACCCTCCTTATGGTTTCACCATGTACAACAGTCACATGGATGTATTGCTATAAACTTTTGGTATGATATGGAATATGATATCAAGTATAACTACTTTAAATTTGTAGAGAGTGTGGCGGACATTGCCAAAAAGGAATTGGCAAATTGAATTGTATGATTTGTCATTTACACCACCCAGACTGGAAAAGTGAGTGCTAAATATTAAGTGGAGGGGAAATGCATTTTTGACAAAATTAACCTTCATTAGTTTAAGGATTTTGCATTCTAAATAATACTTTATTACAGAAATAGCCCCTGGCTCATATAGGCCCTCTAAAATGGATATCAAGACGTGTTTGTTTCGTGTTTTGAGGAGGTAATGTCTCTGTTGGTATTAAACCCGTCTTTACATCACTAGTCTTGTCACCACCTCATCTAGTCGAATGTCGCTGTTACAAGGCCATGTTGCTTTACCCAAAAAGGACCTATCTTCTGTGTATGGATTATTATACAGCCTTCTTAGAATCGATAAAAATAAGGTTATGAAGTCCAATTCAAACCTTGGTTGCTATTTTTATCTTCCCTTGTTTCTGGGTATGGTAATCTATAATAACTTTGATTAAACCACAACACCATGGGTGGTGACATTAAACCATTGCCCACCACTATTAAAAAATGATGTCAACAGATACAAACTACAAGAGTTACAAAAAGAGTGGTTTATTATTCTTTTTTTACTAAAGAGAAAAATTAAATTAGCACTAGCGAACAAAGTCTTTTGCTTGAAGGACTACATTGAGAAACAAACAGTGGATGGAAGGACCTTATCTCTAAGATAAAATAGAGCATTAGAGAGAGTTACGATAATTAAATAGCAACGTAATAAACACAAAAGTGTTTATTCTAAAACCCAGATTAAAATGTTTCTTATGAGAAAGGCCTACATCTTTCACGTTATTCCAGCCATTTGAGCAATAATAATATCCTTATATCACGTTAACAAGGTCAAATGCTGTATGATGTGAAGTGTTCTATAGAGAAAGTCTTTTGTTTTCATTAAAAATGCCTAGCTGCATCAATTTGATTAAAGTTCATCTTTGGGTGTTGCTTCTTCTGTTGTTTTATCTTCTTCCTCTTCTTCGGTGGCAGTTTCTTCAGATGGCTTTTCTTCCTCTTTAGCTTCCTCCTCTGTCTTCTCTTCAGTATCCTTGCCTTCTTCGTCCTTGTAAAAATGATATAATGTTATCTCAGTACAGGCTAACTATTACTTTAGACTTGTTAGGTAGTAGGTTTGCTATAAAGATAATGAGGCCTAAACATCACACTGTCTAACAACCCGGCCCAAACTCTAATGTTTACGCACATAATTAATTTTACAGGCACATTCTATCCCCTAGTCTGAATTTCAGATGATTTGAAGATTATGTCTGAAATTCAGGCTATCTATCTGCCTCTTAAAATTGATATGCAATGTTGAAGGTGTTCAACACAATTACTGGTTATCACTGAGAAAACATGACTGTTTATCTTGAAGGAAACTATTTTATCCAAAACATTGTCTGGAACTCCATGTATCCCCACTTGGAATTCATCTTAACCGTCTGGTTCTAAGTTTCGAGTCTCTGGATGAAATCGTATGATGCAACCATTCAAATTACTTCTACAGCTGTATTTTCACATGGTACTATTAGTTTCCCAGCATTTTGCAAAATGAGATTTGAACATTTTGACATGTTTCACTTAAACCTCTTCTGGGTGTGTAAGAGTTAAATGCAAACCTTTCCTGACAGTGGCCATGTCATTCACTGAGTTCTTGCTTAAAGTTTTAATAATGCTAATTTTGTTATTCTCACCTCTTCTTCTTCCTCCTCTTCCTCATCCTCCTCCTCAGCTTTCTTTTTCGCTTCTTCCTCCTTCTGTTTCTTTTCTTCTTCTTCCCGTTCTTTGCGTTCTTTCTCATCTTGCTCATCCTTCATTTTCTTTTCACCTTCTTTGGTTTTGTCAAAAGTTTCCTTAGCAAAACTCTCAGCATGCTCAACTGAATCTGTTACTAGAATGTTGTCAAAAATAGTTCCTGATTTAACCTGTTAAAAAAAAAAAACAAAGCAAGTGTAAGTAAACGATGGAATAATGGAGTTATATCAAACAGAGGCCAGGTACTGCTCAATATAAGCCAGGTTAAGACTTTTATTACACATAATTTTGTCGTGAGAAAGGGAGGATGTATATACATTGTTCTGTCTGTATGTACTTCAACAAATTA
The DNA here is from genome assembly GCA_964035525.1 of Porites cylindrica. NCBI lineage: Eukaryota > Metazoa > Cnidaria > Anthozoa > Scleractinia > Poritidae > Porites > Porites cylindrica. The sequence goes on along the minus strand of OZ037788.1, from coordinate 1,313,860 downwards.
TGCAAAACAACAGAATCAACACAGTACTGCTCCCAGGAAGGCTAACTGTCATTGGTTTGTGATGGTACATACAGAAAGATCCTTTTCTCAAATTTGAGTGGGGATTTTAGCCTCCCTTGCAGTGTTCTGAAGGCTTCATCACGCGTTCCTTTCCTGCGAATAAAGAATGTGTGACGAGGCTCTAAGAGTGTCTGCATGGGAGGCTCATTAGATTTCTGCTCATCTTGCATTTATGGGAAAATCACCCACCCCCCCTACCCATCACACACACACACTCACACTTTACTTTCAAAGCCTTGTAGCCATATGAGAATATTGAAGAAGCACATAGAAACAGCCTCATTAGTGACTTGTACTAACCTAAGTTTAAGATTCACTTTCAAAATGCCTCATGTTTACTTGCAAAACAAAAGGACAATTGTACATAGGATCACAAAATCACTTAAGACAGGGTCAAATGTCAAACTTCACATGTGTTGAACCTAATGCTATTGAGCAAGAAGAAACGATTTGGCTCACTGGCATTAGGTTTAACACCTATGTGGTTCCCAAGCTATATGACTTGAAACTGTACAAAACAGAATTTTCTATGAGAAAAGGGGAGGTGTAATGTGGTTTTCTTGTTCTTACCTGCCAAAGATCAAAACCAATTGCACCAATATCATCATATTTATAGAGTGCATCATCTGCTTCATACTCAGGGTTATCTATTTCTGGATGAATCCATTCTCCTTTGTAGTTGGGATTGTCAATTTGCTTAGGTTTCCATTCTCCCTAAAATTAATAAAAAAGAAATGTTATGCAAGAGAAGATGATACTTGATCAATAGCAGTCTAAAGTGTCGTAAATGATTTTCTTGTTCTTTGGTGACACTTATTCCATCTAACACTGACACTCTGATGTGACACAAACAACTGGGGCTTTTTCTTACAGGAGCCATTGGTATTCATGGCATAGAAGAGTACAAGCCTCCCTTTTCCCTAAATTCTTTAATGAACTTAATGTTGTAAAAGTAACAGTTCTTTTAAAATAACATGTAAACAATCTAAGTTGGCAGTTACCTGTAAGAGGGCAGACAAACATGGCAAAGAAAACATAAATTTTACTTCTGTTGTGAAAATTAAATGGAATTTGAACCGAGACAGCACATCCACACTACAGTATATTCTTTTAGTTCAGTTATCGTGTATATTACCCACTAGAAACTCTTTAGATGGTAAACAAAATGAAAGGAATACTGATTATTTTGTCACACTTTGTTGAAGACAGTTTCTACCAACCTTGTAGTCTGGGTTGTCGATCATTGGTGGTTCCCATTCACCGTCAATTTCATCATCCCAGTCATCTGGTTTCTTCGCGTCAGGGTCAGGGATGTTTTGAGGTTTATCCCAGTCCTACACATTTCCAAGCAACAGAAATTACAAGTCTAAAAGGAGAACTTGTTGCAGTTTCAGAACTGCAGATAATTTTTCTTTAAGATTTTACAAAGGAGGTAGGTCTGACCAGGCGACCATTTTAGTCAGGGTTATCAAAGTTGCAAGGCTTGCAGTAGTATAGAAATCTTTAGCTACAAAATAGTAGACTTATATATTTGTGCTACCAGGTCATCATGTTTGACTACAGTTACTGAATTTTGTCGATCATTGGAGAGGTCAATGACCAATTTCATTCACACCTCTAAGTCATATGACAGGATCGTACTAAACTCACACCTTATATATGTGCAACTTGGAACTGAAGCCACCTTGAGAACTTCCTGGGATGAAACAAAATTTAACCTATTTGCCTCACTTCCATTCTCTACCATCCCACCAAAAAGATTACTGTAGTTGTACTATATGGTCACATTAAAATCACACCTCAGGCTTCTTGTCTTCAGGATCATCAATTTTCTTTTTGTCATCCCAATCTTCAGGTTTCTTAGCCTCAGGGTCCTTGATCTTCTTGGGTGGCAGGAAGTCCCAGTCAGCTTCAAGATCACCGCTCTCCACTTTGGAGCCATCAATACGCACTTCATAGGTGTTGTCGGGTTTGACAATCAGTGTGTAGAGATGGGTGAATTCATCATCCTAAAATGAAGCATTGTGTTAGTAAAGGACACGTCTTAATTTCATCCCAAATATCAAAGTCAAGCATTTTATTTTCTTGGCCTTAATATCAAAGGAACTAATGTTGGGTTAACCGGCAATCGGGAAGTCCTCTTTCTCTTTTCTTTTTGCTGGGCTTTTGATATTTTGTCCAGGCATAGAGCAATGAAATTCAGGTAAATCTGTGACATCCTAACAGGGTTTTTTTTATAAAGAATAGGTTTGTAGGATCCAGGGTCCACTAAACTTCTGAACACCTGTCAACTCCTAAAGTCCTAAGAATGATCAGTATCAAAATTCTCCTTGTTTTATCACTGCTTTATTAAACAGAGTGGTCATGAGCAATTATTAAGAACTTGATACTTGGTTTTATGAAATCTCTCTTGCTTTTGTCTCCTGTAAGAGCCTGTGAAAACTTCAATTCTCTGAAAGAGCTTATTAAAAAGTCAGAGGAGTTTAAACATCTGATGACTTTTTCTCTCTCCTAAAATGTTTCCCTTCTATATTTTTTCTAAATCTTCACCTTGCACCTGATGTCTTTCTTGGTAAGTAAGTTCTTTCCTTTATAGGTGAAGATCACATGGACTTTTTTGGTACCTGGGCCGCAGATATCAGGTCCTAACAAGAGAATCAACAACAAGCAACATTAATTAGCATGTGAATGGCTACTTTCAACGAAACAATAAGCATTAAAAATAATCTTAGATCCAATAACAACATAAAGCCAACTTACCAAACATGATATGGTAGGGTGTATCTCCATGAATTTGTTTCTGATCGACTTTGCTGTCATAAATCTGAAAAAGTAAGATAAAAAGCCAAAATCAGGAAGTCAATAAACAAGTTTTTGAGAAGGTCCTGACCACTAACCAGCATGTTTATATTTCGATAGTTTAAATTCTGTTAACTTGAAAATAAAATAACACACTATCATTAATTTTGTCAAACAATTATGTACAACGTAACAAGAAAACAAAACTTTGAAAGAGGAATTAACAATGGTTTCTAACAGAAAACACACCTTGACGTAGCCTCCACCACAATCTATGTTTTGTTCGTGTTTAACTTGAAACTGAATGACGAGAGTTTTCCCTTCATTTGAAAAGGCCTCCTCGAACTTGGCAGAAATACCGTAAAATTTAGCGTCCTCGCTGGTTTGAATACCTGTTCACAATCAAAATATTCTTGTTATACTGTCTGCATGGTGAGAAAATTGCTGTTTCTGCTGGCATTTACAAAAATAATTAATCAACAGTTCACAGCTGAGCAAGTAGATCTCGGAGTAAGCTTATAAATTCCAGAAAGTAACAGTTTAGAAATATATATCTTTACCTTTGTCTAGATCGGCGTCGTTGTAGAATTTTCCGGCAGTCCACTTGAATTTCCCAGCATCACTTCCTTTAAAAGTTGATTCGATCCATCTATCCGTGTAACTTTCGTCTGAGAAAGACAGAGAAAAATCAGTCCATGCTGCGAGAAGATCAAGGTACGAAGAAATCAACTATAGTTCACCTTCAAATTTCTCTACAAAGTAGATCTTTGCGTCTTCTGCTAAAATGCAAGAGACTAAGGCTAAGAAAACTAAGCGGCCCAACGCCATAATTTATAAAGGAAAAAACTCAACCAATTTCAGGTCTAGCAAAACTAAGAAATGAAATTTGTAGCTGTGACAAGCAACCATGTGAATGAATACGGTTTCACCGGCCTTCTGCGTGGTGTGCAGTGATTGGTGCATCTGCACCATGTGACGCTAGCAAACCAATCAAAACGCACCACACGTCTGAACGCCTGTAAGCACTCGATTGGCTTCCGCAACCTTCCGCAACAAGAAATACGCTGACAGACGCATCTGGAAAGGACTTCTGCACTGCCGGAGATTGGAATGCTTTGCTAGGCAACGGGATAGAGAAAAGAAGCACTTTTATTAATTTATTCACAATATGAATGGAGCTTTTTTACTATCTTAATTTAATGTGAAGACGTGTGGAGAAGACAAAAGTTTTCCAATATTGTTCCATTACTACGTGTTCAAAACTAACCATCGCCTGGAAAGTTTACAAAAAAAAAGTATTCTATTTACTTTGAAATTGATTTTAATCATTTTTTTTTTCATTACATAGGGGCCAGAAATACATTGTAACACCGTACGACTATTAAATTCTTTAGCCTGCTCAAACGGGTCCCTAATGTTGATTCAACAAGTTTATTAGTGTTTGGAACTTTGAGATGCTTTTGAATTTTTATGTGTAAATAACATTCTAACACCGTACGACTATTAAATTCTTTAGCCTGTTCAAACGGATTGCTAATGTTGGTTCAACATAGTGTTTATAACTTTGAGATGTTTTTGAATTTTTGTTTGTAAATATTAAATGTAAATATCAGTAATTTATACTGTGTTACTTTTTAGATGACTATTTTCTGTTGAATAAGTTGTAATATATAGATTACTTTTATGGTTTACATTTATCTATTAGAATACAACAAAATACATTTTATTTAACCTTACATTTGCAACGTACAAAGCAAATACATATATATTTTGTTACAAGATTCAGAAATAGGTTAAATAACTAGGGAAACAAAATACAAGTTACTAATACGGAAACGCCTACAGTAGTATCTAAAAATACCGTACCCTGAGGTTTTCGAGTCGTTTTTTATAAGGAGAGCTAGCTTGCGTAGCAGGCGTCAACAGGGGTAGGGGCGGGAAGTATGGGGGAAAAGGAGTCAGTGCGGGATATTAACGAGACCCGCAAGGGGTGATGCGAAGGTGCAAGAGGAGAAGACTCTCTAGCCCTTTTTCTTTCCTTCCTTCCCGTCGGCCGTCGTTCTCTTCGTCGAAATGCCGTGCTAGTCACCCTTGACCTACCCACGACCGCTACAAATGATAAGAGAAGGCTAGGGACGAGTCGGGAGTGAAAATAACAGGTAAGCCGAATTAAGGCGACGCAAAAAAAATCCCACCACAATATTCGCTTTTGCACATTTTCTACCCAGTATACGGCTACAGACCGAAGCAAAACACTATAAACAGATCTCTTTAAACCATAAACTTTAATCTCATTAAAGAATTCGAAATCCTAACATCCACAAAATACTGCAGAATCATTTATCGTAATAAAGATCGTCTAGAGAGACTTGAAATCTCTGCAACGACCGAGACGGGAAACTTTATAAACATCCATTCACACAACTTTTGCACAATAGATTACCCCTAAAGAACGAAACTTCATACTAATTTAACAGGCCTTTTAGGCTGAAAATACTAAAAAGCTCTTGCTGTTATCCCAGCCAATGAGAGCAAATAATTCAAAGAAGCAAGCGCTCAAGTTTTCCACGCATGCGTAAACGTTATTAAAGCATTACGCCACTCAAAAGTAGGACCAATCAGAAGAAAGACAGAATTGCAAACAACAACAGCGATGCTATAAAATATCAGGAACCTTTCTAGACAAAATTTAATAAAACTCATAGCTACATTAGTCATTCCGTAGTCATTTTCCGTTAAGTTAAATACTCACGTCTCGTGTGTTCAAAGAAATAGTTTTCAAACACGTAACGCTCCCCATTCTTAACTGGAGCCCGATTCTCGAAAGTCCCAGTTTTGTTTTCGGGCCCGAAATCAAATTATTCAAATAAAAATCTAAAGAACAAATTCGCTGGCCCTAGCCAACAAACAAGTCCATTTTGTTGTGGTAATTGTCCAATTTTATCCTGTTATCTGCAGAACTATTGAAACCTCGAACTTGAATATACCGCAACAACAGCAAGTTCAAGGCCCGATAAGTATCGGGACGTTCGACAAGCAAGCTTCACGGGCGACTTTTAAGTAAAAACCAAACAATTATTGTATCTTCTATATTCAGTAACTTACAACTAGAAAAAATACAACTACGCACAAAACTTACAATAAGTTACTAATAAGGAGCAAAATTGTCGAAGGATACTCTCTCTGGCCCGGCTATCCTGCGACAACAGACTTTCATGTACCACTTTGCTTTATACAGATTTTTAAATCTGTTATGTTGTAGGTTTTAAAAAACCTACAACATAACAGGTCCAGGATGGTCGGGAAACGGTCAACTACGAAATTAAAAACAGAGTTTTTCGTCTACAAACAGTGCAATTGGAAATTAGAAAATACTTAAGCCTTTCTCTAAAACTTTGTTGGGTTAACCCGAGGTTAAAGTCAAAACAGTCTATAAACTGAAAAAGTAAACCCAGTCGCAGGTTAATTTTTTTATTTCGGAACTAACTGACCTTCCAGCTGCTGGACCAGATCAGTCCTGTATAAAAAGCAAAGACTTTTTAACTGACAACGGACAACAATGAAACAACTGAAACGTATTTTTTTACAAGAATGCAGTCTAATTTCTCAAGCAATTTCGTCACATACGTGCACCTAAAGTAACCCTAGAAAGCTTTCAAAAATAGTTCTAATTAACCCCCCCCACCACACCCACCCCATGGCCAAAATAGAAAAGCCTTTCATTAGGACCAACCAGTTTTTGCAGAAATAAATTTAAAACCTTAAGCACATTGCGATTAACTAGAAACAGAAGTTTACAAGACGAATACTCTAAGCGTAAGATCTTAAAAGCTTCTTAAAAGGTGGAAGCACATGGATATGGAGAACAAACTTCCTTGGTCAATAACGCCTAAGGCATAGTCTGTTTTTTCATACACCTTAAACAGTTTTACCGTAATAAAAATTAATATTTCGTCTTCTAGAAAGGGCTTATTTTCTAGCTTTGATCTAGTCAAAATTTATCACATCTTAAAATTCTGGGTCTTAATTTTGAAATAAAGTGAACGAAGGCTAGTTATCTTCAGGGAGCAGCGTGGAATTAGTTTTTTTTAAAGTACCTATCCTTAAAAGAGACTAGTTATCGTCCCCCACTGGGTACATCAGGGTAGTATCGAGTTCACTATTGTGAATTTGTAAAGATGTTGTGTTGTAGTGACGCACAAGGTCTTCTAATGTCACGTGAGTGGTATAATTTGACGCAAATCCATAGCCACGGTTGGGTCCTCGATTAATAGCAATGTGTTTTACACAGTCTCTGTGCCTAGAAACGAAAAAAGAGAGAGAAACATCCCAATATCAACATGTATATTCTCTAAAGTAGTCTCCATACATTTCCTATGATTGTTCAGCTATCAGGACCTTCTTTACCCTTTGATTATTTCCTTTTTTCTTGTGGCCTTTTTTGACTAAGCAATGTTACTGTAAGGAGAGCTTATTTTTTGGTCACTGTTAATGGTTAAAGGGTTTAACACCTATTTCCCACCAGTAGATTTAGCAACAGGACGGGAATGTCAGTTGACGACGGGAAAGCGCGCGGAAAGGATTAAACACGACTTCCGGTGCTCAATTTGCCGCTCTGCCATTGGTCAAGCCAGTTGTTTGATTTGCGCGCGCCGTCGTCAACTGACGTTCCCGTTTTGTTGCTAAATCAGCCTGATGTTATCACAGTAAAACGCATAGTTTAGGTCCATCAACCAATTTCTTGTGAAACTAAAGTCAGGGCTCGTTGTTAACAACGCACATCCTAACAAATGGCCCATATCGACGAAACTAACAGGGGAGGGACCGGTTAAAGTGCAAGATCAGCAGCGTACGTCTGACTTAAATAACCATGGGATAGGACAAAGTTGCCCATAGGTTTTCTGAGGGAAAGGCCCGAATTCAATCCCCGGCGAGACCAATCTACACAGGGTTTAAGAAAACTTATATGATCATGCTTCCGTTAACAGGACAATGAACGTCCAAGTTAAGTACTGGACTTGCTACAAGTCGACCTCTCATAATTTCGTTCTTAAAAGGTCGACTTGTTTCGCCTGAATGGATTTGAATCATATTATACATTCACGCAGGCATAAGCTGCGTTGGGAGCGGCGTGAAATATCACTCATTGTCCTATTGGTCCATTATCGTGACGTCACAGTGGAATTTTCGATCGGTGCGGAATTTCGCGCCAAACAGGTATGAACAGTCCTTTAAAATGACATAACCAACCATGAACAAAAAAAAAAGAGAGGGGGGCTTATTAACTTTCTTTCCCTGAAAGGAGGGGGGGGGGGGGGTATTAGGGAGAGGGGGCTCAGTTGAGATGGGGAGCTTAATAGAAGATTTATTGTATATATGTATATATATATATACAATAAATGTACATAGCTCCCCCCGCCTCGATTAGTTCATAAGCTATTTGCGGGTGGGAAAGTAATGTAATTAGTTATTTTCCAATTTTCAATAAAAATGTGTTTTTTTTGTTTTTTTGTTTTTACATTAAAACTAACAATGAACTTACTTTAGGGCAAGGGCGTATTCGCCAGCTCTGACCACGCTTTCCCTGATCAAGAAAGAACCATTTTCTTTGTTTTCTAAAAGTTCTTTAGCTTCATCCCTAAGTAAAAGTGAAAGAAAAGCTTTGGTAACAAAGTTGATGACTCTGAAAGTATTATTTAAAGCCTTTGCCATTGGCGTTGATGAGTGCAACATCCATAAACGTTTTGATAGAGCAACTTTGAGAAAACACTCAGACTGGATCACATCCTTGTACACAACAGGGGTACAATCAACACTCGTTTTACGTTTCTACAGCTACAATAATTCTCGCTCTTGCACCCAGACCCCCCTAGTCCATCAGGGTAACATATTCTGCACCACAGACATCAATAGGGAGTTTAAGATACCACAAAGGCGACGGCGGCGAAAACGCCCCTCAAAAAGTGAATTCGCGTTCTTTGAAACTTCAGTGCGACTATCACAACTCGCTCACTTTGTCCAACGCAGGCAAACTTTCCTGGAGTTGAATTCTTAAGAAATTCAAGTTTAGGGAGAGAAAGCGAAATTGGTCGTCGTATGTTCAAGTTGTCGATGAAACCCGAAAATTGGCAATTCACGTCGTAGTCGTGCAGTGACGGCAAAGAAATGTACAGAAAAGCGTGGTACACGTGCAGAGTTGTTGTTTTGCTAATCTAAACCTATTGCTTTTTTGCCGTTCTCGTAGCCGTCGCCGTAGTGTCATCTTAACCTCCCTAATGTGTAAAGCAGCGTTACTTTACACCCAGACCGAGTTCTGGAAGTTTTATCTCTTCAACCGGCTTTTGGTCTCGGGACGAAATTCAATGGTGTTGCCATTCAAATAAAATCTCTTCGGCAGTAATTTCACATGGTACTATTTGTTTTGTATGTAATTCTAACTTTTGAGTCTGAGGATGAAATCCTATGGTGTTACCATTCAAATGAAAGCTACTGAGCAGTACTCTCACATGGTAATATTTATTTAGTACGTAGTAACTTTTCAGTCTGTGGATGAAATCCTATGGTGTTGCCATTCAAATGAAATCTCTTTGGCAGTACTTTCAAACGGTACCATTTGTTTTGTACGTAATTCTAACTTTTGAGTCTGTGGATGAAATCCTATGGTGTTACCATTCAAATGAAAGCTACTGAGCAGTACTCTCACATGGTACTATTTATTTAGTACGTAGTAACTTTTGAGTCTGTGGTACAAGGTCCAATTTTTTTAGTATGTAGTTCTAACTTTTGAGCCTCTGAGCAAAATTCAATGGTGTTGTCATTCAAATGAAACCTCTTTACCAGAACCTTTTCATAGTAGTATTTATTTTCGAGTATTTTACCAAAAAAATTGGAATTTTTTGGCATCTGGGTCCCAATGAATAAAGCTTAAGACCACAGCAGATTGGTAGCAAAACAGCGTGACGTACTTGCTTAGTTTTCCACGTAGCCATCTTGATGCAGAGAGATCGATATGAGGCCTACAAATGAGAAAAAAAAACAAAGCGAAATGTCAATTTTTAACTTTTGTTACATGCAGACAAGTCACCACAGCAACCCTTAAATTATCCAAACCTTCAACGCAAAGCAAACTCGCGAAATGCAGACAAATGGAAGGGTGTTTTCATAATGCCTTTTTTAAAAGCAACTGTCAGATTAGATCTTGAGAAGGTTACAGTACATTCAACTCTAACAGCAGCAATAAAGCAAGTCATTCTGAAAATTAAAGAGCTCTTACTGATCATAGATGTCCTCTTGAATATTGCCATCGAGTAGACTGTAGAAAGAAAAGATAAACGGTACGCAAGTCTGCGGGGCTGTTTACGTGGAAGCAGGAAAATCCTAGAAAGTGGAACAACTCTACTTTGGATTTACATGCAGAAATTTCGGTAATTGTGGTTCTCAAGTAGAGAAGGAATTTTAAATGGCGGACGACATTCAGCTCGTGGTAACGTCAAACGAAATGATCGGCCTCTATTTCCGTGATTACCCACTAAACGAACCGCCGCTATTTTTGTCTGGTTTGTTCCTATTACTAAAATCTTCCTTTTTTACATGATGCCAGGATCTTCCTAGTACTAGAATCATCCTACCCCTCGGCTAGGAAGATGCTTGTACCAGAAAGATCCTAGCACTAAGGACAAGTGCAACCTTTTGCATGTAAACTCAGAAAACATATGGCGCTAGGATGATCCGCCTTCTAGGATCTTCGTCCCTCCATGTAAACAGCCCCAGACTGTCCACATAATTGGCTCACTTTGACTCATAGTCTGTTTTCCTGTGTCTCTGCACTTACTGTCAACATGGGTAGCCTGTGGTATAATTAATTCATAATGAAATGCATAACTTACGCAGAAGTTTCACTTCCTCTGCAAAAAAGAGAAAGAAAAAAATAACATAAGAGGTAAATAATGAACGAGGTCGAGTCATCATCTTTCAGCAGACCATTATGTTAATCTGTTTCTGATCAGTTTAAAATGGTAATAGGACTAAGTGGAGTCCAATTCTGTCTGTAATCATACGAGTGATTAACGCGGGAGTCCTGTTACCAATTAATCAAAACCGTTACAATTTCCAAGAAAAAAAATGCAATCTTTTTTTGTGAAAAAGCTTTTAATTCCAAAAATCCAAACTTCGGGAAAGTATCACAAGCACAGACACAGTCTCATGTTACAACTTCGTCCATTTTGGAAAATCCCCAGTTTGGTAGGGTAAGTGTTTGTTGGTATGGTTATTGTGATAAATTCTGAGATTGGTGGATTTAGCTGTGTGCACTCAATATGATTAGCTGATGTAACTGTCCGATTAAAAGTGTCTGATTACAGCTAACTGTCCGATTACACTACGCAATAATTAGTGAAAAATATAGCAGTCAATGCATCAACCAAATTTAAGTAAAATGTATCAATGGTTATAATTAAAGGCGTTTCGAATTTTACAGTGCGTGAATGACTGATACTAGGTGCCAACATTTAAATGGATGACAATGACAGTTCTTTCCGAATTTACTGTTAATCAGATTTATAAGCTAAGGTACACTTAAGTCTGACATTTATCATTTCCAACCACGAACTATCATAATTATAGTGAACATATTCGCTGGTAGAAGACTTTGACTTACTCTTCGCCAATTGCTGCCTTGACCTCTTCGATCTCCATTTTCTTTTCAGTTGTAAGAACCCTACAGAACAGAGGAACCAGAGAAAATATACAACAGGTTTTCATTACCACGACGTTATTTTAAGTGAAACATCTCGGATCCTTCATTTTCTGATTATTGTGCCACTTAAAAATGTTTCCTTAGTGCTGTAAATGGGAAAACTTACAGGACCAAGAAAATTTATTCATTCACCTTGTGTCCTATACTACAACAATCTCGCTAAAACCTGTGGTAGAATGACGACGGCTATCACGTTTTCCCGCCAAAATGAAGCTCGTTCACGCGCGCGCACGATTTAGTGATTAAGAAACATCTTGTCGTCCTCGTCTTAGAAACAAAGGTCTGCACTATCCGAAAGCCTAGAGTGCGATCTGAATCTGATTGTACTTACAGGTAATAGTGTTGCTTGCTTCTCTGTAGCTTGATTATATCTGGTTTGATACTGTTCATGCGCTTGGTAAGGGTGCGTGTCTCTTCCATCTTATTGTTAACTTCACGTTCAAGTGTCATCAACCGCGCATTTGCCTCTTGCTTCTTGTGCCTCAGTAACTCATAGTTTTGGCGAAGGCTAAAAGAAGGGAAGGAAATTTAAGCCCTTTCAACCTAAAATCAACTGTTTTGCAATACTATGAACGCTCATTCTTGATCTTGAAGTTTACAGCAAGGAACCCAAACGTGGAACAGTCCAGGGCGTCTTTACAAAAGTGTACTAGGCCCAGCGTCTTTCTCGTATCTAAAGTGGCAAAAATCAAGGGAACATATCGTGATAGCTACTTACATTGCTCTGTTTTGCGGAGGGGCTTCTCTCTGGAATGTCTCATGCAGCGTGATCTGGTCATCAATCATTTTCATGATTTCACGGTGAGCATCAAGTTCTTCGTGACAGTCAGTTATGTCCTGTAACAACACGTTTCAAATTTAAGTCAGCCTGTCTTAGGCGCTTACCTCATTTTGAAGGGAAGAACAAGGGGAAATCTTCACCATTATAGCGTTCTACCCACTATCAGAACGCATGGAACAGGCTTAAACTAGCTTAAGTTTTACTTCCGAACGTGCTGAACAGGCTTAAACTAGCGTAAGTTTTACTTCTAAACACGTGGAACAGGGTTGAACTAGCATACGGTTTACTTACATACTTGCTAACTTTTTGAGGCAGTTATTCAGTATAGACCTTTTTAGCTTGTATGTTTTGTCTTCCCATTACAGGTCATGTGATAATACTCTAGAGAACTGTTTCTTTCAAATTTCGTCTCATTCACGTACATATCTACGCATAAATTATGAAAAGACAGAGAGGATATTACACGGTGGCGCGAAGACATGAATTTTATTTTCGAGTGGCAAAACAATATTTTACGAACGAGCGGAGCGAGTGAGTAAAATATTGTTTTTGCCACGAGAAAGACATCGATAAAGTAATAGATTTTTATTCGCCAAAAAGTAATTGTGACGGCTCAAATTTAGAGTACAGCAATATAAGACATTGCTTACAATAATCTTGAGCCATAACACTGAGCTGAATAGGGCTCTACAATGACAAAATGTAACCAAAGCTTTGAAAAATGAGTAATTAAAATTCAAAGGACGCAAGAGTAAACTCACGAGTGAGATTATGGAAAATAAACCACTCGGGCCCCGGATGTAGTTTCTATGAATTTTACGAGTGGTATATTTTCCAGTAAAACACTCGTGTCTATATAATAAAAAGGGTTAATTTCCCTTGGGACCTCTATTGGGAAAACAATACATACAAGTTAAGAGGTCTATTTCGTCTCGCATAACTCGTAAAATCTTCCACAATTTTCTCGCCCAAAAAGCTGAGCTTCCACTCCGCTGTCTTTGAGTAAAGTCAGTCGTCTCTGTTTCAGTATTTCATTTTACAATTCTTATTGACTTAAATTATGAAATGACAGCAAACGCCAGCTGGTTAAAAAGAATTCGGCAATCAGAAATGGAGAAATATTTTGAATGAATATCAATAGTTATGCTTGTCACTTAGGAAAAGTGCTACTTTGTAATTCATTCGCGTTCTCTTGAGTCGTGTAAGCATTAAAATTCAACCCGTTTCTGTCTATCTACCCACTACGATGAATTCCCTAAAACCTGAGGGGGCTGGGGAAAGCCAAAGAAGGCAACGAAGGGGGTGGGAAAGACCGAAGAGAACATTTTCTTGCCCCACCCTCTCCCACTTCATTCTTCAGCCTAACACCCACCCCCTTGATCGAAAAAGCGTTCAAGATGGCGGTTACATAAGGAAAATTGCACACTCGCGCGCACCAGAATATGCCTTCACTGTAGGCTACGGGACCTAAATTTGTGCCCATAATTCGTCACACAGCATTCATTTGAGACAACTACAAAGTTGCGTGCTTAGAGTCTTCTTACTAACCTGTTCTGATTGAACAAATTGCTCATGAATTTTCTCATAATCATCTGATTTCTGAACAAATTCCTGATGAGCTCGTCTGAGTTTTTCTATGTAGAAATCTTTATCGTCTCCAGTACCAGGCTCTTGGCCTCCCTCCTCGTCCTCATCCTGCGAAAAGTAACCAGCAGGCTCCGTTACAATGAATACCAAGAAATTGATGAATGGCATATTTGTCCTTCAATGGGATTTGAAGTAAACTAGTGATGAATACGTGGACTCGCGTGCTGTGACATATCATAGGGTCCCCAGTGGGTTTTTCGGGATCCGGGATTTCCTTTATCTTAACTGAACCTCGGGATTCAGGATTTGAAAGCAAAATCCGGGCGAGATTCGGGATTGAAAGTATCGCGGGAGGTGGGATGCCGAAAATAACCATCGGGATTACGGGATTGCTCGAAATTTAGGGTCGGGATTGCGGGATTGGAGAACGCTATAGGGGACTCTCATATAAAGTAATGCGTGTCACGAAAGGATACGCGCTTCTTTACCCAGCTCAATTAAAATTAGACCAATTCTGATACATTAAAATTGATACTTGGTGCCAATAATTGAGGAAATAAAACAAAAGAAATGAATCATTCATTCCAAACTTAAAGGCGATTTCTTTTTTTATTATTCCCCCAGGCCTCGGAGGAAGTACGAACATTAAACTACAGAAATTGGTCTAATATTTCTTTGGCGAGATCATTTAAGTCTTCAGCAGTACTTTCACATCGCAATATTGAAATGGTTTATCAAAAATTGCTGTTGTTGCTAGAGTTTCTGATACAAGACTTTTGTATCGTAGAGCGTTCTGCGAGACACGAGTGTCTCATGACACGCACCCAATCATGCATGCGTGTCATGAGACAAGTGAGGAAATAATTATTTGAAAAAACGAGGCATAAGAAATGAAACAATCATTAAAATCGTCTCGAATGTTTAAATATGTTGCGAGCAGGCAACATCGACTTTTCAAAAAATATGACAACAAAAGGGTAAATTCGTGTCGTTGCTTCGGGTCCCTTTCACTTTTATTAACTGTCGTGTGACAAGCCATGAAAAGTGGTATGTGTAAATTAAACCTACACATACTGCGGAATGCTGGCAGTCACTCAGGTTAGTAGGGAGGTTTAGCAACGACGACGGCGACAGCAACGAGGACGTCAAAAAGCAATAGGTTTATATTAGCAAAAACAACAACTTTGCACGTGCATCACGCTTTTTTGTACATTTTTTGACCGTCCTTGCACGACTACGACGTGAAAATGCCTAATTACAAGTTTTTTGGAGGACGTAAACAAGCGACGACGAATCTCTTTTTCTCTCTCTAAACTTGACTGCGGTCCTCAAGAAATCAACTCCAGGGAAATTCGCCTCCACTTGCCATTTTCAGCAAATTGGAATAAACGCAACAAAGATTAAAAAAACGGAAATTCATTTTAAAACTGAGGTTTTCGCTGCCGTTGCCGTCGTCGATGCCAAAGCTCCCTATTTTCACACTATGATACCGGATAGCTCTTACGCCGGCACAAAAACTACGCCGGGTAGGGATTCCGTTTACACATACAAAAGGTCCTTTCGGCGCGACTTCTGTAGCGGAGCGAAGCTGCACTGCGCCGATCTCGAAAGCGGAGAGTCACGTATAGGTTTTGTACCATACTTTGGTGAAGTGTGAATGAATGGTAGTAGAAGTGAATAAGTAGGAGTGAGGACTGGAATCCCCTGAGACGGAAAACATATTCAGGAGTGAGGACTGGGATTTAGTTCACCCGGCCAAACCCTCTGGACCAACTGCTCCGACACGATGTTCGATGTGTGTGAACGACTTGTGTGTGAGCGGTTTTCGTATGACCTTGAAATAAAAACGCACGAACAAAACAGAAACAAGAAACGAACGTAAACAAAGCGATTTGATTGGTTTGTCGAACGGACACAAACGAGCGTGGCTTTCGGTTGGTTAAGCGAACGCTCGGCTAAAAAAACTTCATGCACGCGAACTTTCTAGAAATCAACCGATACTTCGCTTTGACGTCATACTGCAAGACGATTGGCCAATCGAACAATACCTTCTCCATATTAGGGTTTTCTTTGGCGCGAAAATGAAGAGTCCGTGTTTTGCTCTTTTCATCCGTTGACTGATAAAACAAATAACGAACATTTACCGAAACCATTTTTCAAGGTCATACGATATCGCTCTAGCTTTTGTTATAGTGAACATAGCTTCAGGATTGCCTCCCAAGCCAGTGGAACAAGCGAAAATATCACAACAGACTACTTGTTCCGAGTATAGTTTACTTGAGCACTGACTTACCTGTTCAAATTTATCTAGTGGACTCTCGAGTTTCACATCTAACTTGGGGTTGTAGGAAGCCAGAGATCTTGTTTTGTAATAATTTATGAGCTCTACCACAGAGGAAAAAGTCAACGGCTCTGAAAAACCATAGTGGCCTTCTTTGTATAAGATTCGAATAAGCTTGTTCACTCCTCCTTTCCTGAAATGTAAAACGACCTTATTGAATTATAAAACGCAAGCGAGCGCTTAAGTACAGTGGAACCGAAACCCCATCTTACAATCACGCCACTTACAGACCGCCGAGGGTATTCCGCTATATCATTAGCGATAAAGGAACGGGCCACTCAAAAAGCAAAGTAAGCCACTCTGAACCGCAAATGAGTTTTAAAGTTTTAAGGGAACAACAACAACAGCCGATTAATTTTATTTTGCATTCTTTTTGAAACCGGAATAAGAGGGTGATTTGCCACGGTAAGGAAGAATTTACTGCTTCGATGAAACCTGCTAGGTATGGCAAACCCCTAATTAACACTATGAAACCAGGTATGGAAACAAGTATACAATGTGGCGTATTTTCGTCTGAAATGGAGTGAAGTTTTTGAGAGCCGGGCGTCACACAATCACATCGAAAAATGTACAAGAGTGCCTCTCCGCGGATGTTCTTCCAAGAGACTTAAAGATGGGCAAAACGGTACAAATAAAAAACAGCAAATCTACCTTAGTGTCAAAGTATATTCGCCAGGATACCGTCTGGAGTCTCGAACAATAAAAGTGCCATCGGGCTGGTCTTTTAATCTCTCACTGACTGTTTCTCTATAAAACGAAAAAAAAAACTTTTTAGTATTAAAGAATGCAAAGTTATTGTTTTGTTTTTCTTTATCACATTACTGTTTTATTGTTCACGCTCTCGTTGCCATCGTTGTGGTAAGACGGTTAATAATAATCGACTCTCACTTGTTAATGTCTCCCCAGTACCAGGGACAATCTTGTAATCTCTCCAAAGGCTCAGTTGCTGACGATCGAGGTCTTCTTGGAGGTACTGAAAAATACAAAGCGATCGCAGAAACTTAAGCACGAACAGAATGCCACAGCTCAACCCAAAATAGGTTTATATGGTTTTCAATTCTTTTTTTTTTCTGGAGTGATATTTTAAACACGAGAAGGAGTGTTTTATCTCATATTTTAACACACAGAGGTGAAATATCAAACACGGGAAGGAGTGTTTTATCTGATTTCCAAACACCGAGAAGTAAAATATCAAACACGAGAGGGAGTGTTTCGTCTGATATACAAACACTGGGAAGTGATAAGAAAAAAACGAAAAGGCGTGAGTCATCCAATACCCAATCACTGGCTAGTAACATTTGGAACACGGGAAGGAGTGTTTTATCTGATGTTACATGTTTCGTCCGTTTGCACACCCTGTTGCATGTTGTTGCGTGTTGTTGAGAGTTACTGCGCAAAGTTTGAAACTGTTCAAACTTTAAGTTACGTGCAAACGGACGCAACAACTCCCAACAATGTTGGGAGTTCTTGGCCAGAATGTTGTGCCCGTTTGCACGGGGCTTTAGCATGAGATCAGTGGTTCATTCATTCTTCTTTTTTCTGGAGCACGAACGTCGGCAAATGGACGTAAAAAAAGAGAGGAACGACCGATTGAACGCAAGCTAGAACATCTTAAATCTTAGATCTCCGTAAATGGATCCAAACATTTTACCTGGCGGTTTTGTTTCTGTCCACTCTCCAGTTTTCGTCAGGTGGTCTACTATTTCGACCGTTACTTCATGGTTTTTAATTAATGCCCTGTAAGACAAAAAGATGAATTGTACCCTCAGATATTTACATGCTTCAGTTAACAAACTCGTTGGAAAAAGGAATAACTTTGGGCTCATCCTCAATGGGGGATTTGCAAGTTGCCTGAATGGAAGCTGTCCCTCCAAAATTTTGCACAGGCATTGTTTTTAAGTTCTTTTATTGTGATGGTAAGTCGCAAAAATGCCAAGGAGCAAAATAAATCGTTTACACAACAAAACACTACAGAATTAACTTACATTATATTCTTTCGCTCTGGTCGTAACAAAAGAGGAGCAAATATCCGAGCTAGTTTCATCGACGACATATCATTCCACTCAACATTCTGGCTGACCCTGAAAAAAAAAACACGGCTGTTACCTTGTAATCAACTCCTCAAATAATAAATTATAATTCCTTGCTACATTTAAATTTCAACTTAAGATATATGTTACTCGTTAGTCCTTTCAAAAACGTGAGAAACATGCTTCTGCATTTAAGGGAGCCAAACTTAATACAGATCTTTCAATCAAAAAATCCAACTTTACGCTACAAAAGGATTGCAGGCTGATCTTAACATTGGATTACCTCAAACTGAAAATGGATTGTCAAAAAGAAATGCTCCATACATTTTGAGCACAACACCTCAAGAAATAGCAACTAGCTTTTTCGTTCCTAACAACTCAAAAACAAAAACGACTTGAGAGATGTTTGTTGAATTCTACCTCGAGTCCCAGCCCCCACAACCCCCACCCCCATTTCTGAATTTTCTAGATCCTCCCCTACAGGTTAAAGTAAAGTGCAACAGAGGCATTCATAGAGAGTGTAGATACTGTAACTTTTCTGACCTGTATAAATGTTCTAAGATATATTTGAGGAGGGACTTGTTTTCTTCTGGAAGACTTTCCACCAGTTTTTGCAGTCTTTCTCCAACGGATTCTCTGCTTCCATCTTTAAAAGAAGTAAACCATTGCAATAATTTGTTATGGAAGATTGTAACATGCATCCATGAGCCATCTTCTAACAATATCGTATTTACTTAATTAAATGCCACGGAATGAAGCAAGATTACAACAAAAAAAGGCCCTAGAATAAATGCCGCACCCAATCAGAAGACTAAAGCGTTTTTTTGAGGATAATTTGTAAAAAAAAGTGGAGGCGTGAGTGGCACAGCAGTTAACACCTTGAACTCCAGGGTTCAAGCCTCTCCTATCACATTGTTTCCTTACACAAGAAACTTTACTCCACTTTGTCTCCCTTCACCCAGGTGTATAAATGGGAACTGGCGACATACTACTGCGGGGTAACCTGCAATGGACTACTGTAGTATTCTGTCTAGGGGGGAGTAGCAGTACTCCTAAGCATGTTTCATGCTAAGGAAACTGGTATAACCTTTGGCCTTTGGGCTTTTGGATTGTGTGCATCTTTGCCTGCGCGCAGACGTCTCCTATTTCCTTTGTTCCGCGTGCAACAAAGGAAATAGGAGACGTCTGCATGCAGGCAATGTGCATCTTTACTCTTTAACCTTATGATAAAAAGAAAAAACAACAACAACAATTCCTTAAACTATCGCAAGCCAGACAACTCCAATTCTATCTCAGCAAAAGAAAAGCAAGAGATTAAAACATTAAACATGCCTCTGTTTTGTATAAATATAATCAAATGATTTACCATATTATTATTGTGGTCAGTAAAGTAGAAGATATGATTTTGGTATAAATGCCACCCTCAAATAAAGAGTCCAAAATTAATTTTACCTTTAAAAGTTTTAACAAAAGAGAGATATTTTTCTTCAGTAAACACACACGTGGGAAGCTCATTCAGATACATCTTAAGAACAGATGAAACACAATGAGGATTCTTCCATTCTTCATCTTCCATGTTCACATTCTTTGCACCTAATAAAGAAAAAACAAGAAGAACTATTATGTAAAAAGAATTTTCAAGCCTGCACATATTTTTCCCTTAAGAAAGGTCACTGTTGGACAAATCAGAAAAGTTGTTAATTGTTACAATAAGTCATGAAAACTTCTGTTATAAATTACTATTCAAGCCTTACATCAACTCCCGCCAGAGTATGGGAATAGTAACTGAATAAGAACTTTGTTGAACATGTGCTGCTTGTTGCTCGGATACAGTTTCGAGCCCTGGCCTAATAGCCAAGCTCTGTGTAATGCTAGCCCAGATCACGTAATGCTCAGTCCCCAGGATTTTCTCAACAGACACTACAGTAAGAAATGCTTAAGGAGTCTTGTTAAAGTAATAAGAAAAAAGGTCTGTCAAAAAAATACAAAAACTATTGGGAGATTAATGATTATTACTTTGATTCAAGGCAGTTCTGAGTGCATTCTTTTCACTTCCTGTAGGTATAATGCTGTGGATTCCCAATGTTTGTAACCCTCCTTTATCAAGCGCCTGGATACATTTCATAACCACAATTGGTGCTGGCCTTTCTGCTGGACGAAACTGAAATCCAAGTTCTGCTCCAAAAACAGGGACTAAAAAGAAAAAGAAAGAAGCAAAAAATACATATATATGTATAAATAAACAAAATAATCGCTTGAAACTCTATTACAATTTTTCTCTCATCATCAACATCATCATTGCCATCATTGTAGTCCTAAACAGGGATGACTACATGTAATTCACCCACAAAATCAAATTCTTGTAAATTTGTATCAGATTTTCTCATATCAGAACCCATTAAATTTGTCTGGAGGATGAGAACATTGAAAACATTTGGCCTTTTCTGGAATTTATAGCAAAGCTGCAAATAATTTTGCTTTCTCCAAAGGACTTGAATATGTTAAGCCAAATCAGTATTTTGGAAAGACAAGACAAAAATTTTGTTGGACTCAATCAAGAATACATTGTACATCTGTGAATGGTAGACATGGAATTTCCAGTTAGACTGATTTCTACCATTTATTCGATGCACTGTCAATTCAATTGGTGCAGCATGTCACTGCACTCCAGGTAAAATTTTGTTCATCAGCGACGATCTTTGGTTACTACAGTCAACTCTTGTTAAGACGGACACCTTGGGGACCTGCAGTATGTGTCCGTCTTAGAGAGATGTCCGTCTTATAGAGAGTCAAATAAAGGGAGTAAAGAAAGGCAGGGACCAACTCTGAGTGTCCATTTTACAGAGGTGTCCGTCTTATAGAGGTGTCCGTCAAAAGAGAGTAGACTGTATTAAATTTTGTGCAGGTATCATATCACAGTTAAGATTGTATCAGACATGGCCCAATTTTAGTCACACACTGTCCAGTGACAGACTGATGTTTGCAGCTCTGTGCAGCCAAAGATCATTCACGGACTCCCGCAAACCTTACTTCTTGTAACACTACATCTGACTTCTATTACCAAAGTTTTACAAGATGTTAAGACCAGGGCAGATAGTTGGTAAGTTCGCGATGCTCACCCTCAGCATCACTCTCTCTTCTTTTTCTCAAACGTCTCCTTGGACACACGACAATGCTGTCAAACATACACTTCTTGTGGCATTGGAACCCACATTCCGAACACTGCATCCCCTGTCGGAACAGTCCCCACAGACACTTGCCGCACTTGTCACACCACTGCAGTGTACGAAATGATTGTTCTTTAAATAAATGACTACCTTTTGTACCTAGTAGTGAAAGAGGAATAAAGTATCAGTGGTCAATCCACTCTGAGCGTAACTTATATACCACAGGCCTACCAGCCCAAAGGTGGACAAGTGGTTTGGTGAAATAAAGTGAAATGCTGTGAATTACTGAACACCAGAAAATAATATTTCTGGAATGTTATTGTCTTGCAAGGAAAAAGCAAACCTGGGAGTAAGAAACTAAACTGCAAGCTGCACGCAAGAACATAAATATTTAGTGTGTGGTTTTGTAGTTCACACAATTATTAATAAACATTCCTGAAATGTTTCAAGTGTTCATGGTTTTGCCGGTTTGACTGTAATGGTTGGTATATTTCAGGATTTCAAGTTCACTAATGTTGAACAAGGTTATAGTTACTCTTTCCCCTACAGCTGGTGGATATGTGATCATTTATGCCAAATGAAGTTCTACTCATTTACATGACAAAGGCAGTATAAACTCCATCCTAAGTATTTTTAGCTTCAACCCTGAAGTTATTAATTCCTTCAACAAACGAACTGATCTTGTAGACTGCCAAAAGATTCCCAATCCAAACCGGGTTGTTGAACTTTATTTTGTGGGATAATGGGATGGAATGGATGGAATTGAATGGAAGGGATGGGATGGAATAACAAACTTTCAGGTATTCCTATGCAGAAGTGATAACAACTCCTGATTAAGGCAGCAAATAAAAGTTCCTTTACTTGATTATACATGATTTCATTTGATTTTGAATGAAAGCAAAATGCAAACTAACCAGGCTTTGCCGACTGAAGACTGCCAAACATTCCTGGTTTTCTCTGTTGGTAGTAAGAAAATAATATAGGGTAAAACTTTATTTATCCAACCCAGCCATGAGATCCATTCTTACTTTGTTAGAACTTTAGCAGATGACGGCCGATGCAGTTCTTTCCAAAAAGAAAACAGTTGTACCAATAACAACAGAAGTATATCTACCTGCATAAAGCTCTAGCTAGCTAATTTTTTGTAAGTGTAAACACAGCTTTCATTCTCCCTGGAGACTCTGCAATAAAATAGCCTTAAACTCTATTGTGTAACACTTGCACACCGTGTATAGCCCAGGGCTATCCTATTGGAGACTTTGCATGATTTCTTATTTAAGGTCAGTTTCTCTCCCTACGTCTTTTCGGTGCTTAGTACACTTCTTTACGCATCCTACCACCTGCCCGCGGCGATGAACTATCTCTCCTCCAGGAGCTACCCACTACTACTGCCTCGGGCTGAGTATCCCAAATTTCATTAGCATTACAGGTATTGTTTGTGGATGGTGCCAGTGAGAACATACCACAGTTGAAAGCTCTACTCACAGTTTCTGACAGTCCAGTGAAGAGCTCTTGAATAGCAAGCAAAAGGGACTGTTTGTGAGTGCTATCTGAAATGTTCATCTGAGCAAGTTTCACGTCTGTCATTTCCCGCAGCTTAGCCCCAGTAATTTCACATTCTCTAAACACCTCTGCATACAAGTAATTATTAGTCGCAGCTAGCCACAGTAATACATCATCCAATTGCCACTCTTCAGGGTCCTGTAGGGGGAAACGTGATTTGTTATCAAGTGTATCCTCTGCACTAGGGTCAGAAAAGCCATCTGAGTGGTAGAGACTCTACAATGGCAAATCTAGGGGAGGGGTGTGGGGGTTCCACACACCATCCATGGCACCCCCTCCTCTTATGCTTAGACAAAAACCAAGGACCACAAGGCCAAGTTGATGAGATAATTTGTTTCAGCAAGAGGGTGGGCCCCCTGTTTATGTCACGCTCCTGGTCTGACACTGCTCTACTTAAATGTTCAGTGATAACGCCAAAGCTCCCATCAAGGAGAGGTTTGCTTTACGTTACTAATAAAACCTAATAAAATACTATGGGTAACCATTGAGACAGGGAAAGGGATGTAATATAGAAACTAAAAAAGGAGGGTAGTAGAGAGCAGTGAAAAAAAAGGCCTCAAAATACTCAAGATGGCAGGAGATTCGCGAAGAACCTTCCGTTTTAATTTCTATGGCCTGCGACAACTTCTAGCCTCAAAGACTGAGGCCAATACCTAGCCAGCTAGTTCAATACAGGAAGTGGTGTATCGAGGATGTATTATATTTTGTGTGTGTGTAAGAACAGCTAAGTAAGCAATTCTGAGCAGGAAAGTTAGGGCCAACTTTCCCTCTCGGACAACAAATCAGAAGATAAGATTTTTTTCATCCTGCCGCTTAGTGGCACCAGCCAAAAAACAAAACATCCTTTCCTCCAATGACAGCTAACTTACAGTGGAAAAATGAATATAGGCATCATCATCCTCCTCATCTTCCTGACTTAGGTTCTTAAGAACTTTACAAGGAAACCTTGACAGTTCTACTGGACATTTGCAATGCCATGACAAATCACATCCTGTATGAAAATACAAGTTATTACCAAACGTTAAATTCTTGAAATCCTAGCCTCAGAAAACAGCCAACATTACCCCATGAATTGAGATCTGAGGAATAAGCACAGAAATTCTAAACTGATGACATGTTACTACCCAGATCTGGGTAATACTTCTGTCTGGTTGAGGCAAATTTTCCTCATGGCACAATCAATCAAAAGCACTACCCAGATCTGGGTGGTGACATGCCATCAGTATGGAATTTCTACACTCATTTCTCAGAGGACATTTTGCGGAGAAACGAGTTGTTGTGACATCGTGAAGTGTTGGCTGTATTCCCAGACTATTTACACCCTGGTTTCAGCTGTTCCTGAATATATTTATTCCTGATAAATGAATGTGTTACATGAAAGTGGAAATATACATTTGTAAGAATCTCAAAATTGTGTTTTTCAACAGGTGGTCAGCCAGCCTGTTATAGAAACAAAAACTTACTTAAACATCTGGAAACCTTGTCTTCAGCTCCCCAAATAAAATCCTCACCTGAAAATAAGACAACAGTTTCTCAACAATGAAACTCAGACATAAAGGTATGTTAAAGTGGCGTTCACCATTAATCTTCACCCTAGGTGAATGTAAAATATAACTAAAGGGCTCCATGACAAAATATCCCCTCCAAAGGTAGATAAAGGGGCCAAAACTGGGACTTTAAATTGAATAAACCTAACTCTAACCCTAACCCTTATCACTGCTTTCCCAACAGGCACTTTCTGCAAGTACATATCAATATATTTAGCACAAAAGCACCGATGAAAATAGCAATATTGACATCCGTACTATATAAGTTTATTATTACTGTTATAATCATAACTATAACAAAATTGTCAAATCTGATTGGCTCTCAACTGCCCTGATTTCAGCCTTAATTGGACAGTTTAATAGGGCAGTACGCGTCATGCCTAAGTAATTGGACAGTACGCGCCATCACGCGCGCGCTTAAATGGCTTTTTTTTTTCACTGCTAGCAAAACAAAATTTCGAATTTCTTGCGTTTTGGTTTAAAAAATAGCCTATTGTATCACAAGTTTTGTTAAAGTTATGATTAATTGGTAACAGAACTTCGTGTCGTCCAATTCAGTCTGTAATCATACTCGTGATTAAACAAATCGGACTCCCGCTACGCGGTCGTCCGATTTTGTTAATCACTCGTATGATTACAGACCGAATTGGACTCCACTCAGTCCTGTTACCATTACTTATTATTATTATTATTATTACTGTTATTATTATTACAAAAAAGCTAACTGGAGCCACTATTTTTATGTCCCCTATTTGAGAAGGGACTGCTTTTTACGTGGCCGTCTGAGCCACATAAAGGTGCTAGCAGCAGTACCTTCAGTTATTCTAAGACTCTAAGAATTGGTTTAGTCCTAGGAATGCAGCCTGAAGCCTCCCAATCTGATGCAGTCAAGCACTCTACCAACTGAGCGAATCCTGCTGCGGTCAGTGCAAGGTGCAGATTGATTGTTCAAGTTTCAAATGTTTGTCATTTTTTAAGACTTTAAAACCTTTTATGAACACTTACACTGATAACACCAAGCTGGTGTTACTGCGGGAGTTTCAGCCAAAGAATGCTCATCTACAAAAAAGAGCACAGATACAGTAAACATTTTAAAAAATGCTTGAATACAACATTTTAAGCTCATTATTATGGTTCTGATGATACAGTGGAACCCTGCCTTACGACCACCTCGGTAATATGGTTACGTCATTATTACGGCCACTTTTTTTTGCCGCCCAGCCAAACCCTCATTAATTTGGTCACCTGTTAATACGGCCAATTTTTTGGGCCCATTGTTGACTGAATGAACGGGGTTCCACTGTAATCCACTAAATGTAGTAAATCAATTCTAGAGCCTCTAGCCGTTCCTAAGCTATATATGTGTCTCATACTTTATCATGGTCCTTTCACTTGACAAAAGCGGTTATACATGTTTACAAAATAGGCAGCTTGAAAGCTGAAGGGCAACTGCCAAAGCTAGAAAAACCCAAGCTAAAGGCTGACAATGCCACCAGGGTCTAAGACCTCTACTCTCTTTGAACAGTAGCATGCCAGTATGGTTCTTCTGCATCCCACAATAGTTACATCAGCAAAAGTGTTGCAAAGTGGAGCCTACTGTTTATTGTCCTTTTCTAAGAAGACACTAAAAGGTGCAACCATTTGTAGATGCTAGAAGAAAGGCAACACATTTTCCTCAGTTACTTTACCACCCTGAGTGCTGCTCTGCTGAATCGACCTGGGTCTACCACTGTGAAACTCTTACACCCAATCTTTACAAATGCTTTATCTCATCTGCGCATGGATATCTCATGGAATACTCTCCAATGTCACCATTACCTCCTTATATAAACAAGCGTCCATTATTATCATGGATATCTATGCCCTATCTTTGATGATCATTTCTTTTATTTTCACAACCTTTCTGTTAAATTAAGCGGCGACAATGTAAGGAGAAATTAGGTGCTCGTTACTGGACATAAATGTAATGGCACCCATGTGTCTTAGTTTAGTTTTGTTGTATTTTTAGCTCTTTTCTTTATTGTAACCACATTTTACGTCACAATGATTTTCCACTACCCGTCACGTGACCTTAGCTTAAATATCGCTACACGTGCGTAGTTTTCTTAAGGCTCACAGAAATTCGATGGGTAACCATGTCAAGAAACATCTTTATTGCTGTTGAACTCAGAACCTACTAGAGCGTTCGCCCCAACACGTCCTACAACGGGATCGCTGTAAAAGTTGGCACACTAAACCCCAGCCTTGTGGAACCTGTGAGTCGCTTAGTTTCTATTAGTTTCACAGATCTCTCCGACACTGGAGCTGATGCCGCTACATAAAGCTTAACAAAGGCTGTGATCTATGACAAATTATAGGGAGCCCAAATGGTTCTTAGTTGATTTATATAATTTTTACAGTGTATGAATTTAGGCTTCCCGGAACAAAGGTATAAAAAGTAAGTCACCATTGGCAAGTGAATGCTGCGAAAGAACTGCAAAAATTTATTGATACACAAAATGCCATCATTTCTGATCTGCTCTGTGCACTAAGAAGTCTTGAACTGTTATAATCATCTTTAATAATGTTCAAAATCATTGCCAAAACTTACAGCTGTACACTACATTCATTTAACACTAATTTGAAAGGCATTATTTTAATCATATACACTCAGAAACATCTTGAAGGATGAGTGTGAGCCCAGCATAGCATGTGTATTCTATGCACAGAATTTAGATTATGTAAAAGTATGCTAACAAAATTAATATATAAATCCATGCATAATATTAAAAAACCCTGTTTAATTGCTATGTTTTAATAACCCTTAAAAACACCAAAGATTGTAAATAACAGAACAAAGGCAATTCAAGAAAACAAAGACCTTCTCTAAGTACGATGTCAGTGACTTCCTGTGTAAAGATGCTTCAAGGAAGCTATCATTCTACTTTACCTTGTTTTAAAATGAACATGCTGCAGTTTTGAATATTTTCTCGAAATCAGAGCGATGAAAGACTTGTTTTTTTCCTGTTTATTGCAAAGGAGCAACTATTGTTTTAGATTCTTTCAAAAAAAATGAAGTACAATGTTAAGCCTCGTTCACAAAACAGCTCGTATAAACTCAGCAGGTTAGAAGTCACAACTTAACTTGTTGTGTACATACCTGGAGCTGTTACCTTGCTGATTCTGGGAGGTCGAGGTGGAGGAACAGGCGGCGTATCGATCTTTTCTTGAGGAAGGTCTTCTATATCACCAATATATTCTACATAGGTTCCTGGAAACTCCCCTACCTCGCCAGTCCTTGTGTTTTCTCCGGTTAACCAGTCTGAATAATCCAAAACAGGCCTTGCTACAATCATTATATCCCCTTCGTGAATTGCAATGTCTCTTCGATCCCGGGGTTCAAAACTGTGAAGAACCTTGAACCGAGCCCAGCCTGAACTCATCCTTACCACAGGAGACGAACGTCTCGATCATATACTACGATTTTAACCTATTCACCCCATTTTTGTGAGCAAGGAAGTCTCGATTCATACTTCGAACGCTCTCTTCCATAGCAGTCGACTGGGAGAATGTACTACTCCGTGACGTCACGCATACTGACAATTTGAACCCGCAGAAAAATGAGCCAGTGGTTGATCACAAATTGCCAGAAGCGACGGTTATGGAACGCCTGGAATATTGCTTCTTTGCTGCACACGATTTCCAAAACAAAATCCGATTTTCTTTCTTTTAACTTGCAATTGTAGGTGATGTCGTTTAATTTAGTTTCTGATGAAAAGGCCTCTCAAGCTGCTGAAGAATATGCCGAACAACTCCATGAAATTTACAAACATGAGTGTTATGGAACTCAGAAAAAAGAATGTAAGATAATTTTTGTACATTTTATAAAACCTTCCCCCCACTCCTGAAAGTGGCTCAATACAAAAACAAGAGATCTGTCTGTTTGTATTGCTCTATTCATGTTTTCCTTTTTTTGCTTCTTTTTAGCTTGCCACACGCTAGCAGAGTTTTACATGTCAGTCGAACGGAACATAACAAAAGCAAAGGAACTTTACCACTACACCTGTTACGAGCTTGACCTCCCTGAAAGTTGCTTTGCATTAGGAAACCTTTATCTTACTCAAAAAAGTAGGGTTACCAGTATTAACTATTATACAGTATAATTTGTCAAACCTGAGTGAGAATAGGACTATATGAAAATATATATTAATTTTTTTGTCAGTATAATATTTGATGTGACATTTTAGGCGACTTACGTTTCACTTAAACTGGGTCAAGTTAAGAAATAGGGTTGGAGGGGTAAAAGTACTATTTGCTGTTGGTTTCATCAAGCTTGTAGATTATTTGAAACCGTGAGGTTTGGTTCAGCCAAGAGTCAAAATTATATGACCTGGCGCTAAGCAAACTGATACTCTACCAATGTACTGATGATGGCCGGGACCAGGTTGCATAAGGCACATTATGGTTACAGGAACTCATAAAATTGTTTCAAAAGAATAGGTAATGTTATTGTTTAAGAACAAAACTTATGAGCCCTCTTATCTGAACAACGCTTTATACAAACTTGTTCTTGCTACAGGGAAGAAATGGACAAATGTTCAATTTGATTAGTTCAAGCATGGTGCCTTTCCTCGTTGATACCATGTCAAATTCAATACTGTAAATGATCTAATAGAGACCCATTCTAAATAAATGCCGAGTAAACACCCCCTCTAATATGTTAAGTTTGTATTGGACACCCCTCTCAAATAAATGCCTCCTGTCTAATAGACCCCCCCCCCCCCCCATGACAATTACTCCAAGATGGTAGGATTTATCAAAAAGGAGCAAAGTCGTTCAATATATTTTCTTTCTTGATTAACAATGGTTTACCTATTGAATCTTCTTCCTTGTCAAGTTCAAAGTAAGAATAGACTCTAAATGACAACTCAAAGACCCTGAGTGAGGATCGTGACACTGATGTCGAGATTTAAAAAAGTGACGTGGATCTCTAGACGGCCTAGATGGCCTAGATTGATGGAGTGGATATTCCGCTATATTAAATACTCTTTTGATATTTTTGCTTAAAGCATGTTAGTTTTTTTGAGCTTATTATAGTTATGAGAATAAATGCCTCCTATCTATTAAAAAGCCCCCTCCTGGACCCTGAAATTCAAATAAATGCCCCATGAATCCATTAGATCATTTACAGTATCTCCATCACCTTCCTTCCAGAACACAAAGATCCTGAGAAGGCAGCCAGTTTGTTTCACAGAGCATGCGACAAGGGCTCTCCAGGAGCATGTAATAATGCGGGATTAACATATCAAAATGGAATCAAAGGATCAACAATACAAAAGGACATCTATAAAGCTATAGAGATGTTTTCAAAGTCTTGCGAACTAGGACATCCAAATGGCTGCTTTAACTTGAGTGTGATTTACCTAACTGGGAAAGATGGAATTCCAAAAGATTTACCCAAAGCTTTTGAGCTTTCAAAAAAAAGCTGTAACATGATGCATCCATGGGCTTGTGCTAACATTAGTAGAATGTATGCTATTGGTGATGGTGTTGAGAAAAACCCACAAGAAGCAGAGAAGTACAAAAGACTTGCAAAAAAATACTCTGGACAAGAAATCAAGATATGAAAAATCGAACTAAAATATTCCTTACTGTATGCCTACTTCTCCATCTATGTGTCAATTTTATACTTGGTGTAATTTTTTATTTTTCTTTGTATTATACTCATTGATATAAATATTTTGTACAAAAATAAACTACAAAAATAAAAATTGAGCAAAAAATAAATTTGAATCTGATTCTGCAGCAAAATGGGTTTACTAAAGCAACCTGAAATCAGGCAATTTTTTTGCACCTCTCATACAATCACTCATTCTCATGTGGTTGTACTAAATTCTTATTTTTGTTAGCAAAATCAAAATTGAGCCTGTGTAGCTAAGAGTGACTACACTGATTTTCTAAAAATAATTATATATTTTTAAGTCATTTTTATTGGCTTACCAAGTACATTGACAATAATATTATTATAAGCATGATTTAAATATTTACACAGTCTTTATAAATCATTTCTCATAAAAGTTTGAAAACCCACAGTCGACTCTCTCTTAACAGACTCCTTTATCAGGGTATTCATTAGGCATCGGAGATCGAAGAATTCTCCGTTTACTATGATGAATTCTCCAGCTAACATTCCTGGTTATCTTTCTCCTGCTATTAGAAGTTTTATTGAAAATCCTGCTCTATAAGATGGACACCTCGGAAAAAAGGACGCCTTGAATTGGGCCTTTCTTTTGTCCCCTTATGTGACTCTCTGTAAGATGAGAATCTTTTTGCCTAGGCCCTGTATGGCCTCTTTCCAGGCCTTCTCGGTCAATGCACTTTGGTGACATATCCGAGACAAATGGCTGGACCTAATGATGCAAAACGCATCGGCCACGCAAAATAATGAGGCCTATAGGGACTAGGCACGGCATCTCTTTAAGAAGGACAATTATGTTGGACTGAACAGTGACTTTTTAACGTCACTGAGAAAAGCTCTCATTAGTGACTGCTCCTGCAAGTGACCACAACCTCTTTTGTGATTACCCAACTGGACTTTTCCTCTGTTTATAAGCTCTCGTGAGCAACCACTTAGAGTCTTATTCATATTTATCAACACTTTAATGAAACTGCACACTAAGCTAATGGTTCATTGATAAAGATCTTGTTCAGAGCAGTATTACTGTAAAAGTTCAAAGTCATTAGGGCTCATTCTCATATCAAAGTGACCAGCTCTAGTTACAACCACCTTTTCGCATTTCTGAGGGAGTCGCTTATGAGAACTTTGACTGAACATCATCCAGTACAAGAGTGAACATACAAATCTCAACATGAAACGTTTGTGTGGCATGCAGATAAAGGTCTTTTACTATGAGGATAAATCTCAGAAAGCTTCTAAAAACTTCAATGTCTTTCCATCAATAATTTCATTTTCTTTATATTCCTTCACTTTATAAAATTACTTGCAAGGAAAATAAAAATGGACAAAGCAAGTCTTTGCTTTTCTATAACAAAATAACTAACTATTATAATAATATTTATGAATTATATTTAACATGTATAAATTTTAAATACCAATAAGTGCTGGTGTTGACTAAATAATTTTTGCCTCAATTATAAATATTGAGCAGTCACTATCACGAAGACAGCAGAATCAATTTAGCACTTTCTTGGGAAAGAATCTTAAACATGTTTACTGTAAAAAATTATTTTAAAATCCACTTTGAAGAAACCTCTTTAATGTTAGTGGTAATGGCAGTTCAGGTATATAGTCCCAATGACAAGCTAACTGTTTCCTAAGACGAACCTTACACATTTGTGTAAGTGGCTGTGGCATTTCTGAAACAAAAAAAATTAAGGTTATCAACACGAGTTAGAGTCAGAGTAAAGATGTGTATAAAACACTGTCAGCAATTTTTGCCAGAAAACCCAGGTTTCTTGAGACGCTGACAATTTGGTAAAATCAGGGTCTCAATGAGACACTGGCACACAATATTGAATTATCAGCAGATACAGATACTTAGTAAGGATTCAAGAAATAGGACGCTAGCTATCTCAAATTAGCAAGTAACATTTTGCTTCCAATTAACCAAATCAAAGTGATGAGGCTAATTTCTTTCGTTTCAATGGACATAACCTAGCCTTACTTCTCACCTAAAGCAGCTTGTAGTAATTCCAAACAGTATCCCTGGCCTGTTTGGCGAGCTATGTCCAACGGCATGTCATCTTCTCGTCCAAGAAGTGTTGTTGATGCCCCATACTGGAGAAGAACAGATGTTAACTGAACCGCAATGTCATAGGCATGATCAGCTCTCAGCGTCAAATGAAGAGGCGTGTCTCTCACTAAATCTCTGGCATTGACCTTGCTGTTGAGATCCAACAGCATAACTGCACTCTTTACTTTACC
>OZ037788.1:1266306-1276306 GCA_964035525.1 Porites cylindrica | reverse complement strand
TCAATGTCATCATCAACATCATCGTCACAATCGCTGTCATCGAGATTTTCGCTACCTTCAATTATCTTCTTAGCAATGTCTATGGTTATGAGGTCTATTTTTTCTTGCAGAACATGTTACACATAAAGAGGGTCGAAACTTCAATCGAAACTTTACAAAAAAACCTAAAGGAACACTTAGAAAGAACAATCCATTCATCAGGTAGAGTTTTAACAGGACATAAAACTGCACATGACTTTGATGAGCAAAAGCTAACCGAATTGCAGGGTTTTAGAAATGAATTACACACTTTAATAACTAGTCTAAGTCAGCTCCAAGAAACCTGCAAAGCAGCATTTAAGCACCCCTTTTCTGCAATGAAAAGAAAATCAAGAAAAAGGAAACAAAATACCCAAAAGAGTGTGAAGCGGAAAAAGGCGAGGCATGTGGCCAGGACGACTGAGGTTCTCAAGAAGATTGCGCCTGATTGGTCGGAGGGTAAGATTTGTGAGAAGGAGGATTTGTGCGGAGACATCGTAAAAGAACTTGGAAAAAGAGAGCAGAAATGGGCGGTAGCTTTGATGTTTGATCAGTGCGAACTTTTGAATGACAGCGCGAAATCAGAGCTTAGAACAATGTTAGGGTTTTCTGAAAGTGAGAGTAGCTCTAATGCAAGTGACGGCGATGAAAGTAGCGACCAAGACAACCTAAGTAGCATCAAAGACAGTGAAAGAAATAGCGATGACGGGGCCGATGATAGTGATGTAACTGAACAATGTCAGGAGGAGGATTCGGGAAGTGTCTTTACTGCAGTGGAAGCATACGACAGCAGCAGTGCAGAAGACATTGGCCCCTACTGGAACACAATGGAATGCACTCCTTACTATGAGCCCATTGAGTAGTCGTTTATACATCTTCACTGGACATTGGCAATATGTTTGATACCGTTACTGTTTAAGACTGATTGAGTTTTATAGCATACCAGAATTTGTTGATTTTTTAAAATAACAATAAATCAAGTGATGTTTATAAAATTGTTCTGGGTGTGAGCTTTTTCACTGTGCAATTAAGCTTTGAGTATACGATTCTATGAAGATTCTCTTGCCATGCTAAAGTCAATAGCACAAAACCCATTTGTGCACATCGCCCAAAGTTTTAATAAAAGGCGCCCAGAAATTGTAACCCTCCCCTATAAAACGTGGGCCCATAAAATTATGGCCCACCCCAAATGGGCGCCCAAAAAAACACAGCCCTCCCCCAAAATTTACCAGCCCTCCCCCCCCAATAGTTAATGACCGCTCCCTAACATTTTACTTGGATAACAGGAGAGAGCTAGAGCGACAAAAAAAAATAACAAAAGAGACCAATTTCATTGGAAGAAATACATGAAAATTATATAGCAGCGGTGAAAGTGTGCTACATGTGCAAAGTTGTTTTTTGCTCATTAGAAATAAAAGTGTGCTGCACGTGCAAAGTTTTTTTTGCTAATTAGAAAAAAAGTGTGCTGCACGTGCAAAGTTGTTTTTTTTGCTAATTAGATCTGTTGTTGTTGTTTTTTACCGTTCTCGTTGTTTTCACCTTGCCTATAGTATTACTCGATTTTATATTTTCTTTGAGGAAACTATAAATATTAAAGAGAGCTTCGCTTTTAGCAGTGACTAAATCTATATATTAGCATTAAATTGTTTTTGAATTTAACTCCTCACTGTGCATTTTTCTCTTACTTCATCAATATTTCCTTCACGTATGGCCGTGAAAAACTCGATTATCCCACTTTCTCTGGGATTAGCCAGCGTAACTCCAAGAGGTGGCCGTCGAGGAGGTGTGAGGAATTGATCGGCTACATCGTCCTCTCCCTCCATGATTGCAAAGCGTCTGTCCGTCACAAAACCATATCCAGAGTTTACTTCAAGTTAAAAATGGGCTCAGTATTTGTCCATATTAGGTCAACTTTTGCCTGCTCATTCAGTTGTTACTGGTTAGTGTACCTGAAGAAATTGCAAAAATAGATCTGACTTCCAAACCAAAATATTGATGCAGTAGCAAGGCGTTTATTTCACTTTATGGAATATATCCGGTTACTCTGTTCCAGTCCGTCCGGGGTGGCTCCTGGTTGGTCCTGGTGGGGAGTTAACACGTGGTTAACACGTGGCATGACATGAATGTTTCTACGGATACTTTAATGAGTATGGTGGTTTGGAACCACTCAAAATCCAGAAATACAAGGATCAACTATGAAACTGGCAGAAGAAACAAACGAGAAAAAAAAGAAACAGAAACAGAGAGAGCAAAACTCGCAGGCGCTGATCCACACCGGTTTCCACCACTACGGGAATCGGTCCGATTTTTCATAATAAACATATTTTTAATAATAATAATAATAATAATAATAATAATAATAAAAGAACTTTTCAAGTTGAAATTTGGAAAATGGTCAGGACAAATGTTTTCTTTTTCCAGTTCCCGGGCATTTTATGCCCCCTCAATGGATCAGAAACCCAAAAAGGGAACTTTGGGGTGCATGTCCCCGGGCTCCCCTAGGAGCTTGCTCCCTCGGCCCCTCCTTTAGGAAATCGGTCATGGTATTTATCTTACCGCATGGGATAGAGGGCCACTGAGGAACTAGGGCAACGAGTGATCTTCTAAGAAGAGGAGATCCTTGGGACTCGGAACTAGCAGGACACTGATTGAACAAACTAATACTCTTTCTGAAAATAGGACATTCCGGGTACATTTGATGACAGCTTTCGAGTGGCTGAATAAGAACCACAACAGAAAAACACACCTAAAAAACCGCCACCTATGTAGGCTATTTGCCAGGTCAAGCCTTTTTTGCTCCTCTTTTCTTGAAAAGAAATAATTGTGGTTAAGGTAGTTGAAGATTTGGCAATTACTCTCAGTAATAAATTAACTCCTGGTCAATAACCAACAGTGATACCTGAAATAAAAATGCTCTAACTCGTCCACAAGGTCAATGCAAATTGATTTTTCATGAAAACACACTTTTATCCCAAAGAATCTCACTTATTTAAATATACATCAACAATATTTGTTAGAGAGCCACTTAAAGGTATAAATTATTAACCGTATAAATTATCAGTTAATTTGAATTTTTGATGTTCACACGATAATGGATAGAGTTCCACACAAGGAAAGGACAATATTAATCTTGGAGTGAACAAAGTAAATAATTACATTATAAATAACAATAAACATTTTTCATAAAAATCTGAAAACTACCTAATTGGTACTTAATTTTGCAAGGTTTTATTTTCATGAATTTAACAGGCAAACATGAAAAAAGGGCATTAAATCTCATGATTTAAGTAAGTTCTCAACTTCATTTCATCTTTCAAAAAGTCTGAACTTATTAAAAGTTGTTGATAAACTGGAGCAAGTAATGTGTGAAATCTTTGCAAATTAACCTTAGTTCACAACTAAAGATACAACATGGAATGTACCATTAAACAACTTGTTGATTTGTCGGTACATATGCGGAGATTTAAATTCGCGTCAATTTAATTTTGCGAATTTTTTAAAAACGCGAAAAATGTGAAATTTAAGACCTGCAAAATTAAGTACAAATAAGGTACTTTTTACGCTGATTATTTAAAACTGTATAGTAAAACAGAGAGAGCCACTTAAAAGTATAAATTATCAGTCAATTTGAATTTTTGATGTTCACATGATGATGGATAGAGTTCAACACAAGGAAAGGACAATATTAATCTAGGAGTGAACAAAG
Source organism: Porites cylindrica (assembly GCA_964035525.1). Classification (NCBI taxonomy): domain Eukaryota; kingdom Metazoa; phylum Cnidaria; class Anthozoa; order Scleractinia; family Poritidae; genus Porites; species Porites cylindrica. Next base: position 1,272,582 of record OZ037788.1, on the reverse strand, counting down.
TAAATATAACCTGACAAGATTCAAATCAAACTGTAAAAATGCCATGTGACATGTAGCCCTAGTTCTTTCCATGACACAGTACACCTATTGGGTAGCAAAAATCGACCTCATTATTCACAAATTTCTTTCATTTTTTACTGAAAATGGCTTCCAACATGTTTACTTAATAACACGAAGAGAATAAAAACAATAAAATAAATATATTGACAAATTGCCTGCAACCCTTCCTTTTTTCTTCTATGAAAAATAAATTACGAGACATATTTACATAATAGCAGCATTAATTTTGTTTTATGTAATAAAATTATTGTAACAGACCTTTTTCAAAAAAGCCATGATAATAAATTTTGCCTAAAAGGCCAATCAACAGGGCAAAGACAAAGCAAAATATCAAATTCAGCACTTTGCTTGGAGAGCACAGATCGTATTAAACTTGTCTATTTTAACAATGATCAATTAAAATCCATTTTCAAATTGTAGAAAACTCTTCAATGTTATTGGCAATGGCAGTTCAGCTATATAGTCCCAATGACAAGCTAACTGTTTTCTCAGAAGAACCCTACACACTTGAGTAAGTGGTTGTGGCATTTCTGAAAAAAAAAAAGGAAAATCAACTCAATTAGTTGGCACACAAAAAGAACAATAAGGGAAAAAGTGATTTTTTTTCCTGGAAATCCAAATTACTAAAGACAGAGCACTATTTTGGCTCAAACATAAATGCTTTTCTTCTCAAAAATAATAATATGCTTCAAATTCAAGCAACACCCGGCAGTTTTGCTTCAAGGCAGTTTAGATTCATCTTAACCTTGCATTGGGTTGTATAATTCTCACCTAAAGCAGCTTGTAGTAATTCCAAACAGGATTCTCTGCCTGTTTGTCGAGCTACGTCCAGCGGCGTGTCATCTTCTCCTCCAAGAAGTGTTGGTGATGCACCATACTGGAGAAGAACAGATGTCAACTGAACTGTAATGTCATGACGATAAGCTCTGAGTGCAAGATGAAGAGGCGTGTCTCTCACTAAATCTCTGGCATTGACCTTGCTGTTAACATCCAACAGCATAATTGCACTCCTTACTTTACCTACAGTAATATGACCAGCAGATTAATGCTATGACAGTACTACAATACCTAATCTTGAGCCTACCCCTCCCCTAAGCCAACATTTTCCCCTAAGTTTGAAGTAGGTGTTAACGCTGGCTTACGGGAGGGGTAGGTGGGTAGTTTCCCAAAAACGTATTATAGTCTTGCTTGTTTTCTTTCAAATCTTTTATTTTTTAATAAAATCATTGCTTGTAGATCAAGAATAATTTTTGGTATTGTTACTGTGACAGAGATGGAAACAAATAGGTGAAGAATTGTGAAAGCAAAAGGTTAATAAGGACCAATCAGTCAATCAATTATTATAATTATTGGAGTCTGTGTGTGCAATATCACATTTTTTATTATAATGTGTAAAATAATTGAGGATTGTGTCATAAGACTAGAGTACCGGTACCTTGCATAAAAGCTTCATATAAAGGTGATATGACTTTTTTAGATAGGACTTTTTTCAAGCCTAGACTTGAAAATACCATATTTATTCAATTAACCACCCTAGCCGCTTATTAAATTTTTGGACCTTGAGAGTGGGCGCTTATTCGAGGTGGGCGCTTATTCGAGGCTGGGCGCTTATTGAATTTTCACCATTTTCAGCAAGTGAAGTATGTTTATTTTGCAACAAAACAACAAATGCTAATAACAAAACGTGGAGAAGTAACAAAGCAAGGTTTCTGTAAAACTCCGTCCTCAGGGAAGTCTCTTATTAGAATTTATTCACTCAAGTGGGTGGGGTGGGGGTGAGCGCTTATTTGAGTTTGATTGGGAGGAGAAGGAGGTGGGCACTTTAATATTCGAGGCTGGGCACTTATTAACTTTTTCTGCCTTTAGGATGGGTGCTTATTCCAGGTGGGCACTAATTCGAAGTTGGGCACTTATTCAAATAAATACGGTAATAGAGAGTGTCACAAAAATACCTTGCCTACAAGCTTCATGTAAAGGTGTTCTCTTCTGATTACTGGCTGCATGTGGGTCTGCTCCTCGAAGAAGAAGTTCTGATGTTATATCATCATATCCTCTGTATGCAGCTTCATGTAAAGGGGTGTGTTTGCCTGCATTAACACTGTTTACATCAGCCCCCGCCCTGATTAATAACTTGACGCAATCAAGATATCCCTGACGAACAGCAATATGGAGAGGTGACCATGGTTCATAGCCAGAAACTAGTTAACAATAATAAAGAAAAACAATAAAATTTGAATCACTCTTCTGGCTGTCGAGATGAGTTAAACAACTTAGGGCGCTTTCCAAAAGTCAGAACTGGCCGGCCGGACCATGGCTGCACCGCTCATTTTGAAAATGAAGTAGGCTTTTTCCAAGAGTTTTTGATGAAAAACGATTTCCTTCATGCATACTATTAAGCATTTGTCTGATCTGGCTGGATAGCTTTCATTAAAAGTAACATTCTCATTATGAGGGGAACGTCCTGGCCGGTCAGTTCTGACAAATGGAAACCGCCCTTAGTTTGACTTAAAGCTCTCTCCTCAGCCTCTACAGAGGCTCAATGACATGTTATTGTATTTCACCTGCGCAAAGTGAGAGCAGGTGCAAAAACCAGTGCCCGCGCTCACTTGCACCATGCCCCTTTAAGCCTCTGCAGGCCTAGTGTGATGTCCTCATGGATCATTCTTTGTGTAGTTTTTATGCCACATTTATTGAAGATAAAGGTCCTCACTATAAGGAGATCAGCTCTTGACATATTGACTACAATTTATTTAGTAAGAAGGGGTGATCTTCTTAATTTTAACATTTTCAACATTAAGGAGGATGGGCGTTAATGAAAGGGGCACTATAATTTGTCTATTTACAGTAATATTGATGCAATTGTCCAATTACATTCCAGCTTATCCAAGGCCTCAAAAATACAACCTGTTAATTAAGAAAATAAAAATGTCCCACAAAATTTGTAACGCCCAGCATTGGAGAGATCATTCGTCTTCCCTCTGTTCTCCCCATCAGTTTCTTGATGTTCAGTATCGAAATGGTATTCTAAGTTACTTCACACAATCATAGCCTGAGTAAACAGCATGCCACCACTGGTTTCCCCATAAAATGACATGCGAGAAACCAGCACAGACATTCCATTCAATACTTAGTGATAATGCATCACTACCCAGATCTGAGTAGTGCTGATTGGCTAAGAATTAATTTGCTTCAACCAATCAGAAGCACTACCTAGATCAGGGTAGATGATGCATCATCAGTATGGAATTTCTGCGCTTGTTTCTCAGACGTCATTTCGTGGGGAAACCACTGGTGGTATCATGATATGTCAGCTGTTTTCTCAGGACCAGCCTCAGGCTAACACAATAATGGCTTGACTTAAAATAACATAATTATGCAAAGTAATAACTTACAGTGCTGTGGGTTATTTACTGGTGCTCCTGCATCTATTAACAGTTGAGCCAGCTCATGAAATCCTCTCTTACAGGCTTCATGAAGGGCATGCCTCTTTCCTTGAGTTGCCACAGATGCCCCTGCCTGCAGCAACAGTTTCACAATTTCAACATATCCACAAGCTACTGCCCACATGAGTGGTGACCGACCAACTTTGTCCACATCATCTAAAGTAGAGCCGGCCCTAATAAGCTCTTCCACCACATCAAGATGGCCTCCTGATGCAGCAAGATGGATTGCGCCTTTTTGGCGTCCTTCTGCACAATATAATAAAAAAATGTTCAAAAAGACTAATGATTAAAAAAAACTAGTCTAAAAACTGAATTTTTGGCCATTACTGTTTAAATCAAACATACACTTGAATAAGCATTCATGCCTATATTTTCTTTCACATTTTCCTATAAAATCAACTCATTTGAGAGATCAGTATGCTTATTATCAACACCTTCTCCAGTCATTTCCATGGTACACATATTTAAGGAGAATATGATTCCAATCAACGCCTTCCTAACTTGATCACACTACTTTTATTCTTCAAACCGTCTTATTTCAATAAAAAGCACTGTTTGTCTTAAGAAACTTAGATGCTGATCACCCATTAACCCTTTAGGTCTCAATAGTGACCAACATCAATTTTCTCCTAGCAATATCCATACAATGTCAAGAGATTAGGTTATGAGAATTAATAAAATGATCACCTAAGAGAAAATGCTATGATCTTTTATCAAATTCTCAACACATTCTTTAAGGAAATATATACAGATAAGTTTGGAGAATTTGGATGTGGATATTGGGGCTAAAAGGGTTAAAGGTTTGGAAGTGCAGTTAGCATCCCATCCAGAAAGTAGAAATGTTCCTAGTACCTTCATTCTATGGAAACAGCTGGGATATTAGCTAGCTGCACAAATGGACCCCTTGGCTGCTAGCTGGAACACAGGCTTTATTTTACCTTTACCACCATTGAAGATTAAGGATTAATAACAGTGTAACAAATAAATTTATCCATAATGCTCGTTATTCAAGGCAGTAAGGAATGTTCTACCCCTTGGTTTGATCATAAAATTATATACCTTTCCGATTAACATCAGCTCCAATCTCCAAAAGAAACTTTACCAATTCCAAGGAACCATCCCTTGCGGCAAGGTGCAAACCAGTTTCTCCTTGATGTACAGCAACATTTGGATCCACCTTCTCAACGTCATAAATCCTTGTTGCCTAAGTAAATGTTCAAACATATTCAAAATTTTAATTAAGTGCTACAAAACGTCAGAAAGAAATCAGTCTGAGTAGATCAGATTATAACCCAAAGTAGCATAACTCAGAGCAAGGGATCTAGAAAGGGGGTAATGTTGCCTAAGATGGAAGTTCCTTCAAACCCTGATCTTTCATACACACCAATGGCTGTGTCCCTTTGAGTGTTAAATCAGGGATGTAGACATTATATTTTGTAACTTATCTCCTGTTTAGGCTTATTCAACATTTATCTACTGACTTAAATTATGTGTAATCAGCGTGCAAAGAAAGTTGTGTCCAATAGCGGATAGTGGATTTTGCTATTGGGCTTGTGATTATTTTTTGTTCTTAACTTGCCTGATCGGCAAGTGCTGTTTTCTAGGGAAATTCAAATTTTGAAGGATTGTAATCAATCCTGCTAATCAAAAAGGGTTTTGGGACTAGTTGAAATGACTTGTGGGCTAGTACATGCTAGCTACAGCTTGCCCAAATAGCAGGCTGTGAAACTGACTTTCTTTGCACCCTGGTAATAAGTTTCTGTGAAACATTTGAACCCAGGGGTTATTTCATAAGGAGGTGAAACATATGATCATCCGAGTTAGTTAAGTCCTGAATAGGACTTTAGTGGATGACAGAGACTGATGTTTCAACAACCTGTGCAGTAGTCATCTTCAGAGTCAAATTCACACTGACAGCTATTCAGGACTACACGCAATCACCCTGACAATCGTATATAAGCTGACTCTCTCTTAATGGACACCTCTAAAAGACAGACACCTCTGTAAAATGGACACCTGGAGTCCGTCCTTGCCTTTCTTTACTCCCTTTATTTGACTCTCTATAAGACGGTCATTTCTCTAAGGGGACATTTCATGCCAGCCTCAAAGGTGTCAAAGAGTTGACAGTAGTCTCTCCTGTTTGCAAAGATATATTTTTCTACTATCCCTTGGTCTTAATTTTCAACAGGCAGCGATAAAACTGCCTCCTTTTTAGATAAATAAAAAGATTCAAAGTACTAAAATAAATAATATCAATAGCTAAGCCTAATAATAATATTAAAGGGGCTGTGTCACGACTGTCCAGTTGATTTTGTTTAATTTTGCCAGTCACTATAGCCCTCAAATCGCTATGGAACTTAAAGTAAGCAAAGAAATTACTCGTAAATGACACAAGCAGAGATTCGAGACAAACAAATATGTCTCCTGAAAATATGTCTCCTGAGCATTATTTTTGAAGTTGCAAACAGCAGAGTTCAACTTTGAAAAATTGTTAGGTTAAACAGTTTTCAAAAACCCTAATTTCAATCCGTTTCAATCTTCTTCAGTTTTGCCCATCCGTGGCATCTGTTGTATCTCTTGCGTTATTTTAACCTTCCTTTTTATGTTTTATCTTTAACGGGCATTTTGTAATTACCTAATTTGGCTGAATTTCGTGACACAGCTCCTTTAAATAGAAGTTAGCTGTAGCTAGCTGAATATTATAACAGCACCACTATGAAAATCTGTTTTCTTACTTCACCCAGTTTCCCTTCACGTATAGCCGTCAAAAATG